>JABACO010000013.1:4079822-4419877 GCA_013339895.1 Ephydatia muelleri | reverse complement strand
GTTCTATTCGTGTGCCTACAGTATTGAATAGGTCAACGATTGTATGCGAGTTTTCAAAACATAATTAAAGATTAAATTAAAGAACACACAGTTGCCAGAAGTCACACCCAACATTTGTATGAACTTGATGAGTTTGAATGACTTGAATCTGGAACGTCACGTGTAGAATATGACGTAACGAGTAATATGTTTACACTACTGACATGCACAATGCGGAAATTAAAAATGCATTTACAGCGCCTTTGAAATCCTGATGACACAACACTTGTCTCCTTATACGTTTGACACGGAATCAACCGCGGACAGGATGTACGGGTTACCGCAGCTGTATTCCTCCCTCATATTATTTGAGGGAGAAATACAGCTGTGGGTAGAGCTTAACCCGCACATCCCGTCCGTGGTTGATTACCGTTACAAATGTAACAGGAATTAACACGTCGAGACTGGTTGAGACTGTAACAAATTGTAATCAGAGATAAATTTGTCACAGACTCAACCAGAGATGAAATCTCGACCAGATCATGCACGTGTTGGTGTCGCGCTGTACGCTCAAGACACCGAAATTGATCGTCGTGTATACATGTTCGTGGTTCTGCTTGTGCGCAGCAATGGTCTTCTACATTGTATGACACCAATACACCAACGCAAGAGGTTATTACTGCGAAACCAATCAATTCATAAGGACCTACTTACTTGGGAGTCTCTGACACGGTCGTAGGCAAGCGTGTACCCAGGAAGAAGACCAGAGCTGTTGTTAATGTCCCGTAAGGCCATGTCGATTGCAGGCACAACTCCAGAACTGTTCATCCCAAATTGACCGAAGGACGTTATCAGCGCAAACGTAAGTACGTTGGACTGCGCATGCACGCAAACGAATAGGAGCGAAACGTAAAGTGACGAAAGTAGCATTTCATTCAATCAGCATGCGTGCAATAGCGCAAATCCAGAGCTTTTATCCTTGAATGCCTCCCGTAAAATTGATTTACGGAATCGAAGTCCGTTCACGGCACTATACGTGCACAAGGTCTGAAATAGAGTTTAAGTTCTGCATCACTGTATTGGTTCTGCGGTAATGAAGTTGCAACTCGTGATAAGAGAGAATAGAGAACAAATCTCTTGCATACAAGTGCTTTACTTGCTCTGATCTATTCATGCAGCAGTAAATGTCAGGAGGCGGGTGCGGGGGGGCGGGGCGGAATTGTCTGATGGTCTGATATATTAATATGTACATGTTATATGCTGCGACACACGCGATGTTTCAGCCGTTCACCCAGTGTATTACAATATTACAACATTCTCTACCATCAATGAGTGCTTCAGCATTAATTAGGTACACGGGGAAGGCAGACACCAAATGCACATAGTCCAGTGCAGACACATTTAACTGCATGGCAATATTTATGGTACGTATATACGTCTAATGTGTATGGTATGATGAAATGATTGGCTGCATGTTAGCTCCAACCATAGTTATGTACGATAATTTTAAACCAAATTAAAATTTCAGTCGTTAATAAATATTTATTTTATCTATCGTGCAATCATTAATTATGTCATATAATACAGCTAGCTCGGACGGCTTCGCCCATGTATTTTGTGTGCAGCGTCTTTAGCTCATGCATGTCAAATTCCAACATGCTTCAGATTCCTCCATAATTACTGGCGCATACAGTGTTCGTTTTATGTACATAATGAATGACGATGCTACTGCATGATACTTGCATTGCAGGGCATATTCAGGCAAACTCATTACACGGCTGGTTGTCTGTCAGACGGTGTAGCACAGCCTAAACATGCACTTGAACACGCCCACATGCATATAGCGAGGCGTGCAATTTAACTTCATGCTATCTTGATAATTACATTTATATTCCCCGGAGTTGTATCACGTCTTCAGTTGCTACGGTATACGAAAATGAATTGCAATAAAGACACGAAATAGCACGATGCACCAAGAATAAGCTTGAACAACAAGCGCACGCAAAAAGAAACAATGACTATCCTACGCTTAGAATGGCACTTCAGTTATCGAGGACCTTGGTTGTGAGTGTACAAGTGACAAGTGAATGATTTCTATTTGTAATGCACCAACACGTACAACACTGCTTGCTTTCAGAGCCCAGGCAACCACATGTGAAGGGACAGAGTTCCTAAGAACTGAAAGGAAACACCAGTAAATGGGAACCTCTAACAAGTCACATGTCCACATTGACCGGATTGCATAAATCAACAAATTATTCACACATTGAATGATAATTCAAAACAGCAATTCCCTTCAATGCATGCTGCAAGTACAACAGTGCAGTGCAAAGGGCAAAGAATACTTATAAGTACTGGCTCACACACAAGTTAATTATCACATTTTGCAGACAGAACACACACAAGTTGCAGCTGGGTCCATTGCTGGCCTTTGGGGTGCCATGCGTGCAGGAAGTGGTAATATTGGTGGCATAAGATCATAAGAATCTGTCAGCAGACGTTATGTCTGAGGACGACCATGGATGATCGATTGCTTAATGACGGATGAGAAGGAGTCTGTATTTGTTTTTGAATTGAGTTTTGACAAATGGATACATGCATGTACACACCTACACACCCACACCCCCCACACACACTTACACACACACGCACATTATGCAACTGCAGCACGATGGGTGATGTAGGGTCTGGCTTGGTGAACCTTTTTCAGTGCCAAATTGTCAAATGGCCACAAGGTCCACATTTCCAAACACTATGAATAAAACGACTACTGTAATTTTTTTGTTATGTTCCTTGCTCTGGTTGATACACACACCATTGCAACATTACTGAGTTGGTGTGCTACAGTTTCAATGGTGCCCTTCCCTCCCTTCCAAAATAACGAGTCTACACCACAATCTGGAGATCAAAACGTTTTAGGACAAAATAACTGCACATTAGCAGTGACTAGATTTTAACATATTTTACAATCCCTCTTCAGTTCTGCAAGCACAGTACAGGAATACCGGGCAGTCATCATATAACATTTGTTGATTAGTGAAATTAGAGTTAAAAAAAAGAACATGATATTGCTGATCAGTTAATCCCTTCTGCTATTCGATTATATCCGTCTCAAGTAAACATACTCTCACAAAGTCCACTCTCCTTAGCAAGTGTGGCCATACATGTATATACAACTATGCTGTTATTTGTCTTATGTATAGATTATGCTAGCGTATCGAATAGAATCACTATATTGCATCATGCACTGTATTGATTTCAATTCATTAAGGTGCCATTATGCTGGTCTGTGGCTCAGGATTTGAGTGTTGTGCATGTGGCTTGTGCTTTTGTGCCAGATAGATTAATGGGTCAAGCGGCTGAATTCATTGCATGCCAGGAGCACAGATGAGCTGAATATTGGTTCGCCAATTTCAGCTCCTTGGGATGTGTGATTAAATGCAATGTCAGACCAATTTGGCTCATCAAATGATATTTTTTGTATTGAAGAGTTCAATTGGGAATGTCGACTAACTTAAAGACTGATGAATGCCGATTTTATAAAACAACAAACACCTTGCCGACCAATCATGGAGAGATAAATATGCTCTGTTTCATTATACATGGGAGATGACACCAAATTAGTTATAGATAACAACATACGTTTCAAGCCTACAATGAATAATAAGAATTACACATTATATACAACAGACTGTCCAAAATAAAGGCAGCATGAACATGCTGTATACTCCCACATAATGCCTTTGGCATAGAAAGGCAATTCATTACATTTGCCAATAATAAAATAGAAAATAACGATTCTTTTTGTACAGTGTAGGTACACTGAATTTGTTCAAAACATCATTTAGCAGTACAATTTACATTCATACAAAGCATGCTTCTCTATAACTTCTGATAATGAGTAGGGTGACATAGAAGTATTCACTGCACACAAATGCTGCATGGTTTCGATAAGAGTAACAAATTAAATGCAATTAAACTCTTCATTTTATCCCATTATACTGTAGCATTCTCTTCAGACCTAGATTCCTGTCAAAACACAAAATGTCACACCTGCTTTGTGAATATAAGCTTCAAGTTTACCTTCAGTGCAATCATTTGATTTTCAAACAACGCAATCATTTTGTCCTTTTCTCGCAAGATCTCCTCCAATGATGCGATTCTGGCTTCCAGGTCACATGACTTTCTTGGCACTCCTTCCACACTAAAGCTGCTAATGTCTAGCTCTGTACCCTTGTAAAGTAGCACCATCTAATGATATAAAAATTAATGAATAAACTAAATGATGTGGCTTTTTCAAGTAAACTTCTACACAATACCTTTGGAACAAATGTAAATAAGAGAAAAATTGTGGTCAAAATAAGTATTCCAATTGCAAATATTGCTCCATAGCTATTGAGGTATGAACTGAGAATAAATATGTCAACAGCCAGCATCACAAGGACTAGACTTGATATGTAGATCATTGTGGCAACAAATGCTGATTCTCTCAATCCTGGAAATTTCACCTTCCTTGTTTCAAAAGCCAGCACTATACCAACAATCTGATATACAGCAAGATATGCCAGGATAAGGATCTTCCAGTAAAAAGGTGAGGAAGAGGTGGGGTAGCACATTAAAAGATAATAATTTACTTGCACACCACCTGCCTGAAAAGGGTATAAATCATAATTTTTAATACAATAACACAGTGTATCTCTGGTGACTTACTGTAGTGCCCTGTGGATTCTCATCATTAATTCCCTTCACTACGCTCCCTCTTAGACTAGGAACAGCTGTTCCAATCATAAGTAGAAGTATACCTATTCCAACCATTGTGACCACAATAAATAGCATATGCCAATCTGTAATCAACTACAAAAGAGAGGATGATGATATTGGGCTGCGCAACTAATAATTTACTATACAATATTACTAAACTGCTCTACCATTTTTTGGTCCTAGGGTTCTGGAAAATATAATAGATCCTCCACATCTTTGCAAGCACTGTTCCAAAGCAAAGGGCGTAGCCTATAATGAATAACCACTCCTTCAGCTAGATGGAAAATCAGATAAATGCATAAAAGCACTCATATAAGTGATGTAGCATACCACGCAGGCAACCTCCATAATGTTAATTGCAGTTGTTGGAAGAACATAAAAATATACTGAAAAGTACATAAATGTTGCACCAAGAATTATCAAGTAGTTAATTTTTCCACTGGATAGTCGCACTACCCTGTGGAAATTCAGTACACAACAGATCATATAACAACGCCATTTTATGTGCCTATGCACAAAAAATTTAAACGCATTTTGACATGGGTAAAACTGACATCTTGCCTTTTATTTCTGCAAAAGAGATTGAAAAAGCAGCAGATTAATGTAAATCCAAGCCCAAGTGCAGACAGAGTATCAATAACTATCACCAATAATGTGGAGTAAGTTGTGACACTCTCTATTGGCAACCCATCTGGAGGAATACCATCTGCAAGTGGAATGATAATATAATATTACTATCAAAGAAATTAAAGGCAACTGACCGGGGTATATGTGAGAATCACTAAAACTAAGTAAAAACTTGATTGCATAGCTGTCTTGTGTGAGTAGATATGCAAATGGCACACGACTTAAATTTCCTGGCCCTATGAGAATATGAAACAGCAGCAAGTAAAATCCACAACTTATCTACCTCCACTAGGGAATAATTCATTTCTTTACCATAGTATATATATTGATTAAGGTGTATAGTATTCTGGATACGTGTTCCATTTTCATCAAACCTTATAGGTCCCTGTAGTTTTTGAAATAATACATTGTCAGGTTCATCAAGTCAGCAAGTTGTATTTTCCTTACTGATACTCCTGAGATGTTGGTTTGCTGAATGTTCCACTGAATCAAACATCCCATCTTTCATTGGAATAGTTAAACTGTTCCAGTGGCACCAAAGAACCAGTAGCATTCCTCGCAATGTGTTCCATTAATGTTCCCACTTTTGACCATGGCCATGGTGTGGTTAAGAGCCCTGGCAAGGACCCATATGGCATCATAGGCTCTCCCTCCAGCATCAGATACAATATAGCCATTTTGACGAGCACGTAACTCATATTCAGTCTGAAACTGCTGTGGAAACTATTAAAGGACCAGGAAAGGTGCCAATGATGTATGACCCATATATATATATACATGTATAGCAAGTTGCTTCTGTATGGAATATTGCTTACACAAGAGCAGAATAGTCATTGTATAGAATACCCTACCCCTGAGATAACTATCCTAAACCCAGATAAGTATTATAATTCATGTTGCAAACAATATATACATGTACACATTCAAGGTTATATTGATTATGCGAAGTCATTACACACCTTTTTAAAGAAATGAACCATGGCAAAGTTCAAACATTTTGATCAATGTTTTAATAACTGCATTGAATTGTGTCATATGAAATAGGAATAATATTGGTATGGTTTCAACACCAGCATAAGCACATAAGTTTCATTACACATAATCAATTTAAAAAGAAACATACATCCTGGCTCCTTGTTTAAAAATATTCTGTTTTATATTTAGTTTCACACACATACAGAAAATTGACTAGATACTCATTCAACGATGATTCTAAGGGTTGAACATGACTGTAACAGTGCTGTACTTTAGATGCGAACAGAGACTGAAAATGAAAAAGCTCTTAGCAATAGAATGGAATTACAGACTAGCTAGACACAATTTATTGTGGTGTACTAGATATTAATGCCGAGTTTAACCGCATCTGTCAGAAAGAAATGTTTCAGATTCCAAAATTACAGAAAAATGTGATTTTGCTGCCATTGACATTTATTAACTACTATACAGAATAAAATAACTGCTAAAGGTCAAGGTACACCTCTAAGCTCACTAACACTTACAATTCCAGCATCTGAAATATCAAAGTACTCATCTGGAGATGGGTGAATTCGAATGGATAGTGCTTTGCCAAGGAAGCTTTCAAGTTCATTCTCAGTACAGTTGGTAACTTCATCAGGCGATGCTATCCACCATTTATCAGGGTACCAGTGTTGGATTATCCAGGCATAATGAGGATACTTGTAACCCAACTTTGCAGCCTATAAGTTGACAGCATTTGAATAGAGAATAACTTAATACTTTTCATCAGTAACCTGACATATGATTCTCCTTGCTGGTTGATGGTAACAGTTCAGAAAGAAGATATGAAAACCTTGAGACTGCACAATAGAAAGTTTGGCAATGCAATTTGTATAATGAAATAAAATCTACTCACAAACAGGCTCTTTGCAGAAGTCCAGGGATTAGAGGTAGTGTCAAAAGTACTACTTGTAACAGTAAAGTTGGTAACTTTCAATGTATTGCGTATGTTGGCTTCAGTCTACAAATCAGAAGCACTCAACATAAGGCACATGTTAAAATAGCCAACCTACAGTTATAAACAAATCTTCATTTTGAGTAATCACAGCAATTTGTTTCCATCCAAAATGGTTCATAATGGAGTAGAATGCTGGATATTCGATAAGTCCAGATGGATTGGTTCTGAAGTATCTCTTGTATCTACTTCTGTCACTGAGTGCAGCACTTTCTGAAAAGTAGGATATCTGCATGGAAGAATACCTATTTATTTCTTCAACATCACATTTTACTATACTTTCAGTAGATACATTTACATTATTGGGTAATATTCTTCATTTTGCACACATCTTTTTCTGTCTAAAGTAGCTAGTGATATATTCATTATAATATAATCTAGTATATGCTCGTACTGTACAAAACATTGATACATTGCAGGCTTAGTACCGTGGCAAAATAGTTTAGGCTCAAACAAGATAGTTTTAATTGCTGCAAATATTGCTATAATTGTTTGCCTTTTATATTTTGCGTGTATAGACAGAATAGCAATTGAGCAGGAACAAGAAGAGAGAAAACCTTGAATAGCATTGCATTTGAATAAATATTGTTATACATGAAAATGAACTTTGAAAAAAGTGACATGCAACAGTATTACACATGTATGCAGTATTTTACAGTCACTAATTATGTACTGTGGCATTATTGACATGCACTCAGAATGGCCTAATTTGGTCATAATTAAAGATGTAATTATATTTTACATTTAATATGTTTCTTTGAAGTTGGCAGCAAGCAAATATTGACAGAGAACGTATTTGTGGTTCAAATAGATAATATTGCAGGCACTTGCACTTATTGTAATGGATATTTCAATAAACTACATTCACAATAGAGTCCCAGGTAATGACATGAACTTTGGAAGTGGTGTTCTATGTTTACTAGTATATACATTGTCAGTTATCATTGGATGCAAATGGATATGACTGGTCAATTTACAAAATGATCATGAAGAAGCACATGTACAATATTTGTAAAATCAATGATGTAAACAGTTGTTCACTACATACGTACACACAGTGCTGCAAAGTAAATTTCATATGTATACTGAAAGTGTGTCCCTCATGATAGCTCAACTTACTTGAGAGACATTCCAATGGTGGCTGATGGCTGCCACAGGTACAGTAGCCACAGAACACCCACATCCAATGATGGCCAGCTTCACTGGGGCACTTTGGATAGCTTGAAAGAATACGTCAAGAGATCTGTCCGAGTGACACTGCAACAAAAAAAAAAACCAAAACTGAGACATAGTTATGAATGTGATCCAACTATTCAGTTACAACTAGTTTTATGAACACAAATTTTTGACTAAAAACGAGAACTCCTTCAGTATAATTCAAACTGTTATGCATGCAAAAATTGTGAAATTTTACACGGGACTGTACTTTACATATCTAAGTCATGTGCCTATAACAGTATTGAGCAGGTCGTGTGCGACTGGCTGTGAGTTAAAATTATATATACAAAAAAATAAAGAGAGTTCACGAATGTGAATGACTTCACCTCATATGCCCGTTGAACCTGGAATGTGTGACAGGCAGGATATACAGGTAACGATTAATTTTGTTGCACAAGGAATTGATTTATAGTACCTGTACCTTTGAAACCCTGATGACATGACACCTAACCCATTACCTTTGTCGCGGTAATGCCGCTTATCAACCACAGATGTGCGGGTTAAACTCTACCCGCAGCTTGCTGTATCTCAACCAGAGATGATGTCTCATGCACGTGTTAAGTACGGTGTCGCTTATATTTGTACAGTATGCGCTCAAGTTCGAAATTGCGTATATACATGCACATGCATGTTGTTCGTAGTTCTGCATGCTTGTGCGCAGCAAATGGTTTAAATTATAAGACACCAATACACCAACGCAAAAGGTTAGGCCTATTACTGCGAAAAAAAAAAATTAAAGATAAGGGCCTACTTACTTGGGAGTCTCTGACACGGTCGTAGGCAAGCGTGTACCCAGGAAGGAGACCAGAGCTGTTGTTAATGTCCCGTAAGGCCATGTCGATTGCAGGCACAACTCCAGAACTGTTCATCCCAAATTGACCAAAGGACGTTATCAGTGCAAACGTAAGTACGTTGGATTGCGCATTCACGCAAACCAGGGCCAGAACCAATAGGAACGAAATGTAAAGTGACGAACGTCGCATTTTATTCAATGAACATGCAATAGCGCAGTTAGTCGGAGCTTTTATCAGTGCTTGCCCCCGTAAAATTGATTTACGGCAACTTGCTCTGATCTAATGCATGCAGCGGTAAATCTGAGATTCACTATAGACTATACACCTTTTACTCCTACCATTGCTAGAACAAGGCATGATTCACTGCGCAGTCTACGTAACCCCTTTGAAAAGTATGCCCAAGCCTCGGTATATTCTCTTATAGGCTTTCAATGCCTCTTGTGTAAGGACTTGGTGAATAAATGAAATAAATGCATATGTCGGCGAAATCCACTGCTAGCCACGTTTCTGGATCCTGTACGAAGGCATACCTCTGAGCAACATGCGGATCTCTCGTTAAACCCAACAGCCGAAGCTTCTCTGTGCACCAGGCCCTAATTTATTCATTTATGCGTGTGCATATCATCAATTAAAGTGCATGGAAATCCATATCGATGTGCCTATAGTTTACGCGCAGACGCATTTAAACGCGCAGCGCATCCGCATGGTACGTATACGTCGGTCTAGTATGTATAGACACTCATGACATGATTAGCCGCTGCATGTTGATGTTGACTTCGATTCCATATAAAATCATACTAGGATATATGATATACATGTGTGTGTGTGTGTGTGTGTGTGTGTGTGTGTGTGTGTGTGTGTGTGTGTGTGTGTGTGTGTGTGTGTGTGTGTGTGTGTGTGTGTGTGTGTGTGTGTGTGTGTGTGTGTGTGTGTGTGTGTGTGGTGTGTGTGTGTGTGTGTGTGTGTGTGTGTGTGTGTGTGTGTGTGTGTGTGTGTGTGTGTGTGTGTGTGTGTGTGTGTGTGTGTGTGTGTGTGTGTGTGATAGTTCATTACAACTATCGTGCAACTTGGCCGAATCAGACATTGCCTTCTCAATGGAGACGGCACGCATGCATGCGCACATGAACTTTGCGTAGGGTTCCCTGCAGCAGACGACCTTTGGCTCATGCACGTCAAATTACATCATAATTACAGTACATAATATAATTATGTATAATGTACGTGCATGCTATTGCACGATACTTGTATGCCTCCCTCTCAGGTAAACTCATTACACAGTTGGTTGTCTGTCAAACGGTGTAGCACAGCCTAAACATGCACTTGAACACGCCGCCGTATACGCGCTGAAGACTGAAGTACATGTAACCAGAAATCAAGCAATTTCGCCATCTTTGATAATGACAATGACATTTCAACTTTACAACACAGTGAAGGTCTTGCATTGGTGGCATCTATTTTGTCACTCATACATACATATACCGTATAATAATAACACGAGACACAAGGAATAGAACAACACGCGCAACGCAAAAACAAATGGTACAGTTTCAATGACTATCCCACTCTGCATAGAATGGCACTTCAGTTATTGAAGGGCCTTGGTTGCGAGTGCACCAGTGAATGACTTCTCCTTGTGATGTGCCAACACATACCCCACTGCTTGCTTTCAGGGCCCAGGCAACCACATTACAATCAGAGTGAAGCGACAGAGTTCCTAAGAACTGAAAGGAAACACCAGTAAATGGGAACCTCTAACACGTCACATGTCCACATTGACCGGATTGCACAAATCAACAAATTATTCACACATTGAATGATAATTCAAAACAGCAATTCCCTTCAATGCATGCTGCAAGTACAACAGTGCAGTGCAAAGGGCAAAGAATACTTACAAGTACTGGCTGAACAAGTGCATAGTTGGTTGTCAAAGAACACACACACATGCTGAAGGTCTTTTGTAGTGATGTGTATGCAGGAAGTGGCACATATCGGTGACATAAAATCATAAAAACTGGTCAGAAGACGTTATTATGGCCACCAGACATTATGACTTAAGGCAACCATGGATGATTGATTGATTGCCTAATGACTGGTGAGAGGGAATCTGTATTTGTTTTTGAATTGAGTTTTGACGACTGGATGCATATACACACGACTGGATGCATATACACACGACTGGATGCATATACACACGACTGGATGCATATACACACGACTGGATGCATATACACACGACTGGATGCATATACACACGACTGGATGCATATACACACGACTGGATGCATAAACACACGACTGGATGCATATACACACGACTGGATGCATATACACACGACTGGATGCATATACACACGACTGGATGCATATACACACGACTGGATGCATATACACACGACTGGATGCATATACACACGACTGGATGCATATTATGCAACTGCAGAACAATGGGTAATTTAGGGTCTGGCTTGGTAAACCATGTTCAGTGATAAGCAGCTCAGGTCTAATGGCCACAAGGTCCACACCTCCAAACACTTTGGCAAATAAAACATCAACTTTTTAAAGACATTCTGAACTCCAATCCAAATGACTTGCCGCTGTTGTAAGTTCTGCTGTTCTGGTCTTTGCTCTGGCTGATACACACACACCATTACAACATTACTGAGTTGATGTGCAAAGCTGACCTCCGCCTCCCCCTTCCCCACCGAAATAACAACATAATATGATATGGAGTCTCCCACATAGCTCCCTGCTCCCTACACCCCATTTGGAACAAGAATTTAGAGTTTTCGATCAATATACATGACATGGGAACTGCACAATATCAGTACCTACATATATGGTGTGAATTAGTTTGATACTGATATGGTGACTTAGAACTTCATGTACATACTTAACCTTTAATCTCCAGGATTGTGTCCTAGTACGTGTAGGATCTATCTTTGAACATTTATCTTAAGTTCTGTATGCGAGATTTACGTTAAAAAGTATTTTTAATATGACTTGTTTTCATCTGACAAAATAACAACACATCATCAAATTATTTTTGGGATGGCAAATGTCACATAATGCAAATCTTTCAGTACTCCTTGTTTGATGCTTATATTATGACTGATTTGTAATCATGATTGCATGGAACACCATATATGTTGATAAACATAAATTTTGTAAGGAAGTATCAGCAATCTGGAGTAGCGAAGTGGGCAAATTTGTGAACAGTAGGGCTATTATCTTTATGATAACAGAAGATAAGGAGAAAACATAATTTACATACACATGCATATTTGTAAGCATTTGCACTCATTGAGAGTTTCCACTATAAGTTGGTTATTCTCACCACCTCCCCTACTCTAATACCTAAAAGCTAGCACATTTCTTGCCTGAGTACAATACAAACCTTACACTACTTTACAGATCAATCACATTCTCCATTTATGTAACTAGAGTCCAACTCTGTCTAAATGCATTGTGAAGCAGCCTTGTGCGCCTTGTTCACTGCACCCATAAAGGTCATTCTTTTGTGTTGAACTACATGCCGTGGCTTTCAATTCAGCACCCACACCTTCTGGTTTCCACACTATCTTGGTCTTGTGAGGCATACCTTCTGCAGCCTACTCTGCCTCAGCACCTGACCAAGAACAGTAAGCTGGACATGACCATGAGTGTACCGATTGGCATTTGTGTATGCAACATTTATTCATCCCTCTCATGGGGTAAAGTTGGTAGATGCAATTATGTTTTTTGACAGCAACCATATTCAGTGCTTTAGGCCACTGAAACAGGGCGAAATGAACGTGATCTTTTGCAGCTGGATCCATTAGTAAAGTATCTTGTACTGCTTTTGGCTCAGGTAGGGTGATCAACTTCTGAGACAGGTACAAGCACATCATTGCTATGAAAAAGCTGTATCGTTCCATATGCATATGCATGCGCACACCATATATGTGTATAGGAGCATATTATGCTGAGGTTTGCTGCTGTTATCAACCTCTTCCTCCGTGGAAGATTCCTCGCTCTCATCGTCACAATCATACCATTTCCTGGCAAATGAGAGTCATCATCGTCCAGATGCACTTCGTGGGGCCTTTTCTTTCCAGGCTTAATTGCAGGTGCTGAGGCATTAGCACTCACAGATAGTTATGCTATATTCTATTGTAAACACCATTACTACAGATTGCAGAATTTTTATTCTGTTCTTTGCGGTTATCATTTGCCCAAAATATTAATTCAACTGCATCCTACACACAGGACTTTGGGAGATGAAAACGTTAACGGTCTTTACTCCTTCACTTATACGCCATGGTCTCAGTTCGCTTCTGTTAGTATTGTGTTGAAATGGTTTGAAATAACAGTTGGTGAATGTCATAATTATCAGATACACTTACAGTGCCCATATAAACTTCACCTCCTCCTACTGTAACATGCACATGATGTGGGACTTGCAATGAATAAAAGAACAGAACAACGAACCTTTGCATGAACCTTCTTTTCCTTAGAAGTAAGACCTTTGATCTCAAAAAGATTTAACAAAGTCGAAATAACCTGGTAGAAGAAAAGATACATTACTTCAATCAAAACTGCATGAAGCAATGAAAACTTCAAATTAGCCAACACAAATTGATTTGCTATAGGCCCATAAAGATATGGTACATTTAAAATATTAAATCATGTATAACAGATGTCTCTGAATATATATTTAATTTGTCAAGTGAGGAGATGAGCATGGGGAGAAGGTGAGGGTGTGGGGAGGAAATGAGGGTGTGGGGAGGAGGTGAGGGCATGGGGAAGAGGTGAGGGTATGAGAAGGAGGTGAGGGCATGGGAGGAGGTGAGGGCATGGGAGGAGGTGAGGGCATGGGGAGGAGGTGAGGGCCTGGGGAGGAGGTGAGGGCGTGGGAGGAGGTGAGGGCATGGGAAGGAGGGAAGCGCAAGAAGAGGAGTTGAGGGCATTGGTGAGACAATGGGAGGAGGTGAGGGCATGGGGAGGAGGTGAGGAATGGGAGGAGGTGAGAGAATGGGTGTGGTGAGAGCATGGGGAGCATGGGGAGGAGTGAGAGAATGAAGGAGGTGAGAGCATGGGGAGGACGTAAAGGCATGAGGAGGTGTGGGCATGGAGACGAGGTGAGGGCATGGGGAGGAGGTGACGGCACGGGGAGGACATGAGGGGCATAGGGAGGAGACCAACAGTGGATAACAGCTTTCATAAATATAAACATTGTGACCACTCAATATGCATACATGTATTACATGAGCTGTTGATGTCCATCAACAGCTCATATGACAATAATTGCAAATTGCTGCAAGGCGATATTGCGACGATAAATGTTATAAATGGACTCATATCACCTTGTAAGGTATCGCAGGCCCACTATGCAGTTGTTGAGAGTGTACTTGGATAAATACATACTTAGATACATGTACCATGTGATGAATGCATGCATGATTTATATGTGTACATCGTACAGTGCGTTTTGAGCCCAATAGGAGCTTTTTTTTTTTAGGAACCAAGGATGCCTGTTCCTGAGTTTGGCAGTTGTTATTAGGATTGCATCAGGATAACTATCACACAACCGTATCCAAGTATTCATTGTATTAATCTATTGTGACCATTATTCCTTTTTACACCATCGACTCCTATATTCTAACACTTCCAAGAGAATGTACATGCGGGGGCCAATCCAGGAATTGGTATATGTGTGCACAAATGATATAAATTAGGTACTTATGAATGTAACTAGGACGCTAAGGTAAAAAGTGAATTTCTTTTAGTTTGACAGCATTTTCTAAAGGTGCTTGCTGGAATACATTCTACCTTCATTCAAACTAACTGTCACTGGAATTTTTGCTTCCCTACCACCAAAAGTAGTCAGCCCAGACCAAATGTTTCACACCCCACCTCTGAAATATGGCCCCATGCGCACAATTCGGTCCTTTGTTTTGTAAGAAAGTAAATGATCCATGCATGATGACACATAACCTTTGGTCCTTCCTGTCTGAGCACCTAGGCCACAGGTCTGAAGCAACTAATGCCCATCTTAGCTTTAGAACCGTTTTTCTCAGCGCCTGGACCGGATTTTAATTAGAATCGGTGTGAGAGGACCAATTATTTTGGAGATCAAAATTTCTGTGACAATTGCCTTCAGTAAGCTTGACTAGAAAGAGAATTATTTGCTGCAGCAAATACAGGGCACAAGGCAGAGTTGATATACTATCATCGACAGTTGACTACTTTTACATCGTATGCATGCACGACCTGAAAACTACATATGCTTTTATTTCTTCCACACATGATCAAGACTGGTTTGATTAATGCCAACTGCATACAGGATACCATTCTTTTTAATCTCCACTCAGGTATACTGCATGCACAGAATTGCATGAGGATAGGTGCATATATTAATCCTGTGGCTGATAAAGGGGGTGAAACTCACTGGGCTGGGAGTGGGGTGGGAGGGGGAGGGGTTTCATTGGAACCAAAGGAACCCTCCCTGGATCTGCGACTGACATGTAGTCTTATTCACTTAAAAATGATTGCATTTCTTTTGCTTGCCATATGCAATGCTCATGCGCATATTACTCAAATTGCAACCTATTATCTTAGACTTTACCTTGAAACAGAATCTTGTACTAAATTATGATACATGAATTTTTAATTACTCATGCCAAAAGCACTGGTCTGGTTAGAACCTGAACATGTACCAAAGTTATATTAATTAAAATCATACACAACAATTATGAGTTGTGGTGGAGTAGATGCCCAGTTCAGTTTATTACCACTGCTGTACAAGTATCTGTTCCTGTAAATACAGATTTATGTTGAATCAGTAGTTGTGGCATAGAAATCAAATACATGTACATGTAGTGTTGCAAATGAACCAGCCATTTAGTGTCACATTCACATGTCTAAGTGAATATTTTTTGCCGTACCGTATCAGGAAGATTTACACTGTATGCAGCACATACATAACTTAATGAAATGTACTAGAATAAAATGTGCATGTGTACTTACACATTCTGTAGATCCACGTCCACTTTTCCGAACCCCTAGCACAAGGTAGTTGCAATGGGGAGACAGGTCCAAACTAATAACGTTCCCCACTGAAAAGAGCACAGGAGAACTGACTCAAAAACATTATATGCGTTGCAAATAGTACACCTATGTACACACACAGCAAAATATGCGTTTGAGAATCTGTTTATAAAAATTGACATAGAAACCAGATCAACAATTCAAAAAGAACGTTTAATGTACTCCAGGTTCGCTATAACAGCCTATTTTTGTGAACTCATCGATGCATCACAATTCCAAATGCAGGTCTGCAATGTGTATCAAAGCAGCACATCCTCTTTTGAAATACCCTCCTGTTTACAGCAATGATTTCTCCCTCAATAGTAAATACCAAAACAAGCGCGAAGTACACTGCACACAAGTTAAACAATAGAAACGGTTTATTGTATCTTTTGAAACCCCTTTTTGAGTCAGTAACATTATAATAATCCTTGAAGAAGGGCACATTAAAATTTGGATTGAATGAGGTACAGAATAGTTTCTGTGACATAATGCAGACATACAGATATAGATAGATAGCTGTGTATGCGCACGATTGGTTGTTGTATTGCGTGAGTGATAATCTTTGGCTATCCGCCAAATACCACAGCGATGAACCATGGCTCATATCCTTTGGACCCTCCGGAGTCTTTTAACTTCACGAAACCCGATAAATGGAGCAGGTGGAAACGACGGTTTGAACAGCAGTTTTGCGTGGCATCTGAGTCAATTGTCACCAGTAACTGAGCCAACTGATTGGTGCGCCGCCATGGTGCTGGTACCAAAGAAAAGCGGGACTGTCAGGATATGTGTTGACCTGAATGAGAGTGTACTACGGGAAGTCCACCCATTGCCAACAGATGACGAGATCCTAGCCCAGCTTACAGGAGCTACAACTTTCTCTATGTTGGATGCCAACTGTGCCAAATACCACTTGCAACAGATTCCCAGCTACTCACCACATTCATAACTCCATTGGGATTGTTTTGTTTCAATAAACTTCCCTTCGGCATATCAAGTGCCCCCAGAGCAATTTCAGAGAGAAATGAACAGGATTCTTGCAGGACTACCAGGAGTATTATGCCTCATGGATGATGTGCTAGTTTTTGCCTCAACTCAAGAAGATCATGACAAGAGACTGGACATGGTACTGAAAAGGATACAGACATCAGGAATAATGATGAACCCAGACAAGTGTCTATTCAGTAAGAAGGAGGTCAAATTCTTAGTCACATTGTCAATAAAGATTGGACTCATCTGATCCCAGAGAAGACATCTGTGATATTACAGATGGCACCCCCTACAGACAACTTCACAGTTCAGACGGTTCGTGGGGATGTTAAATCAATTTGGGAAGTTCTCCAGACGAATAACAGAGCTGAGTCAGCCATTGAGTCCTTTATTAAGCAATAAACAGTCATGGACATGGGAACCAGTGCAACATGATGCATTTGTACAGCTGAAAGCTGAATTGGCCAAGCCCACTGTTCTTGCTCACTACTGTGTAACTGCTGAAACGAAGATCTCTGCAGACACATCGTCACATGGGCTGGGAGCACTCCAGTGGGGAAGGGACAACTGGAGACCAATCAGCTTTGCATCCCATTCAATGACAGAAAAGGAGAACCAATATGCTCAGAAAGAGGCATTTAGCCATCACGTGGGCATGCGATAAGTTCCATGACTATCTGATTGGTAAGAGATTCCTCATTGAGACGGACCACAAGCCTCTGGTGCCTCTACTAATTACCAAGCAACCTGACAGCCTACCACCCAGAGTACTATGGTTTCAACTGCGGCTGATGCGCTTTGACTACACAATTGAACACGTCCCAGGGAAATTACTGTATGTAGCAGATGCTCTTTCGAGGGCATCACTACCAGACACAACCTGCAAAGTAGAACTTTCAATCAGAAGTGGAACAGTTCATTGATGCAGTGACAACAGGATAAGCTACAGAAGGGAGGCTTCAGGAGTTCAGTGAAGTTCAAGCAAGTGATCCTGTATGTTCTCAAGTGCATGTTTGGATGGCCTGATCAGCATCACATTGAGGACCATCTCAAAATCTACTGGAGTAATTTTAATTTAGCTACTGTACATGTAGCAAGAGTAACAGAGTGTACTATCACATGACATTAGATTATCAGTGGCCACGAACAAAGGTGATTGAAATAAATAAGTATGTTATGAAACAAAGAAATATGGTCCAACTACTGAAATATTGGCTTCATAGCATGTGTAAATATGCATACTACAATTGAACATAAGACAGTGTGCATACAATACAAGCAAATATCACATTAATTTTTTTTAGCTTCCCTTTTGCTTACATGTACATCTACACAAATACCACCAGAAGGCACTAACTGCAGTATCATGCAACAAGCTACTTGATCACCTGTAGTCAGTGGTAAAGCCCATAGACACTGTCCAAAGCTGCAGTGTCTGATCGAGTAAATGCTCAGTTGTAGGCTGTCTCCTTTCATGTTCAAACATATAACAGCATGTGATGTGATCACACAGCTCGACTGTGGGTTGTAAATCCTAGCAGAGAGGCTCAACAAGCCATACGAAACTGCAAAAACGAGCACATCAAAATGAAATTACTACTTGAATTGTCGCAACAACTTACCATCTTCTAAATCAGGCCGACCATCAGAACTCAAAGGATACAGCTGAAGCCTGTAAGTCGTGCACCTATTGTTGGAATATTATATACATGTACTACAATACATAGTTACTATGGGCAAGAACCCAAAATAGAAATAACATGGGCTAACTACAGTGTATCTAGAATTTCAAACTTTGCAAAGGAGATAGAGCACAGTAATCAAATACTGTGTGGGATCAAACTAATCCTGCACTAAAGAAAAGTGTCAGTGTCCCAGCTCAACATGAATCTAAATGCGTACACGTACCCATGGGGTAGGTGTACCTACATGGACTGTCAGGCTTTACAATAATCAGCTAAAAAGCAATTATGCTGCATTGAGTGCCCATCAAGTGAGCAAACTATTCATGTCACTTCTTTAATGATGTTAATTAAGCAGAATTTATGTATATACCTGCAAGATCCTCTGTTAGTGACTTATTATCTATATGAAGATAATTGGTAATCAAGTCATAGTGAAAACTATCATAACATGTACATAATCTTAGTTACAAACCAACTAAATTTAAATGGCTAAAATTCAAATACTCTACACATTTACAAATTTTGCTTGACCAAATTTTTAAATACCTGTACAGTGTATATGATGCATAAATTAAATTAACTTCAATCATGTGTGATTTTGTAATTACGAGTTTAATGATAATAAGATTAAGTCCTCTTTTGTTATAATAACATTCAGTGCTGACTTGTTCAAAATATTTCCAGCTACTAAAACAAAAATGAATTGTGGCCATCAATGCAGCTTATGTGAGAGCCAATGATCTGATTTCTCATGAGTGCGCTGTGATATGCACTGTTCATTCATGTAGTTAGTCAACAATAGAGGCATTAAAATGATGAGTTAAGACACACCTGTACTGACACAACCTTACGATGTGAAATCATCACAACAGCACCGCCATTTTTATTGAGGTATGTACAGGTCTAGAATTAAATGACTTACGAGCTTCCAAATGGTGAAATGCAGCTCATCTGACAAAGACAAATACATTGTGATGCAGCAACAGTGGATAAATATGCAGGGTGTCCCACAATGAAGGAAAATTCACCACAATAGCTATGTTAGTGGGTATTCATCAACAATAACCAGCTTGAATAGGAAGAATTGATTTTATAAATTTACATTAATGGTTAATAAAAAATAATGTATATTTGGGATCATTTCCGCGAAAAGGGACCTAATGCATGTTTTTTCAAGATTCAATTTTTTTATATTCTAGAAGTCTGAAATGTCCTCTACCACATTGCTTCTTACACACTGAAAATTGGAGTGTCTGTCATGGAGTTGCTTTTTAATTACATTTCAACGCAAGAGTTACATTTCTTTTGCGCGTACTGGAAATGTTATAGTGTATGTGTTTGGTTCCATTTCGCGGAAACGATCCCATATGCCAAACTACTCAAGTACCCGAAAATCAAATCCTTGGCCATTAATAATCTTGACCATTAATAATTCTGCAATGGAATTATTAATTAAATTGAGGTTATAGTCTTATCTAAGTAACTAATGTGCTATTAAAAGTTATAACTTGAAATAGGTGGTCACTTAATCTTGAATTAATTTAACTAGCTGAAGATATTCAATAATTTCACTGATGTTATCTAATTTTTTGCTTTTTCGAATTGATTGCATTAATGATTTTAGTTGATTATAAGGTATAAATGTAATAATTATTTGTTTATGTCAGAATTTCTTTACAAGTTACTATATAAAAATATACTGTAGAAGTAGAGTCTGTAACGTAATGCACTACGAAAATTTCAAAAAACATTAAAATAACGTTTACGCACTTCGGAATTGTGAACCATTATTACTACCGTTACGTTTCAGTACAATTAAAACCACATACACGAATGTAATGCTGTAATTCACTACTACTAAGCCACCTTGTATACAAGAACAAGAGCAGATCAGGATTTGTTTGATGCTTTATGGGAGGAGGCAGTACCGAAGGGGGAAAAAAAAGCAATTGTTTATTACAAGCTTCGTCGTCAAGGTACTGAAGTACTAGTAACTGTGCATTTTGTCTTAATTACTGCTAAGACCTAACAGATATTATAATTGCGAACTTTGAAGACCCATCTTGATGACCCATCTTGAAGACCCATCTAGAACATCAAAAACGTTATTCAAATAACGCTCACATTTAACTTTTTCGGTAAGTCACATTAACATTAATCTAAATGTTACACAGTAATAATTAAAAGTAATTAGCAAGCTGGATTTATTTATTTTTCCTTGATTGTGGGACACCCTGTACAGTAAGTAACAGTACATTGGTGATGGCCGTCAAGATTTTACTCTCTTCTGGGTGGTGAAGAACCATTCTATGGATAGAGTAGATGCACAATACTGAACACACTTGCATAAACTGTGAAATAGTACTTAATGCTGTACTTTATGCTGGACATGTATATATAGGAAATTGTGCATAGGTTTCCAATTTAAGTCATTTAATTTTTCCATAAGTGCTGTGCAAGAGCTCCATACGGGGGGGGGGGGGGGGACCCAGATATGCAGCTCACATGTATGAATTGAGGTAATACATATACACATGTGCATGACCCTCCCTACTTGTATACAGAAGCATGTTGTGCAAATAGTACAAAACAACACGTTTGCCAAATAAGAAATTCACCAAAAGACCAGACAAATCGTTATACAGGTGTTTCCAACGTAAGTAAGCAATTCGTGTTTTTAGCGTATTGATAGGCGATTGTCCAATTTACTTCATGCTTGGCTGGCTCCAAACCCACCCCATTCTAAGTCTTGCAATTTCACTCCTTTCGTATGTGTGCATTATTATGTTATGTTGTATCATTGGTTTAAAAAATATTAATGGGCAAATACAGGTAATGATAAATTAATGTTACAACAAAAGTGCATTTCATTGGCATGGTTTAATCATTTCTGAAATACACAATTTGAGTAACACTAGCCAATTAAATTTCCAATTTTCTTAAATAGAGCAGCAATAACTCAATGCCAATGTAACTTAATCAATAACAGTTTTTGATTAACTTACTCATCTACAGTTTATCAAAACCAGTCAATCATCATGAATATTTGGTCTCAATTTCAATTGATTACTTAAAATTTATTACATTTATACTATTACTATTAGCGCAGTTAATAAGGTTTATAAAAAAGCTAGAAACTGATTTTAACACGGAGTTATACTTGTTTATAAGCATTGTATTCCTTGAAAAAATACACATGGACTGTACTTGCACATACAGTACATGCATAGATGGCACATTTTCCCAGAAAAATTACACTGTATGCGCGTACAAGTGGTGTTGAACCACCCACACACATTCCATACATTACTGACCAGTAGAATTTTGCCACAGAGAGTTGCAATGGCCTGGTAACTACTCTGTGCTCTAATACATAACGCACTTGATACTATGTGCAAATGTGCAATATGCTGCTATACACTGATTGCTACACTGAACGATCTTCTTTACTGAAGCAAACTGACCTTACTTTACAGTTGCTATTTGTGCCGGCATCAGCTCTCCACAGTGTGGTGAAGGTGGAGGAATCAAGCAGGTATATGCAGTGGTCAACAGAAACAAGGAGGAGCTTCGAGTAGGACAGCGGCACAATTATGCTGGTCACTGGTGCTGATACACCAGAGTACCAAGTGTTCAAACATTTCCCAGTCTGCCGAGAAACAATCACACATATACACATTTCGCACAGCTCTGTTATGGTCTCATTGTGACTAGGTCAAACCTTCACATCCCAGTGGCAAAGACGACCTCCCAAACACCCCGAGTAGAGGACATCGGCATTTGTGGGGTCAAAGGTTAAGCACCACGGAGTGCGGCCATGTTGGCCGGTCAGTGTCAGCACGGGGGCGATGCGGGGAGTAGTCGTGTAGACAATGATGTCATGGGTTGTGTGGCCGCTTGCCATAAGAGTGCTGCATTGAAGATGCACACATACACGCAGTGTAACTGTATTTTAGGACCGGCATGCCCTATGCACAGCAGACAATGTTAATACTGACATATGACATCATCAGGGGTACATCAATCCCCTACAAGGATTCATGCGACCACTCCCTCCTGTTCCATGCAACTATCATACAACAGCCACTGCAAACACAAGCAAGTTATGTCGCACATTTATGCACCTCACAAATAATCACACCTGATGACTGTACCCTAATGATTAGAATTCCACAAACTCCAGACAGCCTAAAATGATAAGGTCCTTCAGAATCATTTGTGCAATGATATTTAAAATTGGGATCTTTCCCAATGTTACAAATACGTATAAGGTACTTGATTCCCAGGTTTGGGAATGGGTTTGACATACCAATAGTGTGGTACGTGACATTCTGCCTTGACATTTCTGTCACAAGCAGTCAATATTAGAATACGTTTGTTCTATTTAAATGATGTGATCAGGAAAACGAATTGAATACAGGTAGTGGAAAACAAGGAGGGGAAAAAAGACAGCTGCATGCAGAGTTACTGGCTTACCCATCACGAGAAAATACCAAACCTGTTGTTGACTGCTTGCCGCTCACCAAAAGTTGACACGAACTCTTAAAATTTTCAAATTGGAAGTATTCAATCCCCAGATATAGTAATAAAAAGTTCTTACGTGTCCCTTCAGATTCCCTAATGCTGCTGATTCACACAGGCTTCGTAATACAGTCCAATTCCACTTGTCAGTCTGAAAGTATTGCCTCCTCGAAAGCAAATTACAAATGTCCTGCATGAGACGCGCAATTTTATTAGTTTTATTTGTAGTTAAAGTTAGAGTCACGTGCGGTATGGTTCTAATATGGTTAATGGTTTGCAGACTGTGGTTTGCTGACTTGACTGCCGATCGATCAATTAGCAGCTGGTCCGCTAGTGTGCCGACGATCAGTCTACTGGGGGGAACCCCATCCGTTGTACTAGTAATGTGCACTCATATTCACGCACATTTATTGTGTTCGATCTCATGGTATTTAAGCGTTCATGGTACTGGTTATAGACTATACAATGTCGACCAGCCAGAGGAGGAGACTTTGTTATGTCGATAGCTCCTCCCACCTGAGGACTGTGGGAATGTCACCATATAAAATATTGTATTCACATACACACACACACACACACACACACACACACACACACACGTACAGTAAGTGAGTGACAGTAAGCTCATCACAGAACCATAGCACTGGTCAGGCTATTCAATGTGGACCTCAGCCGGAGGCGGTCCCACATGTTGATAGCTCCTCCCATCTGAGAGCTGTGGCTATGTCACCATTGTATTCACATATACACACACATACAGTGAGTGACAGTATGCTCATACAGTTGACAGGGTAAGGTATCCTACTGAGGATCGGTATGTTACTGTATATTATCATATTTACTTTGCTTCAACCATAGGATCCAGGTATGAGGAGATTGCAAACTTATCAGAGGACGAGGACAGGAAAGAGGATGTGGCCAAGGCGACTGAGGACGGGACGGTGTTGCCTATTATACTGAGACTGTTAACAGCAATGCTTGTGGTATATGCTTGTTTAAGGTCTGGGAACAAGACTTTCGCACAACTTCTATGGTACTGTATGTCCTTTGCATGACAACTGTATGAACAAAAATCCATGAAGCAAGTAACTAAAAACATTCTCTATGAAAAAGATGGTGGTGTATAGGATTTGGTGTAAAAAAGCAAGGAAACAAGGGTGTAACAATAAGTGAAATGTAATAGTCCTATATTTAGCACATGTGTAGGATATTATGTTATTTGTGTGCTAAATATAGGACTATTACATTTCCCTTATTGTTGCACCCTTGTTTCCTTGTTTTTTACACCACTGTTGCCTTCAAATCCTATATATCACCATATTTCTCACCGAGAATGTTTTTAGTTACTTATATACTAACAGTAGGAGCAAACAATGGCTGTTTTTCTTCCCCTGTCGCATATTTTATGATTCCACTCCAACTACTCAAACTTCATTGGCTTCACCAAAAGGGACTGACCATGCAGGCTATTTGAATAGGTTCCAGAATACCAAAAAATTCAGAGCTGTGCATACAACACATTACATTGTCTGGCGTAATGTAGAGCAGTGCCTTGGATGCAATACATGTACTTCCATCCAACTGGTCAAAAACTGACTTCGGTCAATAACGTGTCAAAATCGTTTGGCAGCATTGGAACACTGTGACTTAGTCAGGAAAAAAATCAGCTTCAATTGTATAATAGATTCAAAAAGCTCGCAAGGCAATATGGGGAGCAGTGTAAATTTGCATGCTAAGTGTGAACAAATATTTGCATTCATACATTTCAATTAGGCTGAAAATGTGAGGGTGCGAGGACGAAGAGGAAAGGGGTCTTCCTATTCATTTGGTCCAGTTTGGCTTGTGGTGGCATGGGAACAGCTGTCCCACAGCTTCCTTCTCCTGAACACTTGATGGGTCCGCATTCACACTCAGTGTCAAGATGGTGATCGAGTCGACCACAAGTTCCTTTCCACTCACATGTTTCGTGTATGCAAACAACGTCAAGAGCTGATACTCGTGCTGACGCAAAGGGGCAAGGCAAGGGAATAGTGAAAGGTTCCTTACAAACTGGACACTTGGGATTTCATTTTGAAGGCTTTTGGCCAGACAGTCCCGGACAAAACAGGTGCACTCCAGATTGGCACGTGACAGGTGACCGACACACATCCAAGCATATAGAACATTGGTACTGTTCACTTTTCTCACGATTGCATAATATCTTGATACAGGATTGAATTCGTATATAATTCTGCTCTTCCTACTAGCCCATCTACCTGCTGATGACAATGTATACACGAGCTTCGACACCTTGCTACACTAGCATGAATGATAGAGGATGCACAAAGGCCATGTGGACCAGATGCCAGTACATTGGGCCACAGTGCACAGCAAATGAACATTAAAGTTCAGGGATTTTTTTTTTTGTGGATTACCATCACAGCACATTGATTATTGGGAATGATGCATGTCATTCATTTTTAATGCTACACAGACATTAGCACTTCCTCCCCATCCTGCCGCACAACACTGCCCTCTCTACTTTGATTACAGACATTTAGGTTTATGGCTCTCCCCTCTGACATATTGAAAATTAAATTGCAGAACCAAGCAAGAATAGTCAGGACATTTTGGGGAAGAGTGAACGTACCTCTGGAAGAGTTCCTGAGATGGAGAGGAGAAATGTGAGTGTTGTCTGATGGTTCTTTACTTATCTGATTTCTTTTTGTAGGACACTGACATTTTCACTTGAGAAACGCTATCCAACTGACTCTGCCACTGGTACAATAACATTGTCAGTGTGCAACTGGCACCTTGGTCCAGCCCCTGAGGGTAATAACTGGCTGGCCAATGGGCAGGGGAGGCTAGAGCAGTGAAAATAGCATTCCTTCTGTCTGTAGGTGTTTCATTGATGCAAGGCCAGGGGACTGCAGACCAAGACTTGGCCTCACCATTAACAGCAAACGCAGCCATAGTCCAAAATTCTGTTGGGGTTTCCAAGAGTCATCCAGATGTGGATACTGTTGTGTCATCAAGTACTGCTGAGCCTCAGGGAGGGGTATCCAATGGAGATCCATCACATAGGAATAAAAGGGTAGCCCCTTTTATTGACAACGAGTGAGTCACGAGTCATGTGCACTCTTTGCCATTTATGTAGCTATTCTACTATACAGACAAAAATAATTAGATGTGCCAGATGAGTCCTTGATAACAGAGTGTTATTTTTCCCCCAATGCCCTCTTAAAAACCATCAGACTGCAAACTACTTCAGAAACTATTCAAAGATCTGCCTCCCTGCTCCACAACGCTCCAGACCACTCCCACATAATGCAAATTGATGCAAGTATAATGAAAAGGAGAGATGGTTTTCCTCTCATGCTGAGAAATGATTCGTTTGATCCAACAACTCCAAACTGCACCATGATGCACACTAGGTGCTGTGGGTGCTAGGCAATTACAGACTTTGTGATGCCCCAGTTTTATCTTATAGTTGATCTTACCAACTTCTCAATGCACCAATGCCTCCCTGTTTCTTACCTCTGTTGACCTGGGATTGATGGCCATTGATAGCACAGTGCTAGATACCTTTTGACCATGGTGTAGTAGTGTGGGAGCCTTGTGGCCATGGTCGAGGTGAAATTTGAGGACAGGATTAGGGTAATCGAACCTCCAGTGAAGTCCCGTACAGTGAACGTCTCTATCAGTGGGGACAACTAATTATATATTGCACGGCCCCATCCAAGGTATGCTATTGAATATAAAACTCAGCAAAAAGCACAAAGAGAGCTTGCACCCACATTTTATAAAGTATCTGACTAATTGTACTATAGCATGGCTTTACCATAAACCTTGATGCTAATTGGTGCAACAGTTTGGGTAAAAGACAACACAAGGTTGGATTGGATGTCTAATTGAGACTCAGGGTTGATCACTATGAGTGCTGGACTATTAAACAATAGAGCATCAACACACCGAAAGTAGCAGAAGTTAACAGCAGTTGTGTGTTCTGATCAGGAATGGATGTGTGAGTGTGGAAAAAATGAGCCATATATGAGGGCAGTGATTTAAATATAACATGTGCTGTGTGCAATACCTAATCAGGTCTTGTTATGTGCCATGTGCAGACCTGATGCTCTGTTATACAACTCATACAACCTCATGCAGGCAAAGCCTACAGAAGGATCATTCTTTAGACCACACAAGCTCAATTGGCACCTTGTCATGCAGAATATGTATTCACCCTTTAGGTCCCACATGCATAGTAAGATATTTTGCATGCGTATTCACTACTGGGATGGAGATTAATTACATAAGCCATAAGCATAATACATGTACTCTCTATGGAGACTGCTGTAAACATGATCCAAAGTATTATATCATGGCCCATGAGTCTGAGGTGTGTGCAGGTGAATAAGAGGGGAGGTGTAATGGGTGTGGTTGAAGTGTGGATACATGTTAAGACTTACTCTTAAATCCATCTTCCATCAACCTCCATTTGATCTATCCAAATCTGTTGCTGTTCTTGTCCTTTTCTTTCCTGTCCAGGCAATTGTCAAAATGGTTGTCTCCTGTCAGAGAGGATTTTCCAACTCTACGCAGCATCATTACCATCAACATATGCACGATTGGGCTAACTTCAATAAGAGCACATTGTTTGTGCCATGCACTAGCTCTTATAGCTTGTAATTGTTCCCCATAAAAATGGTACTTTGAGCAGAGATCTCTACTTTGAGGAAGTGAAAGTTAGAATTACAAATGCCAAAAGAACAAAAAATGCATGCGCATGGTTCAAAAGTGTGATGACAAAGGCACGAAGTTAAGTCAATGAGATTACACTATAATTGTTCACATGTGGTTACAATTCTCTCGGTGGCTCTGGAGATCCTATGTAGTGAGAGAACCAAAGAAGAGAGGAGAGAACAAGAGGGAATAGAGGAGAAAGAGGATACAATACTCAGGAGAAAATTACAGTTGAAAGAAATCGGGGGAGAAGGAAGGGGGCGGGAGGAGGAACAATCAAAACCCCACCCCTGCCATTGCTGCTGAGGTTATAGCGTTCGCGTGCGAGGGAATAACTCGCAGCAGTCTATGTGGACAAGATTGAGAGTACCTTTATACAGCCACCCAACCCCATACGGACTCCTAGCCTGTCTTCTACCACCTTTCGAAGACACATAAAGCACCTCTGGCTATTCGTCCCATTGTGTCTGGTTGCTCTGGACCCATGGCAAATCTGTCAATTTTTCTTGATTTCTTCCTAAAAGGGAAATTAGGTGAGGTTCCCGCACACATCAAGGACATGGACGACTTTGGGTGTGACCTTACACAGCTACCCCACCTTCCCGAGGACACCATACTTGTAACGGCTGACGTTAAAAGTCTTTACATAAGGATACCTCAGGATGAGGGCATTGAGGCGCTCCTCAAGTGCTCGTACTTCCTGCCTTTCCCTCATCACCTGACTAAATCGGCCCTTGTCTTCTTCTCAAAAAGAATCTCTTTATCTTCAACAAACAAACCTACCACCAGAAAATGGGGATTGCAATGGGCTCTCCCATTTCACCTACTCTTGCAATAGTTTTTATGGACTTGCTTGAAACCCCATTTCTGGCTTTTTTGAAACCACTTCTCTACAGGAGACATTTTCCTCCTCTGGACGTGGGGTGAAGACACCTTTGCCCTGGATAACATGCATCCGTCCATTAAATTTACATGGATTTATTCTAAGGACACTGTCAACTTTCTTGACCTCACGACCTTTAAACCCAGAGGCTTTGAGGGTCGCCTAGCATTCAAGCCATACTCAAAGCCCACCAGTAAAACACCTGTACATACGAATGGAATCTCACCATCCCACCTCTACCAAACGTGACTCTGTATAATGAGAAGATGCTCCAAACCCAAATACTTCAAATCCTGCTGCAACTGAAACTACAATTTAGGGCAAGGGGTTACACCAACAACTTCATTAACAGATCCCTGGCTGAGGTCCTTTTTGTTGCACCTGTTGAGCGAACAGAACGCACTGCACCTCCTCAAGCCTCGAGTAAATTATTTTTTAAAACCTTCTTTGACAGCCACACCCCCCCCCCCCCCCCTCCCCCTTCAAACCATTACTAGTGGCCAACTGGGTGGATCTCTCAGATGATGCAAGGACCAAGAGCAGGCGGAGGTTTACATGTGCTTGAAGAATGTGGCTAACATTAGAAGACTTATCACCAGGTCGGCACTGAAGGATGTTGTGAGATTCGGTCAACCCCTACCGGAGATTTACACCCACTTGTATAGAAGCCAGAGTTGCCTCCAAGTGTGGATGAACCGGATACCTCACTGGAGAGACATTGCATCATCTCAGCTGCCACTCGCAAGCGTTTCTCTATTGCCACTAGGATGATGTGCTCCTCTTCCCACCTCGTATATGTGATGAGATGTGTAATCTGTGGGATGCAATACATTGGGGAGACAATTAAACTTCTACACATGCGTTTGAATAACCATAGGGAGTAATTTTACAGTACTACTTGCTGGGCTGCCGAATAGGTACCTGGTATGCCGCCATCTCGACATGCATGGGGGATTTGGTTTCGTACGTATTACTCCTTATATTGCATGTGACCCTGCGAACCATGAGGGCCAATGGGAGACTAAAAAGGAAGCCATTTTAGCTCTCAAAACTTATATCTCGTATGGGATGAACTCACACTTTCATCGGCTCTCGCTTGCTAGTTTGATACTTTTGCATTGTATTATGACTGCCGAATTATGAGTTGGTTTTGCTATTGCATCTTACTCTCACCGTTTGAACTGCTTGTGCTAGGAATTATTGAGAGTTTTTATTTTGTCCTTATATTTTGCTTTTTGATTGCTTTTTGGTTTATGGTTTTTGCTTGTTGTCCCCTGTCTTTTGATTTTTGCTTCTTGTCTTTGTGTCTTTTTCTGTTTGTTTGTTTTTTGTCTGTGCTCTTCATTTCTCGTGCTTTTTTGTATGTTTTCATTTTTTCCTCCTTTCTAAATACTTTTATTCCCCCACCCCACCTACTTCCACTTATTCTCTTTTTGTATCCTCCCTCACCACGATACTGCATAGTCTGGGGACCAGACGACTGGCTTTCAGCTGCTGAAAGCCAGTCGTCTGGTCCCCAGACTAGATACTGCATACACTACTGGCACGGATAGCGATCAGGACTTCCCTGCGACATGCAGGCTTAGATCGTTCCACAGATTCATGAATACGCGAGGATCCCACCGCTGCATGACCATTGACGACCTGGATGGTGTCTCTTGCATTCGATATGAGCGGCAAGAGATCCAACCTATCATCAGTGGGATATGTACGAGTACCCAGACCAAATTTACCCATACTGCGGAGGTATCCACACAAACGGACTTTGCTGATTGTTCCTCCTCCCGCCCCTTCCTTCCTTCCCTACCCCCCCCCCCCCCCCCCCCCTCCCCCGTTAGTATGGTAAAGTTGATATCAAACAACAGCACACAATGACAATAAGGAATTTTGTTTGTCTTGGCTTACTTTCATTGTAACATAAACAAATACATGTGTTTGTATCATTGATCATCTACGATTAGTACCACCTCACACAATACTCTATTTTTTTAATCACCTGAAAGGCAATGCTATTTATTACATTATGTGAAAATATCATTGCTGAGTATGGGGTATCTAGGAGTCATTAAACACAGCTCAATGTGTGGCAGCCATCATATTTTAAAAGAGGTTAGCTTTACTGTAACTATGGTAACTGTGTGTTCCTGTGTATCCACACTGGATGGGACCTTTATGTACCAATTGCATCATCACATGTAGGTGTTACCTCATCTTGAGGTAACAGCCTTTTTCTGACGATGCCTTCCACTTGCTTGATTTTATGTTCAGATTGTTTCCTCCTCCAAATTTTTCATTTCCCTCCTAGGAGAGACACTCCATCCACGCTAAGCATGGCACTAAGATGGTGCATAGCATCAGCAGATATGGAAGCATCTTCAACATTACTCATTTTGCTAATTAGCAGATGTGTACCAGATGAATCAGAATGTTCACTAACAAGAGGTATGTTTGGACCAGCTGATGTAGGCTTCGACCAGCAAATGGTAGGCTTGGACCAACAGATGGTATGCTTGGACTAGCAGATAATAGGTTTGGCCCAGCAGATGGTAGGCTTGGACTAGCAAATGATAGGCTTGGACTAGCAAAATGATAGGCTTGGACTAGCAGATGGTAGGCTTGGACTAGCAAAATGATAGGCTTGGACTAGCAGATGGTAGGCTTGGACTAGCAAAATGATAGGCTTGGACTAGCAGATGGTAGGCTTGGACTAGCAAAATGATAGGCTTGGCCTAGCAAAATGATAGGCTTGGACTAGCAGATGGTAGGCTTGGACTAGCAAAATGATAGGCTTGGACTAGCAGATGGTAGGCTTGGACTAGCAGATGGTTTCTCTAATCCATCCTGGTTTGCATAATATTTTCTATTGTTTCACTTCACCCTGCATGGTTTAATTCTCGGTGCCCTATATACCTCGGTTTCTATTCCCCCCCCCCCCCCCCCCCCCCCCACTATGCAATGTATGTGAGTATCTTGAATTACATGCATTACAACGTACCCATTGAACGCTACACGTACAGAAGCGAAGAAACCAGTGGCTGATACGAAAACCTTCAATTTATCGCAAAGACAGAATTCGAACGACGTTCTGCTGTACGTGGGAGCAGATGCGAGATTGCATGGTACTGTTTACCGGAGAGGGTAGAGCTGTGGCACAATTATTTTATTCCTTGTGCTGTCACTTTGGAGGATCGGATACAATTACAGACCAAGGCAGGGAGTTAACCAACGAGATAGCCAAGTGACTATTTGGCTTACTGTTCATGTGCATACTTTATGCAATTACTGCAGATGGATGGTCAGTAGCAGATGGGCAGTTACATGATTGGTACAGCTCAGGTTTGTTCTATGTGATGGGTTACAATGCTGAGGATATCATTGATCATAGGTTGCCTCTGTTAAAAATTCAAACTCGATCATCGAGCTTATTGTCCGCATTCTAATCAGTTGTGTGAAAGATTGAACCAAACAATAATTCAGTATGCTATCTTTTCTGCTTATATTATTTATATATGGGATCGCCGGTTTCCGCGAAAAGGGACCTAACGCCATATATTATCTATGCTAACGCATACATTATAAAATTTCCAGTACGCGCAATAAAAGTATAACGCCTGCGTTGAAATGTATGTCTAATTAAAGATTCAGAGCCTTACAACTCCATGACAGATACTACGATTCTCAGTACGTAAAAAGCAATCTGTAGAGGACATTTCAGACTTCTAGAATTCTAGAATATATAAAAAATTGAAATCTTGAAAAAAAAACATGCGTTAGGTCCCTTTTCGCGGAAACGATCCCTCTCTGGATGTACGAGTCGATCGATCGACTCAGGCGCGTATCCAGAATGTGCAGGAGGGGGATGCTGAGACGCGCGCGCGAAATGTTTAGCTACCACGCCCACACAGCAGTATTATTTAGCAGCTTAACAGAATATACAACAGCGTTTAATGCGAAGCACGTTAAATCGGCAAGAATATCTGCAATCGCCAAGGAGCCGAGCACTGCAGAAGCCGCCGTATAGCCTCTTCATCCGCTTTAGCAAGCTAAATGATCTTCTAAGTATGTTGTTAATACTGATCAGCAAGCGCTCTGGCATTTGCAACTTTAATACTGTGCAGGCGCATACATATCATAATGTGGTACGTGGATATGATCAGTTCAATCGGCAAGAATGTCTACTAATTGCAATCGCCGAGGGTGGCGCCGAGCGAATTCATCAATCGCTTCTGGTACATCAGAGATAATATTATCTCTGGGTACGTCAACAGGAATGTCACGGTGTATATGTAGAAGTGAAAGTCCGGATAGCCTCTCAGTTGTCATGCATGAGCGAAAAGCTGTCTTTATCCGCTTTAGCCCACTAAACGACCTTTCCGCTGAGCATGTGACAGGGGAAGTGCACATGATTCTGATTTAATTGTCGTTGTTAATTGTATTCATCCATTAATTGTATTCATTCTTGAGACGGAGGGGGGTGCCCGAGGCCCCCCCCCCCCCCTAAATACGCCCCTGAATCGTTTAAGCGATAAGCTAATTATCCGATATGAATTACGTACACATGACTGAAAAATAATTATAACTATAGCATAATCATAATGGCGTCAAACGCACTGCACTGTGAATCATCTTGATCTCTGAAATATAAATAAACTGACCGATCGTTCCAATCATGTTCAAGTCACAGAGAGAGACACAAGTGTGTGCAGCAGAAGAAAGCGAAGGAATCCAAAATGTCAAAATCGAAGGCTCCCGCCATCGGAATCGACCTCGGAACGACCTACTCCTGCGTGGGCGTCTTCCAGCACGGCAAGGTGGAAATCATCGCCAACGACCAGGGCAACCGCACCACTCCTAGCTACGTGGCCTTCACCGACACCGAGCGTCTCATCGGAGACGCCGCCAAGAACCAGGTGGCCATGAACCCCAACAACACGGTGTTCAACGCCAAGCGGATGATCGGGAGAAGGTTCGACGACCCCACCATCCAAGCCAACTTGAAGCACTGGCCCTTCACCGTCATCAACGAAGGCGGCCGTCCCAAGATCCAGGTGGAGTACAAATGCGAGACGAAGACGTTCTTCCCCGAGGAGGTCTCGTCCATGGTGCTGACCAAGATGAAGGAGACGGCAGAGGCCTACCTGGGCACGGTGGTGACCGATGCCGTCATCACGGTTCCCGCCTACTTCAACAACTCGCAGCGCCAGGCCACCAAGGACGCCGGGGTGATCGCGGGACTGAACGTGCTGCGAATCATCAACGAGCCTACTGCGGCCGCCATTGCCTACGGACTGGACAAGAAGCTGAAGGCCGAACAGAACATCGTCATCTTCGACCTAGGAGGAGGAACCTTTGATGTGTCTGTCCTGACCATAGAGGAAAACTTGTTTGAGGTGAAGTCAACGGCAGGTGACACCCATCTTGGAGGAGAAGACTTTGACAACAGAATAGTGAACCACTTCATCCAGGAGTTCAAAAAGAAGCACAAGAAGGACATGTCTGGCAACAAGAAGGCCGTCAGACGTCTGCATACTGCCTGCGAACGAGCAAAGAGGATCCTCTCGTCCAGTGCCCAGGCCAGCATCGAGATTGACTCCCTCTTTGAGGGCATCGACTTCTACACCACCATCACCAGAGCCCACTTTGAGGAGCTGAACGCAGACCTGTTCAGAGGCATGCTGGAGCCAGTGGAGAAGGCACTTCGCGATGCCAAGTTTGACAAGTCCCAGATCCACGAGGTTGTGCTGGTGGGTGGGTCAACTCGTATCCCCAAGGTCCAGAAGCTTCTGCAGGACTTCTTCAATGGCAAGGAGCTGAACAAGTCCATCAACCCTGACGAGGCAGTGGCGTACGGAGCAGCCGTCCAGGCAGCCATCTTGAGTGGAGACAAGAGCCGGGAGGTCCAGGATCTCCTCCTCCTCGATGTCATCCCTCTCTCCCTGGGGATCGAGACAGCTGGTGGTGTCATGACAACCCTGCTGAAGCGCAACTCCACCATACCCTTGTGGAAGAAAGAGACCCAGACCTTCACCACCTACTCTGACAACCAGACATCGGTGTTGATCCAGGTGTACGAGGGAGAGCGAGCCATGACCAAAGACAACAACCTTTTGGGGAAGTTTGAACTTACCCACATTCCTCCAGCTCCACGTGGTGTGCCTCAAATAGAAGTGACCTTTGACATCGACAGGAACGGCATCCTGAACGTGAGCACGGTGGAGAAGAGCACTGGGAAGGAGAACAAGGTCACCATCACCAACGACAAGGGAAGGCTGAGTGCTGACGACATAGAGCGCATGGTGAAGGACGCAGAGAAGTACAAGTCCCAAGACGAGGAGCACAAGGCCAAGATAGCAGCCAAGAACCAGCTGGAGAGTTATGCCTTCCAATTGAAGAGCATAATGGAGAAAGAGACAGTGAAGAGAAAACTGAGCGAGGAGGACAGGAAGAATGTATTGGACAAAGTGAGTGAGGTGAGCAGCTGGCTGGACAGGAACCAGACAGCAGAGAAGGGAGAGTTTAAGAAAGCGAAGGAATCCAAAATGTCAAAATTGACGGCTCCCGCCATCGGAATCGACCTCGGAACGACCTACTCCTGCGTGGGCGTCTTCCAGCACGGCAAGGTGGAAATCATTGCCAACGACCAGGGCAACCGCACCACTCCTAGCTACGTGGCCTTCACCGACACCGAGCGTCTCATCGGAGACGCCGCCAAGAACCAGGTGGCCATGAACCCCAACAACACGGTGTTCAACGCCAAGCGGATGATCGGGAGAAGGTTCGACGACCCTACCATCCAAGCCAACTTGAAGCACTGGCCCTTCACCGTCATCAACGAAGGCGGCCGTCCCAAGATCCAGGTGGAGTACAAATGCGAGACGAAGACGTTCTTCCCCGAGGAGGTCTCGTCCATGGTGCTGACCAAGATGAAGGAGACGGCAGAGGCCTACCTGGGCACGGTGGTGACCGATGCCGTCATCACGGTTCCCGCCTACTTCAACGACTCGCAGCGCCAGGCCACCAAGGACGCCGGGGTGATCGCAGGACTGAACGTGCTGCGAATCATCAACGAGCCTACCGCCGCCGCCATTGCCTACGGACTGGACAAGAAGCTGAAGGCCGAACAGAACATCCTCATCTTCGACCTAGGAGGAGGAACCTTTGATGTGTCCGTCCTGACCATAGAGGAAGGCATCTTTGAGGTGAAGTCAACGGCAGGTGACACCCATCTTGGAGGAGAAGACTTTGACAACAGAATAGTGAACCACTTCATCCAGGAGTTCAAGAAGAAGCACAAGAAGGACATGTCTGGCAACACGAAAGCCGTCAGACGTCTGCATACTGCCTGCGAACGAGCAAAGAGGATCCTCTCGTCCAATGCCCAGGCCAGCATCGAGATTGACTCCCTCTTTGAGGGCATCGACTTCTACACCACCATCACCAGAGCCCACTTTGAGGAGCTGAACGCAGCCCTGTTCAGAGGCATGCTGGAGCCAGTGGAGAAGGCACTTCGCGATGCCAAGTTTGACAAGTCCCAGATCCACGAGGTTGTGCTGGTGGGTGGGTCAACTCGTATCCCAAAGGTCCAGAAGCTTCTGCAGGACTTTTTCAATGGCAAGGGGCTGAACAAGACCATCAACCCTGACGAGGCAGTGGCGTACGGAGCAGCCGTCCAGGCAGCCATCTTGAGTGGAGACAAGAGCCGGGAGGTCCAGGATTTCCTCCTCCTCGATGTCATCCCTCTCTCAATTGGTCTTGAGATAGCTGGTGGTGTCATGACAACCCTGCTGAAGTGCAACACCATCATACCCAAGAAGGAGACCCAGACCTTCACCACCTACTCTGACAACCAGACATCGGTGTTGATCCAGGTGTACGAGGGAGAGCGAGCCATGACCAAAGACAACAACCTTTTGGGGAAGTTTGAACTTACCCACATTCCTCCAGCTCCACGTGGTGTGCCTCAAATAGAAGTGACCTTTGACATCGACAGGAACGGCATCCTGAACGTGAGCGCGGTGGAGAAGAGCACTGGGAAGGAGAACACGGTCACCATCACCAACGACAAGGGAAGGCTGAGTGCTGACGACATAGAGCGCATGGTGAAGGACGCAGAGAAGTACAAGTATCAAGACGAGGAGCACAAGGCCAAGATAGCAGCCAAGAACCAGCTGGAGAGTTATGCCTTCCAATTGAAGAGCATAATGGAGAAAGAGACACTGAAGAGAAAACTGAGCGAGGAGGACAGGAAGAATGTATTGGACAATATGAGTGAGGTGAGCAGCTGGCTGGACAGGAACCAGACAGCAGAGAAGGGAGAGTTTAAGAAAGCGAAGGAATCCAAAATGTCAAAATTGACGGCTCCCGCCATCGGAATCGACCTCGGAACGACCTACTCCTGCGTGGGCGTCTTCCAGCACGGCAAGGTGGAAATCATCGCCAACGACCAGGGCAACCGCACCACTCCTAGCTACGTGGCCTTCACCGACACCGAGCGTCTCATCGGAGACGCCGCCAAGAACCAGGTGGCCATGAACCCCAACAACACGGTGTTCGACGCCAAGCGGATGATCGGGAGAAGGTTCGATGACCCCACCATCCAAGCCAACTTGAAGCACTGGCCCTTCACCGTCATCAACGAAGGCGGCCGTCCCAAGATCCAGGTGGAGTACAAATGCGAGACGAAGACGTTCTTCCCCGAGGAGATCTCGTCCATGGTGCTGACCAAGATGAAGGAGACGGCAGAGGCCTACCTGGGCACGGTGGTGACCGATGCCGTCGTCACGGTTCCCGCCTACTTCAACGACTCGCAGCGCCAGGCCACCAAGGACGCCGGGGTGATCGCAGGACTGAACGTGCTGCGAATCATCAACGAGCCTACCGCTGCCGCTATCGCTTATGGACTGGAAAAGAAGATGAAGGCCGAACAGAACATCCTCATCTTCGACCTAGGAGGAGGAACCTTTGATGTGTCCGTCCTGACCATAGAGGAAGGCATCTTTGAGGTGAAGTCGACGGCAGGTGACACCCATCTTGGAGGAGAAGACTTTGACAACAGAATAGTGAACCACTTCATCCAGGAGTTCAAGAAGAAGCACAAGAAGGACATGTCTGGCAACACGAAGGCCGTCAGACGTCTGCATACTGCCTGCGAACGAGCAAAGAGGATCCTCTCGTCCAGTGCCCATGCCAACATCGAGATTGACTCCCTCTTTGAGGGCATCGACTTCTACACCACCATCACCAGAGCCCACTTTGAGGAGCTGAACGCAGACCTGTTCAGAGGCATGCTGGAGCCAGTGGAGAAGGCACTTCGCGATGCCAAGTTTGACAAGTCCCAGATCCACGAGGTTGTGCTGGTGGGTGGGTCAACTCGTATCCCCAAGGTCCAGAAGCTTCTGCAGGACTTCTTCAATGGCAAGGAGCTGAACAAGTCCATCAACCCTGACGAGGCAGTGGCGTACGGAGCAGCCGTCCAGGCAGCCATCTTGAGTGGAGACAAGAGCCGGGAGGTCCAGGATCTCCTCCTCCTCGATGTCATCCCTCTCTCCCTGGGGGTCGAGACAGCTGGTTGTGTCATGACAACCCTGCTGAAGCGCAACTCCACCATACCCAAGATGGAGACCCAGACCTTCACCACGTACTCTGACAACCAGACATCGGTGTTGATCCAGGTGTACGAGGGAGAGCGAGCCATGACCAAAGACAACAACCTTTTGGGGAAGTTTGAACTTACCCACATTCCTCCAGCTCCACATGGTGTGCCTCAAATAGAAGTGACCTTTCACATCGACAGGAACGGCATCCTGAATGTGAGCCCGGTGGAGAAGAGCACGGGGAAGGAGAACAAGGTCACCATCACCAATGACAAGGGAAGGCTGAGTGCTGACGACATAGAGCGCATGGTGAAGGACGCAGAGAAGTACAAGTCCCAAGACGAGGAGCACAAGGCCAAGATAGCAGCCAAGAACCAGCTGGAGAGATATGCCTTCCAATTGAAGAGCACTATGGAGGAAGAGACAGTGAAGAGCAAACTGAGCGAGGAGGACAGGAAGAAGGTATTGGACAAAGTGAGTGAGGTGAGCAGCTGGCTGGACAGGAACCAGACAGCAGAGAAGGGAGAGTTTGAGGACAAGCAGAAGGAACTGGAGAAGGTGTGCATGCCAATCATGACAAAGTTGTACCAGGCAGGAGGTCCATCTGGGAGTGCTGGGAGTGGAGGCAAGAAGAGTCAAGGTCCTACCATTGAGGAAGTGTATTGATTCTAATCATTTTCATGTCAATGTTCTGTATATGTATTCTGTCAGTTCTGTTTTCTATGTCAAATCACTCGTATGAATTTACTTTGTAAATTATTGTAATATGATCATATTGGTACATGGTGGATGTGGTGAACGAAGGTAATTCCTTGTGTTGTACGGCCATAAAAGGATCATATGGCATGTATACTTGAATGATTAATTATTCAAGATACATGCCATATGATCCTTTTATGGCCGTACAACACAAGGAATTTCACTGATCCCAGTAGCTAAACTAACATTCGATCTTAAATAATTGCGCATGCAGTTCACCAAGTGTACTAAATCTTGAAACTTCAGTGAATACATGTAGATTATCAAATCCAGTAGTTTAGCTAGTCTCGTACCCAGACCACGTTTACATATGCATTATCACATAAAATGCACATGCAGGAGGTATGCACACAATCTTCTTTAATTAACATAATGGAATGGCTACGTGTTCTGTAGTAAATAGCATGTGTTGATGAGGACAGGGGTATCACAGATTAACTAATGTCAGTTCAATGGAGGAAGGAAGTTGTATAGCATGCCCATGATTGGATTGTGGTCCTCTCTTTGTAGGTAGTGTTGGTGATGCTGCCCATCCCCCCCACTTGCACACAAACACCTAGCATATGGCATATAACAAAACGTACCCAGGAGCGTGGTCTGGGTACGAGAATATATATATTATCCGGTATTATTTAGTGCGCGTTATTTAAAATAGTAGTACTATGGTGGACTACGATCGAGGTAGGTTAAACACGATTACAAACTGAACACCAGACTTGTTATAAGCGTATAAAACTCAAGATATTGGGATGTGTAACATTGGAATCTGACCACTTTTGTTAGACATTGACGACCGTACAAATATGTGCTACATGTGCGCGGTGTCATGCTTTTGCGTTCGTAGGGGCTTCATTTGAAGATGAAGCAGAGGAAGAGGCTGAAGAGATCTCGCCAGATCTTTGGCAGGAAGCTTGCTGGATCATTATTAGCGCCTACTTCGACGAGAAGGGTCTGGTTCGCCAGCAGCAGGACTCTTTCGACGAGTTCATCCAAATGTCGGTACAAAGAATAGTTGAGGATGAGCTACAGGTCAGTACCCAATAACCAATTTTTGGACACTTAAAGGTATTGCACATGCTCAAACAATATAGATAAGCTCTGCTACCGCAGTTGACTGGTTTAATTTCGTTCGCGATGTATGCATCCAGTACTTTCTCGATCATCCGATGGTTATTGGCGGCCCTGGTAAAGAGGTGGAGATCGATGAAAGCAAATTTGGAAAAAGGAAATATAACCGAGGCAGAGTTGTAGATGGCCATTGGGTGTTCGGTGGCATGGAGAGAGGGAGCGGAGATAGTTTTATGGTGGAGGTCCCTCGTCGTGATGCTGCAACATTGCTCCCTATTATTGCTACACACGTAAGGCCCGGGACCATTGTATATAGCGACGAATGGGCTGCATACAGCCAACTGTCCCACAACCGTTGGAGTTGTACACAGGACAGTGAACCACTCTCTCCACTTTGTCGATCCTGTCACTGGTGCCCACACTCAAGGTGTGGAAGGGATGTGGAGTGCGTGTAAGCGAATGATGAGAGAGGAGAAGACTATGAACTCTCAGCTTTTTGACACATATCTACCAGAGTATATGTGGCGAATCCTGGAGCACATCATCTATGACTTTAGCGACATTGAGATGATGGAGGCGGTGAGTTTTGCGTCCGGTGCTTGGGACTGTGTGTGCATGTGCATTGCATGTGTACTGTGTATGTGTGTTTGTGTATACAGTATGGGGTTGATGTGATGCTGTAGCACTTACATAAGGATTCGGAAACTATAGCGTTCAGTAGCATGCTGAGTGTTTCCGGACTAATGCCTTTGCAGGTGTACTGCATAAGACATTCATTTTTGTTCGTGCCTGCTTATATTGTTGGTGTGATTCGGACTTTGTAAGTTTTTAATTTAACCATGTACATGCCATGTAGGCAATAGAATGTGCTTTTAGAATCGGGTTGTAAAGGGGTTAAGCTTTGCAGTGACTTTTGAAGCTTGTACAGGGTAATGGTTGGTATCTTGTACCTCTGCAACATGTGCTTGTGCTGCTGTTTTTAACTATTGCTATGCCAAACACCACAACCCCACTCCACCTTCTCCCCAACACTCAGATCTTTACCTGTATTCCTACACTGAGCGGATCAATCCTGTTGGCTGGCCCACCTTTGACATTCATCATTGCAGTAAGAATGGTGGGGGCCACCAAGGTACTCAGGACTACACCATGACAATGTGGAAAACAGAGATGGTCAGCCATTTGGTTGTGCTGTACCTTTCCCCTTGCTCCGCATCACTGTCCCCTCCTTCCTATCACTGTCCCCTCCTCCTGTCCTCCTGGCTATCCCGATCATATCCTCTTCAACCTTGACAGCCGGTTCTCACCACTTTCAACCACTGCCACATCTCTGCTTACTCTGGTGCCTGCCATCTTTTGTGCAAGAAATGTTGAACTCGACAATGCAATACCAGTGTATCATGCATGATGACTTGCCATCACCTGAGCTTGTGCCACAGGAAATAATTCGATGGAAGTTACGATATGAAAATCTACCACCCGACAAAAGACCATCAACAGTAGCTGCTGCCATTAAGGAATGTGATCCTTGTATATCAGAGTACTCCTCAAGATAGCACATTGCGAGAAATTTCGGACGCTCATTAGCAATTCCTGGCCAATTTTGCAAACGTCCGTCACATTTCCCGCGCACGCGTCCATAGAAATGTATGGAGTAAAGTTCATTTTTGAATACCATAAATCAGGGAAAGTTGCTATTAAGTTTGAAAGAAGCCCCATGATGGATAACATGATAAGCTATCACTCTGCCAGGTTGATGGAATTTTCAGCCACTGCTGCGAGGTTCCTCATAAGGATTAGTACTCCTCCATAGAGATGTATGGAAAATTGCTTTTTATAATGATTTTTTATCACTATTCTTTTTTGTTACTCTGAATGTAAGATGGGAAGGTATTGTTTGACTCATTTCAGATGATGCTAATATGATCAAGGTAACTTTCTACCAGGTTCTCATGCCCATAGGCTTCTTCACCTGGGTTCCTGGGGCACTTTTGGTCATGAGGGTACCTAGTTCAGTTGAATATATTTAAAAATTAACTCTTTCGCGGGCAACAGCGCTGCAGCTGTTATAATGAAGCCACTTTTTATCTAATCATTAACGTTTTTGAAGTCAGCAAAATTATGCACAGAAGAACAGTTTATTGGCTCATAAAGTTGTTTACGTTTTCCCGAAATGCCACAATATACCGCCAATGCACTAATCAATTATGATCACAGCTTCAATTTAAATGAAGCCGCGGTTTAACTGTTTCGCGGGCGTTGGCAGTTATTCAGTGGCGGATCCGGGGGGGGGGGGGGGGGGGGGGGCGCGTACGACCCCCCTAACAAGCCGACCCAAAATATGAATTTAATTATTGTAGAACAGATTGCCATGCGCGCATGCGCCACAAAAGCGCGTATCGTTTAATCGGAGGCCGGTCCACCAATACGTCGTCTGCGTCTTATTCCATCCAATATTGAACAGCATCCACCCGGTAGTTCGGATTTAGAATACTACGTGGACGATCTACCTTCTCCAGATTCCCTTGAACAGGAGTTATCTCTTTGGCCATGTATTTTGAGAAGCCAAGCCGATAAGCCCAGTACGTACACTGGCAGAAAACCTCGCAGACAGAAGAGCATGCCCATTGATGTATCCAAACATCACTAAAACAATTCACCTTCTGCTTTTGACTTCAGTATCAGCTAGTGGTGTTGAGAGAGCAAACTTCTCATTGAAATTTATCAAAAATGCGTCTCGAAGCACAATGGGAGAAGATAGATTTAATGCACTTATATTGATGTACGAGCACTATGATTTAGAATTGGATAGCGAGAGTATTATAGACAAGTATGCTAAACGACATCCAAGAAAAATGCTATTGCTCAACCCACTGGCATAAAGCCATTAAGCCAAACATTAGTTATACACGTTTCCTGACTTTCTGTTTTTCGTTTAAATCATGGTTTAAATTTTCAAAATAAAAATTCGTGTGCGCATGCGCAGTTTGCGTCCGCTGTTCATGTTTCGATTTGGTACGGAGGAAAAAGTATGAGAAATTCTTATCCTTCTGAAGCTTAATAATGCGAAACTTGAAAAGCTTCTGAGGCGAAGCCCCAGACCCCAATCGGGGAGCTTACAGCGCTCCCCCATACCCCATAGCTTGGGCGGGAGGGGCAACGCCCCCCTCCCGCACCCACTCCCTTTTGTATCGTCTGCTTAATACGCCCCCCCCCCCCCTAACTGACAATCCTGGATCTGCCACTGGTTATTGCGGTATTGCGAGGAATACACGTTTCCGTGTTGCGGGAAAACGTTCTTTATAAACAATTCATGCGAATTTGACGAGTACAAAACAAAAAAACATTTCCTCCGATTTCCAAAAATACTTTAATTCATAGCAGCTGTGGCGCATTATTGCCCGCGAAAGAGTTTTAAAGTGGATCTTGGTGTAGGGTGGCCGGAACTAATCCGTGACTGCAGGGGGGTTCTCGGAACCCAGGGAACCCCCCCCCAGCATACGGGCTTGGAGAGACACAAGTGTGTGCAGCAGAAGAAAGCGAAGGAATCCAAAATGTCAAAATCGAAGGCTCCCGCCATCGGAATCGACCTCGGAACGACCTACTCCTGCGTGGGCGTCTTCCAGCACGGCAAGGTGGAAATCATCGTCAACGACCAGGGCAACCGCACCACACCTAGCTACGTGGCCTTCACCGACACCGAGCGTCTCATCGGAGAGCCGCCAAGAACCAGGTGGCCATGAACCCCAACAACACGGTGTTCGACGCCAAGCGGATGATCGGGAGAAGGTTCGACGACCCCACCATCCAAGCCAACTTGAAGCACTGGCCGTTCACCGTCATCAACGAAGGCGGCCGTCCCAAGATCCAGGTGGAGTACATATGCGAGACGAAGACGTTCTTCCCCGAGGAGGTCTCGTCCATGGTGCTGACCAAGATGAAGGAGACGGCAGAGGCCTACCTGGGCACGGTGGTGACCGATGCCGTCGTCACGGTTCCCGCCTACTTCAACGACTCGCAGCGCCAGGCCACCAAGGACGCCGGGGTGATCGCGGGACTGAACGTGCTGCGAATCATCAACGAGCCTACCGCGGCCGCCATTGCCTACGGACTGGACAAGAAGCTGAAGGCCAAACAGAACATCCTCATCTTCGACCTAGGAGGAGGAACCTTTGATATGTCCGTCCTGACCATAGAGGAAGGCATCTTTGAGGTGAGGTCGACGGCAGGTGACACCCATCTTGGAGGAGAAGACTTTGACAACAGAATAGTGAACCACTTCATCCAGGAGTTCAAGAAGAAGCACAAGAAGGACATGTCTGGCAACAAGAAGGCCGTCAGACGTCTGCATACTGCCTGCGAACGAGCAAAGAGGATCCTCTCGTCCAGTGCCCAGGCCAGCATCGAGATCGACTCCCTCTTTGAGGGCATCGACTTCTACACCACCATCACCAGAGCCCACTTTGAGGAGCTGAACGCAGACCTGTTCAGAGGCATGCTGGAGCCAGTGGAGAAGGCACTTCGCGATGCCAAGTTTGACAAGTCCCAGATCCACGAGGTTGTGCTGGTGGGTGGGTCAACTCGTATCCCCAAGGTCCAGAAGCTTCTGCAGGACTTTTTCAATGGCAAGGGGCTGAACAAGTCCATCAACCCTGACGAGGCAGTGGCGTACGGAGCAGCTGTCCAGGCAGCCATCTTGAGTGGAGACAAGAGCCGGGAGGTCCAGGATCTCCTCCTCGTCGATGTCATCCCTCTCTCCCTGGGGATCGAGACGGCTGGTGGTGTCATGACAACCCTGCTGAAGTGCAACACCATCATACCCAAGAAGGAGACCCAGACCTTCACCACGTACTCTGACAACCAGACATCGGTGTTGATCCAGGTGTACGAGGGAGAGCAGGCCATGACCAAAGACAACAACCTTTTGGGGAAGTTTGATCTTACCCACATTCCTCCAGCTCCACGTGGTGTGCCTCAAATAGAAGTGACCTTTGACATCGACAGGAACGGCATCCTGACCGTGAGCGCAGTGGAGAAGAGCACTGGTAAGGAGAACAAGGTCACCATCACCAACGACAAGGGAAGGCTGAGTGCTGACGATATAGAGCGCATGGTGAAGGACGCAGAGAAGTACAAGTCCCAAGACGAGAAGCACAAGGCCAAGATAGCAGCCAAGAACCAGCTGGAGAGTTATGCCTTCCAATTGAAGAGCATAATGGAGAAAGAGACAGTGAAGAGAAAACTGAGCGAGGAGGACAGGAAGAATGTATTGGACAAAGTGAGTGAGGTGAGCAGCTGGCTGGACAGGAACCAGACAGCAGAGAAGGGAGAGTTTAAGAAAGCGAAGGAATCCAAAATGTCAAAATCGAAGGCTCTTGCCATCGGAATCGATCTCGGAACGACCTACTCCTGCATGGGCGTCTTCCAGCACGGCAAGGTGGAAATCATCGCCAACGACCAGGGCAACCGCACCACACCTAGCTACGTGGCCTTCACCGACACCGAGCGTCTCATTGGAGACGCCGCCAAGAACCAGGTGGCCATGAACCCCCAAAACACGGTGTTCAACACCAAGCGGATGATCGGGAGAAGGTTCGACGACCCCACCATCCAAGCCAACTTGAAGCACTGGTCGTTCACCGTCATCAACGAAGGCGGCCGTCCCAAGATCCAGGTGGAGTACAAATGCGAGACGAAGACGTTCTTCCCCGAGGAGGTCTCGTCCATGGTGCTGACCAAGATGAAGGAGACGGCAGAGGCCTACCTGGGCACGGTGGTGACCGATGCCGTCGTCACGGTTCCCGCCTACTTCAACGACTCGCAGCGCCAGGCCACCAAGGACGCCGGGGTGATCGCGGGACTGAACGTGCTGCGAATCATCAACGAGCCTACCGCGGCCGCCATTGCCTACGGACTGGACAAGAAGCTGAAGGCCAAACAGAACATCCTCATCTTCGACCTACAGGAGGAACCTTTGATATGTCCGTCCTGACCATAGAGGAAGGCATCTTTGAGGTGAAGTCGACGGCAGGTGACACCCATCTTGGAGGAGAAGACTTTGACAACAGAATAGTGAACCACTTCATCCAGGAGTTCAAGAAGAAGCACAAGGACATGTCTGGCAACAAGAAGGCCGTCAGACGTCTGCATACTGCCTGCGAACGAGCAAAGAGGATCCTCTCGTCCAGTGCCCAGGCCAGCATCGAGATTGACTCCCTCTTTGAGGGCATCGACTTCTACACCACCATCACCAGAGCCCACTTTGAGGAGCTGAACGCAGACCTGTTCAAAGGCATGCTGGAGCAAGTGGAGAAGGCACTTCGTGATGCCAAGTTTGACAAGTCCCAGATCCACGAGGTTGTGCTGGTGGGTGGGTCAACTCGTATCCCCAAGGTCCAGAAGCTTCTGCAGGACTTTTTCAATGGCAAGGAGCTGAACAAGTCCATCAACCCTGACGAGGCAGTGGCGTACGGAGCAGCCGTCCAGGCAGCCATCTTGAGTGGAGACAAGAGCCAGGAGGTCCAGGATCTCCTCCTCGTCGATGTCATCCCTCTCTCCCTGGGGGTCGAGACAGTTGGTGGTGTCATGACAATCCTGCTGAAGCGCAACACCATCATACCCAAGAAGGAGACCCAGACCTTCACCACCTACTCTGACAACCAGACATCGGTGTTGATCCAGGTGTACGAGGGAGAGCAAGCCATGACCAAAGACAACAACCTTTTGGGGAAGTTTGATCTTACCCACATTCCTCCAGCTCCACGTGGTGTGCCTCAAATAGAAGTGACCTTTGACATCGACAGGAACGGCATCCTGACCGTGAGCGCAGTGGAGAAGAGCACTGGTAAGGAGAACAAGGTCACCATCACCAACGACAAGGGAAGGCTGAGTGCTGACGACATAGAGCGCATGGTGAAGGACGCAGAGAAGTACAAGTCCCAAGACGAGAAGCACAAGGCCAAGATAGCAGCCAAGAACCAGCTGGAGAGTTATGCCTTCCAATTGAAGAGCACCATGGAGGAAGAGACAGTGAAGAGCAAACTGAGCGAGGAGGACAGGAAGAATGTATTGGACAAAGTGAGTGAGGTGAGCAGCTGGCTGGACAGGAACCAGACAGCAGAGAAGGGAGAGTTTGAGGACAAGCAGAAGGAACTGGAGAAGGTGTGCATGCCAATCATGACAAAGTTGTATGACATTATAATTATTCAAGTCGTGCTCATTTAATTATTCAAGTCGTGCTCATTTAATTATTCAAGTCGTGCTCATTTAATTATTCAAGTCGTGCTCATTTAATTATTCAAGTTATATGCCATATGATCCTTTTATGGCCGTACAACACAAGGATTTACCTTCATTCACCACATCCACCCATGTACCAATATGATCATATGGGACAGTTTCCGAGAAAACTTCCTATGTTTTATAGCAATATAAAATAATTGTGTTATAACGTTTGAATCGCTATATAGTCCGAACGGTAAAGGTTATAGGCTTCCTATTTTCAACACTTCATACTACACCATTGCTCTATGGTGAAGTACATTTTGGTGTCTTGCACTTGCTCCATACCAGCATTGCAACGTTTGATACCCCACTAGGTTCAAACCCAACATAACTTTCTGTAGGAGTAATCAAATTGCTTCAAATTCGGTTTGTAGATAGTGAGGTCCTATACCTATCTATTTGTTCTGTTCGTTAATTTTTATACTATCCGTTACGGAGATACAGTTGATCAAACTATGTGCACTTTTTCCCGCTCGATACGCGCCAGTGATATAATCACCGCCTCCCATACATTGAGCGGGACGCGATTTGCCCAAATCATTGGCGCGAATCGAGCGGGAAAAAGTGCACGTAGTTTGTTCAACTGTATCTCCGTAACGGATGGCATAAAAATTAACGAACAGAATAGGTAGATAGGTATAGGACCTCTCTATCTACAAACCGAATTTGAAGCGATTTGATTACTCCTACAGAAAGTTATGTTGGGTTTGAACCAGGTGGGGTATAGAACGTTGCAATGCTGGCACGGAGCAAGTGCAAGATACCAAAATGTATTTCACCATAGAGAAATGGTGTAGTATGAAGTCATGAAAATAGGAAGTCGATAGCCTTTACCGTTCGGACTTTATAGCGATTCAAACGTTATAACTCGATTATTTTATAATGTTATAAAACATAGGAAGTTTTCTCGGAAACTGTCCCATATTACAATAACTTACAAAGTAAATTCATACGAGTGATTTGAAAACAGAACTGACAGAATACATATACAGAACATTGACATGAAAATGATTAGAATCAATACACAATGTACAACAAGAGGAAGGAAGGTATATAGCATGTCCATGGTTGGATGTGGTCCTCTCTTTGTAGGTAGTGTTGGTGATGCTGCCCATCCCCCCACTTGAGGAGTGGACTATGGCGACACACAAACATATGGCATAAAACAAAACGTACCCAAGAGCGTGGTCTGGGTACGAGAGTATAATTATATTATCCGGTATGATTTAGTGCGCGTTATTTAAAATAGTTGTACTAAGGTGGACTACGATCGAGGTAGGTTAAACACGATTACAAACTGAACACCAGACTTGTTATAAGCGTATGAAACTCAAGATATTAGGATGTGTAACATTTCTGACCACTTTTGTTGGACATTGACGACCGTAAAAATATGTGCTACATGTGCGCGGTGTCATGCTTTTGCGTTCGTAGGGGCTTCATTTGAAGATGAAGCAGAGGAAGAAGCTGAAGAGATCTCGCCAGATCTTTGGCAGGAAGCTTGCTGGATCATTATTAGCGCCTACTTCGACGAGAAGGGTCTGGTTCGCCAGCAGCTGGACTCTTTCGACGAGTTCATCCAAATGTCGGTACAAAGAATAGTTGAGGATACTCCGCCTATTGAACTGCAAGCAGAAATGCAATACGATGATTCCCAAAAGTTGGCTGTAAGTATTAAGGCTGGCGCCCGATTTTTAATTAAAGCACCCTTGCGTTTCCTTCTGTAAAGCCCAAGTACTCGATTAAGTTTGAGCAGATCTACCTTTCGAAACCTACGCACTGGGAGAAAGATGGTGCACCAGTGGCATTGATGCCGAACGAAGCAAGGCTCAGGAACCTCACGTAAGTATCTTGGGGGGGTGGGGGGTGGATGGATGGATGAGATGAACATAGTTGTACATGTGCGTTTATACGTATATTTTAAACATTTCGAAGCTAAAATACAAAGCTGCAGTGTAAAACAGGTCTTAGATGAATTATTCACACTACTGGTTTCAGGGGTTTGGTTAGGTTTCATTGTTTCCCTCTGGAGGGAGGCAGGGTTCCATGCGTAGCAATCCATCAACAAGATGCCCTGCCCACTTCTGTTGTCCAGTCTCTATACCAACATTGTTTTGATCACTTTCACCCACTTGCCTTTCCCACACATACCCCCTCCCCCCCCCAACCTTCCACCAACACAACCAGCTATTCAGCACCCCTGTACGTGGACATCACCAAGACGACTCTGAAAGAGGACGAAGACCCAGTTGAACACCAGCACCCAAAAGCCTTCATCGGCAAGATCCCCATCATGCTCCGCTCCACCTACTGCCTCCTCAACGGACTCACCGACCGTGACCTCACGGAGCTCAACGAGTGCCCCCTGGACCCCGGGGGGTACTTTGTCATCAACGGCTCAGAGAAAGTGCTCATCGCGCAGGAAAAGATGGCCACCAACACGGTGTACATCTTCTCCAAGAAGGAGTCCAAGTATGCCTTCACGGCCGAGATACGGTCCTACATCGAGAACTCGTCTCGCCCGTGAGCTCGCTGTGGGTGAGCCAGCTGGCCCGCGGGGGCACGGGGGTGAAGAAGAGCGCCATGGGGCAGAGGATCGTGGTGATCCTGCCCTACATCAGGCAGGAGATACCCATTATGATCGTGTTCAGGGCCCTGGGGTTCGTGTCTGACAGGGACATCCTCGAGCACATCATCTACGACTTTAGCGTCATTGAGATGATGGAGGCGGTGAGTTTTGTTTCTGGTGCTTGGGACTGTGTGTGCATGTGCATTGCATGTGTACTGTGTATGTGTGTTTGTGTATACAGTATGGGGTAGATGTGATGCTGTAGCACTTATATAAGGGTTCGGAAACTATGGCGTTCATTAGCATGCTGAGTGTTTCCGGACTAATGCCTTTGCAGGTGTACTGCATAAGTCATTCATTTTTGTTCGTGCCTGCTTATATTGTTGGTGTGATTCGGACTTTGTAAGTTTTTAATTTAACCATATACATGCCATGTAGGCAATAGAATGTGATTGTCTGAAATATTGTGTTTGCATATTTTACATGTACATTTATGTGGGCTCGTGTATATTGAAGTAATAAATAAGTAGACTTATTTATTACTTCAATATCACGAGCACACATAAATCTCTCTCTTGTTTCATTATATCTAATTTGACAATTATCACCAATGTGCATGTATCAATTGCTGTCATAATCCTCTTCTTCTATTTTCACACCACAGCTTAAATCATCCCTTGACGAGGCATTCGTGATCCAAGAGCAGAGTATAGCACAGAACTTCATTGGCACGAGGGGAGCGAAGCCGGGAGTGAGGAGATTGCAAACTTATCAGAGGATGAGGACTGGAAAGAGGATATGGCCAAGGCGACTGAGGACGAGATGGTGCTGCCTATTATACTGAGACTGTAAACAGCAATGTGCATATGCCAGTAGCCGTATGCAGTATGTATGCATACAGTGGCAGAACAATAAGTGCAGGAATGCGGGAATGGAGACGAGGAATAGGACGAAGGCGGGACAAATAGCGCATAGAGTGGCGAATCCCAATAAAAGCACACCTATGACTAAAAACGTTATTTCGAGTCCCACATATAAGTCCAGGAATCAGGATTAAGAGAAGAGTCGTCCCATTGTGTCTGGTTGCTCTGGACCCATGGCAAATCTGTCAATTTTTCTTGATTTCTTCCTAAAATGGAAATTAGGTGAGGTTCCCGCACACATCAAGGACATGGATGACTTTGGGTGTGACCTTACACAGCTGCCCCACCTCCTGAGGACACCATAGTTGTAACGGCTGACGTTAAAAGTCTTTACATAATGATACCTCAGGATGAGGGCATTGAGGCGCTCCTCAAGTGCTCGTACTTCCTGCCTTTCCCTTGTTACCTGACTAAAACGGACCTTGTCTTCTGCTCAAAAAGAATCTCTTTATCTTCAACAAACAAACCTACCACCAGAAAATGGGGATTGCAATGGGCTCTCCCATTTCGCCTACTCTTGCAATAGTTTTTATGGACTTGCTTGAAACCCCATTTCTGGCTTTTCGACTATTGAAACCACTTCTCTACAGGAGATATATTGATGACATTTTCCTCCTCTGGACGTGGGGTGAAGACACCTTTGCCCTGGATAACATGCATCCGTCCATTAAATTTACATGGATTTATTCTAAGGACACTGTCAACTTTCTTGACCTCATGACCTTTAAACCCAGAGGCTTTGAGGGTCGCCTAGCATTCAAGCCATACTCAAAGCCCACCAGTAAAACACCCGTACATACAAATGGACTCCCACCATCCCACCTCTACCAAACGTGGGGTTATACGTGGTGAGGCACTCTGTATAATGGTGAATGTAGGTATATGTGTGTACGTATAAGTATTTGTGAATGGAGTATATGTGTGCATGTGTACTCTAGTAGAATGTGTGTATATAAAAGTGTGTGTATGTACAAGTGTATGTGCATGTAGGGGTATTTATGTATGTATGTATGAGTACATGTGGATGTATGGGAATGCATGTTTGTATGTAGGAGTATGTAAGAGTACTGTTGGAATTTATGTGTATGTACAAATATGTGTGTATGTATACTGTATGTGTGTTTGTACGAGTATGGGTAAATGTATGTGTCATGATTTGTGACTTGTTCACTTTATGCTGGTTTAGGATCACAAACTGGAGGGGATTGGGGAGAATCACAGCATGTGAAGGCGTGAAGCTCACTTGTAGTCTGAAGGATAACCCTACTGCTAACCTTCAGGCACCACCTCCTCCCCCCTACCTGTGGCATTCAGCTACTCGCCAGCAATAGCAAAGGTTTGGTTGTGGTATCAGGTGTCGTACAAGTATCCCCTGACTGGGTAAGCACGTGTTCAACTGAATTCAAACTCTGCAAATATCGCCACTCTCCTAGTGACATCAACTGTTTATCCATTTATCTGTTTAGACAGTAGTAAAATACATAAGTCCAGTTGTTACAGGTTATTTGGCCTGCTTGGGTGGAGGATGTTTTATCTTGGTGTGGGTATACAGTGCACTTTGACTCCCATATTTGTTGCCACATGCCTTACACGAAAACAGCAGTTCTATTTCTGACCTTTTTCTTTTCTTGTTTCCTGATGGTGGTTGGCTTACTTTTTCTTGGCAGCTGGTCTCACTCTCCTCTTTCACCCCTCCTTCGTTTTTGCTGTGAGGTATGTTGTGTTTGTTTCGTTTGTGCAGATAAAGAGCTTGATTGCTGGCATACTTCTTCTCACACAATGGGCACACATACACCAAGTTCAATTCTGCTCTACATCTGCGTATCCTGCCAGGTTGTTGTCCGTCCTCACTGTCAATGCATATTAAGTCTTCATGTTCACTGTTGACAACAGGTAGAAAGGTGGATGATGGTCCAGGTTGATCTTCTTCAAGATGTGTTGAAGCTTTGTTTGCATCATCTGCACTCTCCATAGGGATTGCTTGTGGATTGGGGCACACATTGATCACCTTTGATTTGTCATGGACAAATTCACTGACGTTATCATACAGATACTGTGCTCTTTGCTGTGTCAAGCCTTTGGGTAACACAACACGTGGCATTGTCCCATCTCTGTATGCGTATTGAATGCTGCTGACTGTAACCCCATCTTTAAGTAATGACATATCTCTTGGTACTTGATCTGGCCACAATTTCATTTTAACTATACCCGGATGTTCTTTGTCAAAAATAAAAGTGTGATAGATGGAAAACCCAGCTGGACGTACAAACCACTGGTCCAGAAAAGCATTCCAGTTGTAATATACCCAATTCTGGTACTGCTGTGGCACACAGGTCACATTGCACCCACACTTCTTCACGCACTCAACAAGATCAGACATATCATCGACATGGTCTTGTTGTCGGTAGTGTTTTTTAAATATTCCAAAGTAGGAATCTGGCACAAATTTTGTGTGACCAGGTAGCATGAAATTAAGTTCAACTCTGTCATGCTGACCTGTTATAACTCGCCATGCCAAGTACCACAACATAGTAGAGTTTTTATTTTGGCCCACACAGTTGTCTGCCTGTAGTGTTACACATTTTTCTCCTACACTATGAAGCTTCAAAAGGCATGTACTTGGCTTACAACTGACATTGCTCCCTTACCTATTTTCTCTGCCTCGTCAATAAGAAAGAATACTTGTCTTTTGAGTGGCTCACAGCACACACCAAATACCTGTACCTTCCGTGGCGTCCTGAAGAAGTAGTGACCTCGTTGCTGTGAGCTATAAGGGATGGCCACTTGCTGGCAATAATCAAATGAGTACTGCATTTGAATATCCAACATAGGTGTTGTAAGGGGGCGTGGTGATGTAAAGCTTTGCAGGACTTGGTCACGATCCCTCTGGCTCAGCATTCTCCATTCTCGTTCAGCTGTGGCAATGTTGTCTATGTAGTGGTCACGTAAAAGCTTGGCAGAGTCACGATGCTTGTTGTACGTCTGGTTCAGCTTTTTTCTCTGTTCATCTGACATACTGTGACGCAGTGTGACCAGAATCTTATCACAAGTGTCACAAAGGTCGCTGCGTGATGCCTGTTGTGTTATGTCTGGGCAATGTTTGTGCCAAAGTGCTGCAAATGTATTGTAGCATACATATTCCACTGGAGGACGTGGAGGAGGAGGTGTTGGTGGATCATTTAGGAGAGAATATTGCCTCTTCAGACCAAGGGTAAGGTAATGAGAAGGTCGGAGAGGTGGTGATGGTGATAGTGTGGAAGTCAGAGCTCGTCGATATTCATTGTAAACGGTTTGCATACTATTACTGCTGTCCAGGATAATGTTTCGGTGTTTACCCTTCAAACGACCAGGATCAGGTAATCCATTTGTGTTGGCATACTGTTTGATAAAATGAACAACTTTGCAAGTGTCATCATGTGACAATGCATGATGAGGGGATCTGCCAGTATTTCCATGTTCAACACATTTCACGTCTGATTCAGACCCCACCTGACTCTGCCACAATTTGAGACACTTGATGCCGATACCAGCGACTGCACAAAATGCATCCCTACAAATGGGATGTGACCAGCTAAGGCGATACCTGAAGGTATTGCGGACACGTTGTTCACCTTGACGATTGCAACTAGAATCATCCCTTATCATTGCCAGCATTCCAAGGATTACAGCCTTTTTGGTTTTGGTATCTAAGGCATGTAAAGCATGTGCTCTTTTCCATGACAACTCTGTATCCTTTGCTAGGCAGTTCTTTCCACAACAGCCCCCTTTTGTAATGTAAAGATTCAGGAACGTCTTCTTTTTGCTTTTTCCTTTACTTGTGCTTCTTTCACAATCCAGATCTTCTGATGCATCACTCTCATCAAAATTCTCCTTCCAATATTCCTTTCCCAAATCTTCCTCCTCCTCACAAAACTGTTCATGCTCCATCATCCCCTCCTCTTCCAACTCCTCACATTCCTTGTCAGACTGTTCCCACTCCTTGTCTGATTCCTCCCACTCCTTGTCAGACTCCTCCCATTCCTTGTCAGACTCCTCCCACTCCTTGTCAGAACTTTCCCACTCCTCCTCAGACTTGTCCCACTCCTCTGACTCCCACTCACACTCTTCCTTCTTTTCAAGCTGCGCTTGTATTAAGTTGTCTGATAGTTCGTTCAATTCTTCTCCCACCTGTGACATTGCATCCTTTGGTGCAAAGATGAGACAAAAGTTTCAACATCAAGGCAGTTAAATGATAATCATGCTATTGGACGAACACTTTGGCATTACAACTGTGTACAGTATAATGTGTCAATAACGACGCAAAGAGCCACCATAAAATTGCAACGAATCATGAGAAAGGGGAGCCGGAAAATTGTATGCACACTTGTAGTGGAATAAACGAACTTGCTTTGCATTTCATGACAAAATAATACAACACTTTGACATAAGTATGAATACATAGGCAATGGTGACCGCGAATTTCGGTTTGATAGTTATCATGTCCGCATGGGACCAAGTATTCAGTACGGGAAAATACATATCTATTGCAGCATACGCATAGCATGCATGTCGCTTACCGTGTCCTCGCTAATGAAAGCAAAAAAGGGTATAGTTTCAGACCGGAAATTGGCGCTTAGTTGGGGAACCTTATTAATGTATGTGATTTGCATGAATTTTTGTATCATACATTGTTGCGGAGGGAGAGGATCGTACTGCGGTACATGCAGCGCTCCGAATAGGTAACTAGTTGGGAGAAATTAATCTAGCGAGAAACCTAGGTGTTCATATAGCGATCTGCGCTTCATGTATCCATATTGATTATTGTGCACTGGCCTTGTACAAATCACTTATTATTCATGACTGAAAGCTTCCAGGTCGCTGTATGAAAACAACTGTCAATAGCAATTGTTAAAGGCCAGTCGTGATTGTATTCACGAATACATGCATGAAAACACTGAGGTCACGCTATGAACACCAACAGTTGTGTCAAGTCGTTTCCCTTCGAACGTGAGCTGCATGGTAAAAGTCTCCGCTACTGTAAAATTGTTGACATTTCTACTTCTGTTGCGAAGCATGAACACCGCCAATTATATCGAGCGTGCATTGGATCTTCTTGGGATCGCATTAAAACAGACACTGAATGAATCTTCAAGTAATCACTGTAAGGCTTATAGAACAATGATATTGATAGAATCAAATTCGAGCAAAGCCCTCAGTCTCAATATTACACGTCTTGTATATAGTGCTGAAGAAAGAAATCGAACATCAGAAGGTCATTATTGAACAACTGAGAACCAAAATCACAAATCTGGAAGCAGAAATTGCTAGGTTAGCCACAGTAGTAGCTTCAACTTGATCTCATTGGTATGGTACATCAAATCAGTACAAGCATTCTCCGTTCTACTTAGATTGGATGTGCCAAAAATTGACAAATGGAAAGAACAGTGTGCATGTTGCAATCATGATCCCATGAGTACAGGTATGTGTTCCATGTGCTTTTCATGCACTACTAACACTTAATCAGGCAATGAGAAAAACACACATCTATTGGCCGGTTTGTGTGTGTTTGTGTGTGTGCATGTTTTTGTGTGTGTGTTTGTGTGTGTGTGTGTGTGTGTGTGTGTGTGTGCGTGTTTGTGGTGTGTGTGTGTTTGTTTGTGTGTGTGTGTTTGTGTGATTGTACATGTGTTTGTGTGTGTGTGTGTGTGTGTGTGTGTGTGTGTGTGTGTGTGTGGTTTGTAAACTGTGCTCTTTGCATTGTAAACTGTTATTTACACTGCAATACCAAGGGAACACATGTCATGAGGGTCTCAGTGACCAGGCTCGACCAGTTGTGATAGAGGGCATACCATCAAGTGATAGCCAGTGTTTGCTAAACGACTTTGAGTCCCAACCCCCATCTCCAAGGATAGACAGCTACTCACATCCAGCAGAACCACCTACCTCTGTTTCAGTCATCCCTATAGTGCAATGTACACAAGTGTACAGTCCACTATTATTCACAGAGGGGGACATAGATACAGAGGAAGAGGAGGACCTTCCTCATGCAGATATGGGAGAAAGGGAAATGGAAGATTTGGCTACAATAGAACATGGACAGGACTCACTGAATAAGTGAGCTACATAACGTTGATGAGAATATATTGAATGCACAACATTCAAAATTTTTTGTACACATATAGATATGCTCAGACAGTTGCAAAACGTGCAGGTCTTCCATCGTACAAGTTTGCTGCAACTATACGTGATAGGGACAAGCTTCATGCTAAGCCATGTCCTGAGTGTAGAAAGGTATGTGTATAAATTCATTGAGGCAGAATTTTAGGACCTTCATGACATCACTATGATGCCATTAACAGGTTCACTTACATGTACATGTATAACAGTTATCTGCTTCAGTGTCCATGTATGATTTTTTTCCCCTACCACTTTCTCTTCTATAATATCCTTGTCACCTTCTCCAGTGGTTTGCAGCTGAAGATGGCATCCATGCCAATCAACGTGACCACATGAAGAAAGTGTGCAGACACAAATATCTGTATGCCCCCCCAGATAGCGATCCTCGTATCTGGGAAATAAGTTTCCCAAACAGTGAGGAATGTGAACGAATAATGGAACCTCGGAAGTGAACAAAGCTGATGTGTATAGTGTGGTAGCTTGTGGATTCACTTTGGTGTAGGTTCATACATGCAGTGTGTATGATTTATACTGTATGTTACCCAAATGCATCATGCAGTTAGTACACAATAGCATACATCAGTAAGCTTGACATGCTGTACCACATGTGAGACGTTAAGTATCATACATGTACATCAAGTGTACAATTGTCATGGCCAAGGTAAACAAGACATGCTTGAGTTACCGTTCACCCCTACCCAAAGATCGTTGAGGTAGGTGACACAAATTATTCATTACACACATGAATCACAAGGACATACAGTACACAAAGCAATGGATAAACAGTTGATGTCACTAGGAGAGTGGCGATTATTTGCAGAGTTTGAATTCAGTTGAACACGTGCTTACCCAGTCAGGGGATACTTGTACGACACCTGATACCACAACCAAACCTTTGCTATTGCTGGCGAGTAGCTGAATGCCACAGGTAGGGGGGAGGAGGTGGTGCCTGAAGGTTAGCAGTAGGGTTATCCTTCAGACTACAAGTGAGCTTCACGCCTTCACATGCTGTGATTCTCCCCAATCCCCTCCAGTTTGTGATCCTAAACCAGCATAAAGTGAACAAGTCACAAATCATGACACATACATTTACCCATACTCGTACAAACACACATACAGTATACATACACACATATTTGTACATACACATAAATTCCAACAGTACTCTTACATACTCCTACATACAAACATGCATTCCCATACATCCACATGTACTCATACATACATACATAAATACCCCTACATGCACATACACTTGTACATACACACACTTTTATATACACACATTCTACTAGAGTACACATGCACACATATACTCCATTCACAAATACTTATACGTACACACATATACCTACATTCACAAATACTTGTACACACACACATACACCTACATGTACATACACAGATGTATACAAATACACATACAGTACATGCTTCTAACACACAATGACAAACATACTCCTACGTTAACAAATGCTCCTACATGCGCACACTTGTATATACACACACTTCTATACAGGTATATACACATACTCCTACAACACATATCTACATACACAAATAATTTGTACATCCATCCATACATACATACTCCTTCATATACACATAATCACTCATAACTGGACATACACACGTATTGTACATGCACATATACTAATACATTGTACACTGATACGCAAATACATCCACACATACTCCTACAGTACTCACACATACATATACGTACTACATACATATACCTACATTCACAGATACCTGCACATACACACATACACATAAAGTACTCCTACAGTTGTATACTCCTACATGCACACACACACATATACACATACAGTACTCTACTCTTACATACACACAATGGCATATACTCATACTTTCATATTCACAAGTACTTATACATTGACCAATACCTGTACATAAACAAATATTCTCACATATGCACATGTACACACATGCAGAGCCCTACATACACACAGCCATGCTGCAATACACGGAACATGTATTGCAAATAACCAACACCCTTATATGAAACTTATACATCACACACTTTGCATGTCAACCATTGGGTCACGAATTGTTATGATTGATCCGTAAACCAGTTGGGCTCTCGTGTGACCATTTCAAGAAGGAAGACACGGGACATGGTACACACTAGTACATGTAATGCAAATGCACGAGGTGTGTATACGTACATGTATGCACAGTGAACGTGTTTGTGGCATTCTATTAGGTTGAAATACGTACGTGCTGCATGTCCTCGGTATGCCCGACCTAGCTGTGATGAAAGAATACACATACAGTACCTGTTCAACACTGGCATTCGGATCACGTGACGAAGAACAGGAGGCTTGGCTGGCCTGTGGACGTCGTTTCAATCCTCCAAGACTATATTCCCGTGGCGTGTATTCATGAAACGATACATAATTATCTAGCAGTGACTGCACTACACAAAAGCAAGCAAGTGCTGTAGTCTCGTATTAATTTACTAAGCGTCAATGAGTTTATTAATAACGGAGCAGGTAGTCTCGTGCCCAAAGCAAATAAGTAACGACGATAATGAAGACGTAAGTATGACATCACTCCTACGTGATGTCATACATCGCCGCAATAATGCGAAATGGCGCTGAAAAGAAGTTCAACTTCAGTCGTCTGTATTTCCATAACGGCTAAGAAAAACTCAAACGATCTGGAGAATACAGTAGGAGGAGGACTCCTACGTGCGCATGGCGAACTTGGAGTCTGTATCATGCTCGGCTATGAAGATTCTTAAATATTTACCCCGTGGGGTTATTGTCCACCACACATATGGGATGGAAAGAGTGTTGAATATGAAAAAATGCTACGCATGTAGGCAATAGGTGTACCAGTAAGGGTTGAATATTTGAAGAGAATAGCACTAATCGTTCGGAAGATATAGCGCATCAAAAACGCACACGATTTATTGTGTTTTATACATTTATGATTTATATATCCATAAGGTCCCTTTTCTCATGAAATTCCCCATTTATTTTATATTTAAATGAATATATAAAAGGAGTTTTTATATTAATAATTGTTGGTGGTGGTACATATTAATAATTATCACTGTATATTTGGGAGCTGTCTGAGAGAGCAAACTATACACTTAAACTATCAGACTGGTTGTGTACAAGAAGTAAACTTTCTGTTTCAATGTACTCTTCATTACACATGATTGAATCAATAATCGTTGACACAGTTTTGTGTCACAGTCCTACCAGTTAGTCTCCAACTGGTCTGATAACTGTTTGGGCATCTAAATGATACATTTAGAGCTATTTTCATCACACACACACACACACACACACACACACACACACACACACACACACACACACACACATGTACACAGTCTCAGGCCTCAACTGATGTACTGCAGAAGATGGTGAATGGGCTGGAGGCAAAGGTCACCAGTCTGCAGGGAGAGCTGAGGAGCACACAAGCTAGCCTTCAGTCCACCCAGCAGGAATATGACAGTTACAAGGTGCATTCTCTGGTAGTCCATCTGATATACACCAAGCTTACCTGCTGCAATGTACATGTACTTAGGTCCGAGTCCATAGTGTTTTGAAACAGAAGTCGAGTGGTCCAAATGAGGTTGAAGCCAGCAGAGAATTAAGGCGAGTCTTCTTTTTTTACGAGTGTGTAAGTTTGTGGTGCAAGGGAAGCACGAGAGAATGGGGAGGAGGAGAGGTGAAGAAGTGGATGGGGAAGAGGATAGATGATGGAGTGGATGGGGAGGAGGGGAGATGATGAAGTGGATGGGAAGGAGAAGTGATAAAGTGGATGGGGAGGAGGAGATATGATGAAATGGATGGGAGATATGATGAAGTGGATGGGGAGGAGGAAAAGTGATAAAGTGGATGGGGAGGAGGAGATATGATGAAGTGGATGGGGGAGGATAGGGATGATGAATTGTGGAGGGTGGGTTTTTTTGCGTACCTGGATGTTATGGAAGACTTTCTTGAACAGACAAAAGTATGAGGCGGAATGCTTGGGACTCAAACCAGAATTGAAAAGCATTAGGTAAGGATGTTGGCACACAAGCAACATGATGTCACACAATGGGCACTTTAATGGCCACTTCACGTTTTGTACATGTATTTGAATGCTGATGTTTCAGGTTGTGTTTATTGGGGGGGGGGGGGGGGGGGGGGAAGTGGCAATTTAATTGTCAAAGTGTTTTGCTGTTTGGTGTGTGGTTGGTTAGTGTATGACCCAATTCCTTGAGAGCTGAGAGCTGTCATCACAGGATGAATTGCACAGTTCAGCACTACATTTCTTTTCCAAGGGGAAGAAAGGGTATCAGAAAATGGTGTGTATTAACCTCAATGCAGAGCTTGATAGTCACAAGCGTAGGGAGTTGACTTTCACCTACATGTACATTACATTGCTTGTTTTTAAAAATCATCTAATATACTTACATTGTAGGATTAGTGTGTGGTGATTTTAAAGGTTAGAACAAACATACCAGTACCATGACTACCAAGTACCAACTGCTATGGTAGACATATTTTGCACTACTTAAGTTTACATGTAAGTGTAAAAATTTATACGGCATAAGACTGAAGCACTAGGCAGTATGTGATATGCAAATACATGTAAATAGATTATGGTTAGCCATAAGCCATACCTGTACTACTAGACTATGGTTAGCCATACTACTAGACTATGGTTAACCATAGACTGGTTAGCCACTATGGTTAGCCATACTAGACTGTGGTTAGACTGGTTAGCCATACTAGACTGTGGTTAGCCATACTAGTCTATGGTTAGCCATACTAGACTGTGGTTAGACTGGTTAGCCATAAGCCATTCTAGACTGGTTAGCCATACTAGTCTGTGGTTAGCCATACTAGTCTGTGGTTAGCCATACTAGTCTATGGTAGCCATACTAGACTATGGTACCATACATATACATGTAGGCCTGTAAATCCTGCCATTAACAACACAAGGCCGTGCTCCTGTGCGGGTTCTTTGTTATAGTGCGCTTTCTCAACACAAAGGCGCCGACTGCGCAGGTACGGTCGATTGATTGACATGATATCAAAAATTCTGGTACACGCGGTTTTGCGTTTGCTAAATCCGTGCAGTTTTCCATGTCTACGTTTTCCCCCGAAAATTTCTGCTTTGATCCGCTCAAGCGCCACTCCAAACGTCAAAGAAAGGGTCTGAGACCTGCATCAGAGCGAATGATTGCGGCGTATCCGTCGCTTCACCTCCAAACCAAGAACAAGCTTTGCACTTCTTGTCGAAAAGAAATAAGCGAGCTTCCAGCTGAGACGGCGGCCCTTAGTGACGATACCAACGATGACAGCGATAGTTCGCTCGAAAGTGAAGACACGGGAAGCGATTGGGTAGACGAAGAGGAGGCACGGAGAGGGGCGGATGGAGCTACAGCTGGACCAACGCCGAGTGACGAGGGGGAAATGGTTCTACAGCTCAAAGAGAAATTTGATTCCACAACTAAGAGGAGTGAGAAGGTGACAATCCTGACGGTCCTGCCCAAGAGCTGGTCTGTGCAGAAGGTCGCACGGGTATTTGGTGCGCCCAACTACATGGCACGGCAGGCAAAGAAGCTAGCTGCGGAGAAGGGTGTACTGTCCAGCCCAGATCCCAAAGCAGGCAAGCTACTACCTAACAGCACCACAGAGCAAGTGCAAGACTTCTACCGTAGAGACGACGTCAGTAGGAAAATGGGCAAGAAGGATGTCGTTTCAGTGAAGACAGCTGACGGGAGAAAGGTGTACCGAGAAAAGAGGTTACTCTTGCACACTTTGAAAGAAGTGTACGCTCAATTCAAGGAGCACAGTCCTGGAGTGAAGGTGGGATTCTCCACATTTGCAAGCCTGCGGCCAAAGGAATGCATCCTGACGGGTGTGAGTGGAAACTATCGTTGATAGTGTTGGCAGGCCACGTGGAATACACTCACTGCAAGCGAGAAGGAGACTGGAGCCACACTGCGCGATCAAATCTTTGGAAACTATTATCCTGATATGAGCCAATTATCCGCATTGATTTATTTTTGGTGTGATTTAGGCACAATTAAATAATTGGTTGTCCTTTGAATTTCCATCAATAATGTCATTGGGTACCTGTGGAGGGAGGGTGGGGGGCTGATTTTGCGTGAAACAGGAACTAAGTTTATTTATTCCAGTCTCTTTTTAAACAGTTCATTTTATACTTGCCAATTGATATGGAATGACCACTAAATTCACAAAAGAGTTTTTTTTTTTTTTTTAATGGGGGTACATGCCATATAATTATAATCACACTGGATGGTTTGAGTTGCAGTGGAAGGTTCTACCAAGGTCTGTGGTTTATGCTGAAACCTGTTTTAACTAAATTTATTGTGAGCTTGGTGACTTAAAAAACAATAACCCATTTCCTGAATGGAGAGGGTGTGGCTACATCCAATTGGTATAGTTGTTATGTAGCCTCTTACAGTAGTAGGTTTGGTAAGTGGCCAGGTGTCAGGCTTGAGAAGAAAAAAATTGCCTACTAAAGTTGAAGATTACCCCTCACATGAAATAGCCCCAGGGTGTATAAATGGAACGTAATCTTTCATATTGCCAAAAAAAAAATTGCTTTTTCTTAACAGATAATTACCCTACTGCAATGCATGCCAAATGCAGCAGTAATAAGGGATTATCCGTTACGGAAAAGCAATTTGTTTTTGTTTTCAACATAGAAGTCCGTCTAGAATTCAATTTATATATAAATTTGTACTTGGCATTAGGGTGCTAAATACCATGACCTAAATGAAAGAGGTTCCAATTGGTGTGGTAGTTGTGCTATTAAGTTCAGTGACACAGGTGATGTTCCTTTACTAAAGTTGTCACTTTATATGTATTGTGGAATCAGTACAGGTGTAGGTATAATGATCTACATGTCTCTCTTCCCTTCCCTTCCTCTTTCCTCCAAGAGAGCGACTTGCCTCCCTGCTGGCTGAACATCAAGAGCTTACAGGAGAACACGAGAGGCTGATGGAGAGACATGACCAACTAATGGTGGATGCCAAATACACTCAGGACCGACTGACCAAGAAGTAATGGTTTGTAGACCCATGGAGGTAGTACAGGGGAGAGAGATAGTAGAAAGAGATGGGAGGTCTAGACATGGGGTATGGCTGTAGAGAGAGATGGGGTGGGGTATGGGGCCATGCCCATAGTGAAGAAATGTTGTTAGTAGTGGACTAATTTATACCTACTGTGCCCATGTCTGTCAGCTATGACGAGACATTTTCGTGTTCATACATTGACCACAATGGCTTGGATTTGGGAAAGCTCAGCTGTTTCCACTCATCCACACACCTCTTCACCCTCCCTCATCCCCCCACCCCCCCCCCCCCCCCAACTCAAGACTGCAGGAGGAGGAAACACGTCACCACACCCACAGCCAGGAGCAGGCCGACCTGGTCGCCCAGCTGAGGCAAGAGATGCACTCGATGGCGGCTACCTTCAAGGACCAGCTGCAGTCCCTCAGGACCAGCGGCCAGAGGGTGGCCGAGGGCCTAAGGGAGGAGCTGAGCACAGCCCACGCCCAGATCGTCGCCTGCAGCACGAGGCCGACGCCCAGGTGCTGGCCAGAGCGGCTGCTGCCTCTGAGGGGGGCGGGGTCAGGATGCTGCACCTACAAGAGGGGAGGTCATCAAGAGAGGTGAGGGAGGGGAGGGGGTTGTGGCTCCAGGGGAGGTAGGGAAGGGGATTTTTAGAGAGAGTACAGGGGGTAAGGGAACATGGGAGGGAGGTACCTATGGTGTGTCTTTAAATTCTAATGGAGGTTTGGCTATGCAGGGTATAGAACAGCAGAGTGAATTGGAATCTGTCAGTAGTTTTCCTGCTACACCTGTTTCGGTAAGTGTTACTACTAAGCTGTGTATATTGGTGGGAGGGGCTCAAATGTACAAATTAAAAAAAAGCTTTTTGTTTCACTCCTCTCCATTCCCTTTGGCTTGGCTTTTTCCTCTATCTTCACTGCCCTTTACATCTAGTGGATACCAATAGCAACTGTAATGAATTGTGTCTATTATTAACCCTTTGCTTGCCAGCTCTCCAGAGAAGACTCTCAGCTAAGCCTGGAGCACCTGCTCTCCTCGGTCCCCGACAGTGGTGTGGACCACACCCCCTCAGAGAAGCTCTCCATGGGGGAGGTCAAGATGCGCCAACAGCTGAAGGCGGCGGCCAAGAAGATGGGCCACCTCACCGAGCTCCTCCATGAGAGCGAGGCCTCCTCCCTGAGGCTTGGGGAGCAGACCAAGCTGCTCAAGGAAGAGATACGAAGATAGGAGGGGCAGCCATGTCGCTAGGGAGGAGGGGCAACTGTGGCTGTAGAGATAAGAAGGTACCACATGGGGAGGAGTGGCAACCATGTCACTAGGTACCACATGGGGAGGAGGGGCAGCCATGTCGCTAGAGATGAGGTACCACATGGGGAGAAGGGGCAGCCGTGGCTGCTGGGGAGGAGGGGCAGCCGTGTCTCTAGAGATTAGGAGGTACCACATGGGGAGGACCCATGTCGCTAGGTACCGCATGGGGAGGAGGGCAGCTATGTCACTAGGTACCACATGGGGAGGAGGGGCAGTCATGTTGCTAGAGATAAGAAGGTACACATGGGGAGGAGGGGCAACCATGTCATGGCGATAAGAAGGTAAACACAGTTTTGGGGAGGAGGGGCAGCCATGTCTGTGGAGATAAGAATATACCACATGGGAGAGGGGCACCATGTCTGTGGAGATAAGAAGGTACCACATGGGGGGGAGGGCAGCCATGTCTGTGGAGATAAGAGATACAATGGGGGGGAGGGGCACCATGTCGTAGAGAAAAGAAGAGGGGAGCCATGTCGCTAAGAGGACAATGGGGGAGGGGCAACCTGTTGTAGATAAGAAGTACCACATGGGGAGGAGGGGAACCATGTCGCCATAGAGTTAGAGAAAGATACCACATGGGGAGGAGGGGCAACCATGTCTGTGGAGATAAGATGGTACTAGGTAGGAGGTATCATAGGTAACATGAGGGTGGCTGGTGCAGCTGGTCTAACTGAGGACCTGCTCTGCAGACTGGAGAGGAACCAACAAAGGGAGGAGAGTGTGGCAAACATGGAGTACCTCAAGAATGTGGTGCTAAAGGCAAGTCTCTTTGGATGTGTCTTAGCTGATTGTGGCACTTCAGCACCACTGAATGAAACATTTACTGCACACAGTTCTTGCAAGGCAAGTCAGAAGAACGAACAAACCTCATTCCAGTGATCACAAGACTACTCCAACTCAGTCCACAAGAAGTGGTTTACGTTGAGCAGGCATTGAAAGGTAAGTCTTACCCTCAGTTTGACATATACCCTCCTTCTCATACACATTCATCCATGCAGGCAATGCAGCTGAAATCCCAACGGCAGCCAGTGACCTAGCTGCACACAGCAGTGCAGCGAGGAAGGGTTGGGCCGGCTACATGCAGAGGTGGACCGGCTATTGAATATGACAGCTCCGCCCACGTGAATATCACGTGACTATTCCCACTTAACAATAGGTGCCAATTTTTAAAAATGGAAATATAATTATTGCACAACACTGACAAGGACACATATGTGCGTGCACACACAGAAAGGTAATGAGGGAATCAACATCAGTGGCACCCCCCTGTGTGAGAAAGAGAGCTCTGTTGTCAAGGGAACACACACAAACAGCTACACTAATTCTATTACATGTAGGGGGCTTATCTTTATGGTCTATTATGGTGGGGGGTTCAACAAATACCTATTGACTTATTCAATGATTACAGCCAATCATCAGCAACAAATATGAATTGCTCTCATTTATAGAAATGGGACCAATCTACGCCACATATAGCCGGACCTTTAATACACTAACATAACCCCTACATACAACATACAGGTATAACTGACCTGTACTACACTGGCTGGGCCTAACATAACCTCTACATACAACACACAATGTATAACTAACCTGTACTACTCTGGCTGGGCCTGCAGACCGCTGCAACGTGCTCAGAGCATGGACGAGGAGGTTGAAGATGGGAGGTGGGAGAACTTGCTGGAGGGACATCACGGTGGCCTTGGGGTTAGCAGAGAACTGGACCAAGTTGATGAGGTGGCCAATGGCTTCTTCAATGTTGCCTGCACAAAATCATGATCCAAATGTCAGTGCTTTAACCACAGATTATACAGACACAGGTGGAAGAAAATTTAAACTTGAACATGTGTAAGGAAGAACAACGAATAACAAATGTCACTGAATCTCATGACATCCATTCTGTGTAATTTGTGGCATGTTCAGGGGACTTAATGTACGAATATGTACAGTGCTCGTTCCTGCAAATAGCAGTTCCAAAGTGTTTCTGCTGCTTTTATTGTGAATGCATAATGAATACCTCAACAATCCTGACCAACTATTTAATTATATTTAGTTCCGTCTTATGGGGAAGAAACAGCATTGGACATAGCAAGTAATGAAATAGTACTGCACAAAACATTGGTCCCCGCAAAGTTCCCACTGGACGTTTGCAAGCATGGGGCTTTGAAGGCCCAAATCCTTTCCTTGCTTTTCTACACTAGTGCTCACTTACTAGTTTCAGTGCCATTACATCACAACAGTGGTTGCATGAACTAGAGACCAGGTCACAATTTCAGTTTACTCTAAGAGCTAATGCAGCCATTTTGTATTACTTGCCACCGTCAGCTAGTGGTTTCTTTGATGTGCATGGCTCACAATAGCTGCCCTAAAGAGGTACACACCATTCACTCTAAAGCCATTAATCAACACCATAACATTGGAGTAATAACATATCCTCCAAAATCACGGGCAAAAACAAAATCATGGGCAAAAACATGAAGGGAGCAAGGTGAATAATCTTAAGAGAGGGGGAAGGATGAGGAAGAAGGTATGATTAAGTAAGGTAGGAGGTATGATTAAGTAAGGTAGGAGGTATGATTAAGTAAGGTAGGAGGAATTAGACAGATTAAGGTGCTTGGATGATTCCCACGAGAACGAGATTTGCACTTGCTCCGACGAGACTGCTCCGAGTACACTAGAAGAGATCCAAACTGAAGTGTGCGCACCCTGTACTAGTATGGCGGAGAGAGGGTTTCAAATTGAGACAGAGCAGGTTGATGTCATCACGCGATACGCGGAGCCGGGGATGTTTATTGCACCTGTGGCAAAGATGGAAAGTGGTAAGTCATCCCTCCCCACATAAAAACATACACCAGGCCGGGCGTGAAGTGGCAGAAGTTGATGTGGCCAACGGATGTCCCATATGGCATCAGTTGCTTTTGTCCAGAAGGGAGTGGGTGCACGAGAGGAAGCTTTGTGTGTAAAAGTGGGTAATTAGCTGTGTCAGCTAGCAAATAGTACCGATTGCTTGATGATTCAAGTGACACACACACACATGCACACACACATACACACACATGCTGACATCATACATTTATATGTCTGTCATAGATGACAACTTTACATCTTTAATAATGTATCATACTAGTTGAGTATGCATAGATGTTGGGTGGAGTGTAACAACAGAATGGTGTTGGCATTGATTGGAACCAAGATGCAACCTTGAATTTGGGGGTGAGGCAGTGGTACTGTTACAAGTAGTACTACCTTGCCCCTCCTCCCCCTTCCCCCTGAATTATTCTATGTCCTTCCTATCTATTCTTCATGCAGACGAAGTGTCTGCCATTGAAAAAGCCATGTCAGGTTGCTGCCTGCCAGAAACTGTCACACCGGACTGGGCTAAGGAGGTCCCGGAGGAGGTGTGGAAGGCAGAGCTATTAGCAGGACTTAGAAAACATTCAAAACCATATCACTGAAAATATGAATATACACAACCTTTTGTTGTATGCAAATTTATTTTCTTGTGTATTACCTCTTTGTGTTGATCCATATTACATCAGACGTTCTGGATGTGAAAGCCATTTCCTGTTTACACAATTGAAGCAGCTTCTTATCATTGCAGTTTTTAGCAAAGTTAAAATTCTGATTTGCAGTGATAATAGAGGAGGATGACCCTTCAGCTAGGGCTATGATTTTTTTGGTTAGGTTGACTGAGTGAGGGAAGGGTTCAATTATCTTTCACCGCATAATATAATTAGAATCGGTTTGGCCAATTTTAATGTTTCATCAACAATTTGTAGTAGCCCTTTTAAATTGGTTAACCACACTCACTGATGCAATTTGTACACAAACATAATAATTATCTCGTACAATATAATAAAAGTTATGTGGCTTTAGGATGTGTGGGGTGGTTAAAAAAAAAACAAGCTATGATCACCAATTGGGACAGTTCCCCCCCCCCCCCCCCCCCCCCAAAAAAAAAAGGAGAGAGAGAATAAAGTGGCAACAACCCTGTTTTGAAATTTTTTTTCTCTCTCCAAATTAATTTAGTATGCTATAAAAGACTACACTGATTTACATTATCTTCGAGTGGTGCTTGTCTTGAAATTAACTTAGGAGACCAGCCAATCTCTCATGGCCATGATGTAGTAAATATTTGCGTTTGCAAGCACTACTTTTGCAAGCATTTCTACATGTAGAATACTTTATACCAAATATCATGATTTTTTTTTTGTACACGAAAATTCTAAAAAACGGGTGAAATATGGCTTCCAATTTGCAGCTGTTTAACCTTTCACGAATTGTTTAATGCTAATAGCAAGCTGCCAAAAACAATATGTGGATACCCCAGGGACCTCTCATATAGAAAACGTGACTTTTAACCCTTTAGTCAAACTAATCTGTCCGCGAACCGCGCGGCACCTGAATAAACACATAAATCGGAACCGATCTTTCAAACTGCGTCGAGTAAGAAGTCAAACTTTGTATGCCCTTAGGTATCATATAGTGGGGTACCTACAAAATAAATTTGAACGCTTCGCTACGTTCTATACGGGAACTACAATTGAAAGATGTGATTTGAATCAAAGTTTGTTTACTTAATGCCATGCGTCCATTGATAACATTTTATAACAACCTTTTCATGTACAGAAGTGATGGCTGAATACAAAAATCTAATTCCCTCACATATAGCCTGAAGGGTTCATATGTTACACGCAAAATAGTAAAAAGGTCTTTTTTTTTTTGTCTTTTGGCGGTTTCTCCATTTCATAACTGTTTGCATTGAGATAGACAGGTATTCTGCCATAGTTCAACTCACTTGGCATAGCGGCAGGACTGAAAACTGATATGCTCCCTCGGAAGTAACAGAAATGCAGTATTTACTTCAATTATTATTTTTTAAATATGTGAGCTCAAATGAAGGTACAAAGTTTTAAGAAATACTGAATGTCTCATTGTATTGGCCCAGTAGATGATGTACATGTATAATAGTTCTCAGCAATGATGTGATGATCAATATGCTCATCCCTCTCTCTCCCCTTGTACCTCCTTCCAACCACCACATAGAGGATGAATCCCACACTAGCAATCCCCAGCATAGCTGGGTAGTATGCATTACCACATCCATAGGTTCCATCATATTGTTTGTAACCATAGGCAACAGCTACTGCAATAAGCATTGCAATAGTTGTGAACAGTCCTTGTATGGCATAGAATGTTCCAATTAGCATGCCTCTGAAATTGTACGGAGACTGGGCACATATGAACTCTAAAGCTGTGAACAGAAAGCAATAGTTACAATGCCAGCATGGTATAGACTAACCTGCAATGTACACAATCAGGTCTGCAACAGTGCCGAGTGCTAAGGGTATTACAGTGACAAGAAGAGAAGGAACTGGTGCACTGATGTAATGAGATGTGTTCAGAGAGAAGCAATAATTGTTGTTTATGTCAGGTAATGGGATCGAGTTATAGTTGTGTGACAAGTAGTAATAAACTATTACAAAGAATATTTCATAAGCAATAGCAGTTAAAATTCCAATTCCAATCCTTTTTAGCATTGTTGGAACATATTTATTAATAAGTGAATAAATCATTATCTCATAAGCAGGAATGAGTAGCAAGACAGGAAGAACTGTACCAGCAAAACTGCTACCTCTTCAATAGTCCAATTAACGTTAGGTATTGCAATGTTAGAGACATCAAGGCTTGGTACTAACTGTAGAGGAAATAAAAAATGAAAAACATATAAGTAGAGAACGAAAAAATGAAACCTTACAGTATAGTCAGCAATGATGTACAGCCCCAGTGATAGCAGAACTGCAGTTATTGCAAAGAAGCTCTTCACATTCTCCACCTCCTCTGTTGAGAAGGGTCCTCCATATTTATTCTTGCCCAGGTCAAGCCTGGATGGGGGCGTGTCATCCCAATAGGTCAGGGCACTACGGTAGATGGGACGATTGTGTTTTGAAGCAAATTTGATGACACTGTACACTATCTTGAATGGGTTCTGACTGTGGGGCTCAATGATAAGCAATCTCTTCAGCTTGTACCAGCACAACAGTGCAACACTCAATAGGAGAACATTGATTCCAGTGCCAGCAACATAAAGTGTGTTGGCAGAGAGCACAAGACCCAAAATTATAGAGATGATTCCCGGCCAAATGGTTTTGCTCCAGTAGTACCAGTGAATGAAGGCACTCATCTGGTCTCCAGATGCATCCACCATCTGGTCTATACCAAACTGAATGATATTTGCTTGGAAGCCAGCCAGACCAACATTGATGATAATAAATGCTACTGGAAATAGACCATACACAAAGGTGTAGTAATAAGCAGAATGGCCTTGTAGCAACTGAAACAGAAGTAGGGTAATTGAAAGAGCACACTGTCCCAGCCATACGCACCAAAGACTGGTCTGGATAACTCTGTGCCTTCCGAAACGAGCATCAGCGAGCCACCCTGCCAAGGGGTAGAACAGCTGCGGGAGTGCTACGCCAGCCAAGACAGTTGTTAAATCAAGAATGATCCTGGAGTTAGATTTTGTTTGAATCAGGGCGCGCAGAATATTGTTCAGAGTATTGGTGAGCCCCGAGTCTATACATGCCGAGACAATACGGCTCCTTTGCTGCCGCTGCCCCGCAGTAGGCAGTACTTCAAAGGCCTTTTTACCAGCAGCTGGCTTTCCTGGGCCTTTCTGTACATCTATCCGAATCGATGATTTCGGTGAGAAGGCGCACCCCCTAAAAGCGCGTGACTTGAAATGATGAATAATAGTAATTGGTGTGGAGACAGTGAAGGGCAAGGTCGAGCGGGCAAGGTGTACGTAAAATAGTATGGAGTTGTTGTTATTAATGATTTTGGTTGTAGAAATCGAGGTAGTGAGCGTTTGGGCCTAGATTTGTATCGTTTCCATTGAAAAATGAAGACAGAAGACGAAGGTGGATTCAAGCGGTTCGTAGAGAGGATTGGCAGCCTTCAAAGTACTCGAGAATCTGTGACGACCATTTTGTGTCAGCTTAGTTAGAAGCGTGGATTCGATTGAAAGTCACAATAAGTCAATTGAAGTTATGTATCTGGGGATGTGTGGTCTGGGGACCTTTAGATATGAGACTGGGGATGTGTGGTCTGGGAACCTGTAGGTATGTGTCAGGTATGTGTCTGGGGATGTGTTGTCTGGGGACCAGTGTGGTTAGGGGGACCTATAAGCATGTGTCTGGGGATGTGTGGTATAGAATGTACAATATTTGTGGACACCTATACAAGTCCCACATAAGGGATATAAAAGGTCCACAATGTACATGATTACTCGTGGCTGCTAGTGAGTCGGCTATTTCTGAGGTAAAATGAACTCTCCTCCCACCCTCCTTGTTCTCCCTTAGGTATAGCAGTAAGGGTATTGGAGCACCAAGAATGGTACATGTATGTGCATGTCCATGTATACTAGTACACAAAGACATCAGCAGGACCTGAATCACACTCGAGACTGTCATAAGTTGCACTTAGACCAGTCTGGCCATGGTCCTACCAAATTTTAAGGACCCCACCCTCTGGATAAGAATCTAAATTGTGTAACGTGCAGAGCTTCAAACCCCAATAACAGTGCAATGGAAGCTCTCTTGTCTTGTGCCTCCATCACCAATGGCACAGTCAACATCCTCCATCCTCTGGAGATGGTTCGCCAGATAAGACATGCAGATAGCTCTAAACCCTGTGGTGGCCACAGAGGTGGAAATCATTTACATCATGTCTCCAGCCATCATTGCACCATAGATTAAAGAATACCTGGATACGAAACGCGTCACGTGATCCATTGAATTGTCAATTGTAGGCGGCGAACTCTTTGAAGCTAAGTGTGTTTCGATTAACCCTTTTGTACCGTACGCTTTTTTCTCAACTTTCACTGCTGTTCAACACAAACGTCGATATTTTCGGCAATATTCGTACTCCCACTGGTTTACTTTCCAGGTTAGTAAGTACTGTTCACGCAATTCACTAAGCACACTCTATGTAGGTACCGTATGTATCATTTCTGCCTCTTCGGAACATACATCTCAACTTAGAGAAGCTTCCAACCATTCATTTCTATAAGCAAATAAGTGTATTATTCCCTCTGTGGAACGAACGTATATCCGTTGTAAGGGGCCTCAACATGTGGGTACAACTGCTTTGTGAGCAGGTTGTGGACCCATCTTGTTTCGGAACATAGTGTGTGAACTAGACTCACGCAACAAAGTCCAATATTGCTTATAACTGTTAAGAAAGAGTTGTTGTGTGGAACGCATACTGTCAAAGGTGTACCAACGTTACACGTTATGTACAAATGTCTTATAGTTTTGTGGGTTATTTTAATTTAACCGTCCGCGGACCGATATGTGTTTCGGTACATCTCGTGCATGGTAGGTGCAAGCTAGAAAGCATTTAGACACATCTAAGAGGATGTGTTTCTGCCTGCGTACCAGGTATCTTAGTGTCCGTAATCGTCTCCTGTATCGCTCGTATCACAGTAAGCAAGTCAGTGTCGGCCGCTGGTATAGCCATGTAAATTTATTAGACCAAAAGAGTCACGTGCCGAAACGCGGCTCATTTCTAATTATCTCTGCGTTTCGTATCCAGGTATTCTTTAATCTATGATTGCACCAGGAAAGACATCTGAATCTTCACATGTTACTCTAATCAGAGAGCACTTGGGAAATGCTACTAAGGAGACAGATGTCAGTTTCACCTTTTCTGTAGATGGAAGCAAAGTAAAAGATTCCAGTTCCCTACCATTCCAAGTCCAAATTCGTTACAAGAAGAAGGATGGGTCAAGGTGTTTGCGTGTGCTCAGTCAGGCCAAGCAGGCAACTGCAGATAAAGTAAAGGTTGAAACAGCCAGCAATGTTGCTGTTATGGGGCTAGCAGCTGTTCAACAAGCCTCTAAACTGGCCCAGGCAGGCAAAGTTGAAGAAGCACGAGAAAATCTGTGAGTAGTTGCTGAAATAGTTTATCATATGAATTCCTTTTTTCCCCATTGTCCTTTCTAAAATTTTCATGTTCCTCTATTCCTTTCCTCTCCCCTCCCCTTCCTTCCTATACAATAGGCTAGCAGCAACGAAAATGCTCAAACGTTCTGCAGTGTCAGCCCAGCAGCAAGAGGAACAGGCCGTCTTCAATGAGGCTGCTCTTGAATTGGACAGAGGACTACTGTAGGAGCAAACATCTGCAAGCAGCAGAGGCATGTCTGACACTACAGCCAAGATGATCCACCGTAATAAGAAGGCTAACCTTGGCCAATTCCTTAGTGGATCAGCTAAGAAGGATGTGGTCTCCAAGAGAAAAGCAGATCAGTCAGTTTCTGACCAGTAGTATGGGTACCAGTTTAAGTGAACTGAAAATGTTGGACCTACCTCCAAATAGTTCTACTTCTTGATTGCTATATGTATTATTATTTCTTGTGAGTGAAATTGAATTATGAATGTCTCAGCAAATTAGTACGGTGGCCCTGGAGGTCGCGCGACCAAACATTGTACGACAAGCGGTTTTTTGATTGAACAATATAGCGACGGTCCGATTCCGTGTTCGAGCAATGGAGCAGCGGTCCGATTCTGCGATCGATCCCATTCCGCGATCAAACGATCATCCACTTCCGCTACCGCGCTAACTAGCATTGATCTATTTTTGGGATCAAACAACGGTCTATATTTGGGATCGAACAACGGTCTATTTTTGAGATCGAACAGCGGACCGTTTCTCCGACCGACCAGCCAAACGTACTATGGGATATATAGGTGGTACCTTGCATGACGTCACGTAATTTTGTACTATTCGATATGGGACAGTTTCCGCGAAAATTGCCCCACGGTTAAAATGTTATAAAAATGCATCGCGTTTGAATCGCTATAACTTCCCAACGGATAACGCTATCGACTTCCTATTTTCAACACTTCATAGTGAAATGGTGTAGTATGAAGTGTTGAAAATAGGAAGTCGATAGCGTTATCCGTTGGGAAGGTATAGCGATTCAAACGCGATGCATTTTTATAACATTTTAACCGTGGGGCAATTTTCGCGGAAACTGTCCCATATACAATAGTACTTGAGGCGAGCAGTATGGTTCACAGAGACGACCCAATAGTCGACCGTAAGTTAGCATATCACTATCAGGTAACGATGCATATACATGCACATGCAGGGCTAATAGTGCGATACTGGAGGTAGCAGAAGACAATCCTGGTAATACTCGGCTAATGCACCACGTGGTTGTTGGGTTAGTGTGTATGCTGGCTACACGGGCGCAGTAGCAGTAAACTAACGGCATCGCTATACCTTCAGGCTAACATGGCTCAAGAAAAGGCTCGCTGCGCTGGGACTTAAACGGCGCAACGTTGTGGAAACACGCCTTACACTTGTACATCAGGCCATTAAGGTCAGTACTTTTTGCCGGGCTATGCAAATACAGAGTGGCGTGACGTCTCCACGTGGGGGGCATAGAATGAACTTCAAACGTCCAACTGCTGCCTCGGATACCGGGCAATGTGGAGATTGCTACAATTGAAGTACCGGTACACCATTAAAAGGTAGCCTCAGGTACACGTGATCCTCCTTGACATACATCACTCATCTAGATCCACTGTGATGATGCTACTGGCAGTAATGGATCCTATTGCTTCACGACTACGTAAAGTTAAACGACTTACAAGGAGAACATATGTGAACAAGGCAAGCGACCAGCCCCATGTGTGCAGCTACCTATACCTTGAACTTAGTGTTTCATTTCAGGGTCCAAACTGGTGTTGGCACATCGATGGGTATGACAAGCTCAAACCGTTTGGCTTCCCCATTCATGCTTGTATTGATGGGTAAGTAGTCTCTGTATCTTGTTTCACGGTGTTCCTCCAGATTTTCACGGAAGATCATTTGGTTGGAGTAACGCGCACGCGAAGATCTACAGATGACGTGTTGCGTCAGACTTCCGATTACCAGTTGTACGGACAAATGACAAATGTCAACGAAGCGGTGGAGCACGACAGGGCAGGAGCGGAGTGGACCCTTTTGTCCTGATGTTCCTTGTGTTTTAGTAGAGAATGCGTGCAAGTGAGTGACGAGTTGGTTCATTTAACTTGCGGACTGCCCCCCCCCCCCCCCGTTGAAACAGCTTCGCATACATTGCCGCCCCTCTGGTAAAACAGCCTCCCCCCCCCCCCCCCCCCCCCCCCCCCCCCATAACAAATTTCTGGATCCCCCCCATAACAAATTCCTGGATCCGGGGCTGGTCCTAGCGGATGATTCCTATGGCATATTAATTAATGCTTACGTCGTAGAGTCTGGGTACGAGACTACCCTGGCCAATTTCCGTGTGTTTCCATCCGTTACCCCGAACGGTTCCTTTACGAACGGCAGAACGGTGGTCGGGAATGGACACTGGCAAGTCGCTGCTGGATAACATACCAGCACACCTGGTGTCGGGAGGTCTGGCGGGAATTGCGGAACACTGTGTTATGTACCCGGTTGACTGTATAAAGGTACGACAATGAGTCCAGCTAAGCGCTATGCTGGCTTGTGTGGGAGAGTGTGCGTATTTACATATTTGGGTACATGTGTGTACGTGTGCGGTGGTTTCCTTTACAGCACGTTACCATCGATCGTTGTATATAATACAGTTGTTTGTCGCGTGCCATGACGTAATGTAATAGAATACAACATTACGTCATAGCTCGCGCTTCTGAGGGGTATAATTGCTGGTTTTAAAGTGTTAGGTATCAAAAAAGCTTTAGCATACCTGTTGTTTTTTCAAATTACATGTAGCTGCTGCACAACTTTGCACCTGTGTTACAGAATCTATGGCGTATTATAACCCAGCACTTGCGCCAAAACACTATAAACACCCTACATATATAAGCCTGGGGCACCAACACATACATTAGCCATGGGGTAAGCTTATAAGTACCCTACATAAGCGCGGGGGTGCCAACACTACTACCTCCTATACAAGCTAGGTAATACCAGCACCCTACAAGTACCCTACAGTACATACTCGGTCGTGATTTTTGACCGTAATGTTAAGTCCTTATCATGATTTGATAGCTTCATTGTGAGAACTGTTTATGAAAAATTTTAACCAGGAGACAGGACCTAAATGTCTTGTTAACTCTTTGGCGGGCAACAGCGCAATATTGCACCACAGCTGCTATAATGCCACTTTTATTATCTTACCATTAACATTTTGTTTGCTTGTCAAATTCCCTGAGGCTGTTTACAAAGAACGTTTCCCTAAAACGTTTATTTCTCACTATACCACAATAATTGCCAACATTCTCGACACTGAAAAATTATGTTCTTCATGATCACGGCTTCAGTGACCAGAAGCCATGATCGTGAGGAACTTTAAATTATTGTGGTATTAGCATTTCAGGGAAACATTCTTTGTAAACAGTTTTGAGGAATTTGACAAGCAAATAAACTTTTCCTCTGAACAATGTGTTGACTACAAAAACATTCTAATGGTGACATTTAAAAAAAAAAGTGGCTTCATTATAGCAGCTGCTGCACTGTTGCCCGCAAAAGAGTTAATTGCCATGCAGATGGGAACTAACATCTAACTACTGCAACATTAATTATGCAACAGAGCCAGACAATAAAAGGGACAGCAAAATTTAAAATTATCCATTTAGAACATCCAATTGAATATGCATTGTTGGATTTCCAGCACCACTTAGCTGCTGTTGATTTTGAATTATACCAAGTTCACTGTACGCAAGGTTTTACAGACATATTTAGACAGACCCAGACTTATGCAGAATATACTCCAAAGCTCTAGCAAGAACTAGTACATGAGGAGCGTTCTGGACTTATAGAGAATAATGCAGACTGCTGTGGCAACCATGTGTGTTCTTTTCTGTTTAGTGGCTCTGCTTATAAATTGCAAAGCAAATTTTATTGTTATTTTGGAATCTGGAGAGGTGTACACTGCATTTGGAGGACACTTGTCAGATTATGCTTGCTATACGAATGGGCACTGCACAAGTTCAAGCCACACGAGCTCTTAGAATAGATACATTTGTTATGTCATACCTGGAGAAGATCTTTTGCAAATATTTAAAGCCCAAAGCTGCTTCTCTAGTATCTTAGCTTGGTCAATGCACCACTAACCTGCTAAACAGCAATGCATGTACTTGCAACTTGCTAAAGTTTTAGATAGATGCTTCTGCATTGATAAGAAGGGTAAACACAAGCTTGGAATGCCCACTCAAAAAAGAAAATTGGAGGTGCTTGTGCTTAGTAAAGTACCACAATCTGCAGAGTGGACAAAGGCATACACTTGGATGTTAGCAGAGTTTGGATTTGCAGCTGTCCATTGTTCGTCATTGAGCTGTTGGAACCAGAACATATTTGTACTTAAAGCCATTGCTAAGCCAGGGGATGTCTAGTATCTAAGGAACGCTGGGCAGTTATTGCAGGCATGCACACCTAAATTTGGATCACATATGTGCACACGAGGCACATATATGCCCACATATTTGATATACAAGATTTAAGTAAGTAGATATGTGACAGATGTTCACACAATTGCTATATGTACTCGTATATGTGCTTCCTCGTACCCAGTTTGTTTAATTGTTCTCACCCTCTGGCCTTATGCAGTATGAACTCAATTTTAATTTTCTTCACTGAATACGTGTACAGTACAACAAGGAAAACAAACAAACAAACACACACACTGAAGTGCTTGGTACTTGGATCAATAAAGTATCAATTGCTAAATTGTATCGGTAGCTAAGGATAAATAGCAAACTATTAAAAGATACATGAAGTAGAGAAAATACCTTCTGATAGTTTCTTGAAACATATGAAACAGTTTCTTTTTTCCCAGTTGCGAAAGATGAGATACAAATTTGGATTAGATAGAGCAACATTCCTTCTTTTCTTTGCTTATAGACTGAGTGCAATCACTGAAAAGACAAGTAAAGAAACCACTTGTGTGGGTTTTTCTTTTCATTCTGTCAGTACCAAACAGCTGGTTCGGCTTAAACTTGGGAGCTGTATGAATATAGGAGATTGCAGCAGTGGGTTGTTCTATACATTGTGCAGAACCATCAAGAACTGTGGATGGTACAACAAGCAGTTCATTTTAATAAAAGGGGGCATTCAACATTATTGACAATGGATTCTCCATCACCTCCGGATATCTGCTCAAAAATATTGATTACACATTAAGTTGTAGATGCATTATTACAAAAGCAAGCTTTCAATGTTCCGTACTGTATGGAATATCGATACAATACTTCCTGGCTTTGCATATTAAATTAAATTTTTACCTTTCTCCATGTGATCCATACCATCCCCCAGTTACAATGTATCACAGTTGCTCTCCTATTACAAACCCAGCAGCTATATCACAACTGGAGGAAAGATCGATCATTACAGTGAACATTCTGAGAGCGCGCGCCTAAGAGAATTGGATGCGATCACAACTGAACATGAAGAAGAGTTTCAATTAATGAAGAAATCAATCAGAAAGGATATACTTATAGCTCAGTGTTGTAGCATGATCGAGGTCCAAATTCTTGCAAAGTAGCAGGAATATGTAGTAAAAAGATGGAACTTGTACTTTTTCAGCAATGAAGGATTATAGATCTTGACGGCATGAAGAAACTCTTCAAAAATCTTTTGATCTGCTTCAAAGTTTGACATCCGAAATGTCTTTCAATTATGCTATCCTGAATACCTAAGTACTACCACAGCAGATAAATTAAAATTAGATAAACATATTATTAAAGCTGTTGGGTATTATTTTCAAAAGGGTAATCCATGCTGCTCTTTCTGTGTCACTTGCATAAAATCCATTCAGAAGAAATAAACCCATTGAGAAAATGCCCTTGAAGTCATGCTCAACAAGAGAGCCTGTGTAAGGCATGTTCTCTTTGGTTTTGGTTTGATTTCCAATCCGGAGTAATTTTAGGCATACATAAGTGCTTGCAGCTGAAGCTTTTTGGTTGCACTTATTTCTCTAAGAAATTAATGCTGTGCTATGCTTCTCTTGGAATACTTCTCATTTTGAAAAAAGAGAAGAAAAAAAGCTTTGATTGATTTACTTCACTTAACATGATAAAAATTAAATAAAAGCAGCAGTAAAATGATAACATTTTCAACCTCTCCTTTACTACAATTACTAGAGCCGTCTTGAAATTGTTCCATAGTCATCTTATTTGTGTGTATTTCACCGATCCCATCAGATGACTATCAAATCAGCCTGGACAGTAAAATGGTTGGATGTGATAACCCTAACTATTCATACTATTTCAACTACTTACAAGCATATCCTACTAAACTTGAGTGACTATTTAGTCATATGGCCAAGAATCTGAGATGCATATTAATGCTAGGCTTGGGCCAGCAACAAATGCGTTCTGTTATGTCTTTGCATCAAACATTTAAAATCCATTTTCCAGTGCTAGAAGATCTTGACTCTTAGGGTCAATCAGGTAGTTTGTCCAGGTAAAGGATGCAGTGATATTATCCAAACTGCAAAGCTGCATGCACCCAGACAGACAAATAAGAGAGAGAAATAAGACTGAACACACAGTAGGTCAATTGAAATCAACTAAGGGCATGGTCTTCATAGAAATCCACATGTATGAAGTTCGCTTTCCACTTGTACTGAATAGACTAGTCTTTCAGATGGCAAGGGCATTTGTAGCGATGAGCTATAACACACTAAATGTACAGATGGATGCTCAGTAGTAATAATGTTATCAATAATGGAAGTGCGTGTGTGTTTACAGTCCCAAACACATATGACATATAATACAAACTTGTTACAGACTTTTACTTCATTCTGTAGGCATATGTGTGCTGTTGCTTTAGTGCCAACATATGTGTGGTGGTGTCATAATTCCTCATATACCACACAGGTGTATTCATATTTGGCATATATGTGCTTTAGCACATTATTTAAAATGTTGGGTGTCTATAAGTGTGTTTAGTGCAAATGGAACAAATACTGCCTCTTCCAAACACGTCATAGGAAAGTTTAGACCAGGAAAAAGGACAAAGCTAATTCAAACGCAGGTGACTGCAAATATATATAAAATCAAACCTCTAGGATCAAATTGCGACATCAGTTTCAAGTCACATTATATATTTTCAGAACTCTCTGCAGCACACACTAATAATCATAATTGCAATTTGTAGTTTCAGCTGGGCTAGATCCCCTGGTAGCAGATTATTCTTGCTTTTCCACATCAACATTTTTGCGCAATCTACAGGTTAAGTTGCCATAACTGCTTGTGTTTGCATACTTTGAACTGAGGTTTAAAAGGCACCAAAAAAGATAATTTTCCTAGTGCTTCTTTTTTTTAGCAGTGAAATGTACCTGAAGTGGAACCTTTGAAGTCCTCAGATTTTGGCACACCTGCTTGTATTATTATAGCTTGCAATCGTGACCACAATAAAGAATTTCAAGACAACTTTTTAACAACCATAAGACTGCACCAAACGTTAAAAAGGTCCAGTTTGTGATAACACTGAAAATATTTTGTTATTGGATAATTTATAGTGCCTAATGTACAGACTGCTTGGGACAAAAGGACATCCCGCATTTCAGAATCTGCTGCTGAGTTGATGCACATATACATGAACCATACAATGCTATTTTACTGTATTGTACCTTTCCATTCACTACCCTTCAGACACGAATGATGACAGTGCTGCCAAACCACAGTGTGGGGTACACAGGCCTCGTCCAAGCTGTTGTACGGATAGTGAGGGAGGAGAACCCTAGGGTCCTGTTCAGGGGTATCGCTATCGTGGCAGCAGGTGAGGTCCCATCCCATGCCCTCTATTTCACTTCATATGAGATCGTGAAGGAGCTGTTGCCTTCTTTTGGGGTTGGCAGTGTGATGTCACAAGGTACGGTTTTTAATTCCATTGTTTATGTGAGCACTTTCAGTGTTGTTTACTAATACGTTTAGGGATAGCAGGAGCTGTTGCATCTATACTCCATGATGGTTTTATGAATCCAATCGAAGGTATAAGCATAATATGTACAACACCCATTGTGTGTAAGGTGCAGATATTGTAAATGCATTGTAAAAGTTCGTGCAAGTAATTACTGTGGAGAAATCATCGCGTTCTATTCATGCAATTGATTTTGTGTACCATGAATCCTTATTACTTTAGCATTCATTTTCTTCTTGAGATTGAAACTTGCTAATCTTTGTGGCATGATCAATACTATCAAAATGAAACTCATTTAATGCAGATTCTGTTTCAAATGTGAAAGCAGTAGATGGCTGTCTGCAGTATATCTTTTTGTCAAGGGACAGTTATTTCTCCCATCGTTGTACAACTTGTAAATCAATCACAATGTACATGACCATGTAGATTGTACCATAGGTAGCGTAAACTAGATCACTACATCCTCAATATTATACATCCCATGATGTTATGACTATGCTTTGTGCATTTTGCTTGTACCAATGCAGTTAGCACGCAATCCATGTACACACAGAGACCTCTAATTGATATACTTGCATATGAATGGCCCCTATATTCTCTCATGGAAAAATCTGAAAGGACAATCACTCATAGGAGATTAGAGACTAGACTTTTTTAACAGATCAATAGGAGACACTCTGGGGAGATGATGGTGGTGGTGGTGTGATGATAATGGTATTTACAATGATGGTGATGAACGTGATGACATAGTGAAGAATAGTTAATGAGTCAGAACTTCTGTGTAGTAGAACTTTGAAGCCAACAATTTGATCTGTGCTGTTGGCAAGCCACAGTGATTAGAAACGTGTGTCCACAAAACACTCTAAGTTGACCGATCAGTCCTTTGTCAATAAGCACTTTACTCCAAAATAAATGTAGCTCATGTTCTGTTATCTCTCAATAAACGTAATGCTTTGAAAATAGGCAAGTGTAGTTGTTCATATTTTACTACCTGTGTTAAATTTTTTGTATTTATTTATTGTACTTCCCATATTTCTATCTAGCTGTAATAGTACATTGCAAGTAATAACCATTTAAAGTGTTCTGGACATTTGGCTAAAACTCTCTGCAGCCGTCTATTTAAAGTTCCATTAGCACTGTGTAACAAGTAGTGTGTCAAGTGTAATTTAATGCGTCTGGTGATGATATTGTTAACAATATCATCACCGAACAAATATACTGTTTGACCCACTACTGTACTTATTCCACTGGTAAAGGAACTATATATAGTCCATTAGAAAGCTAAATATTTTTAGCCAATTGATTGTTCTGTAATGGTTTACTTAATAGCTGATGGTTTTGAAATAGTTTCTGTGTATCAAAACACCTATGCAACATTTGCAAGCATGCTGCATGATAAAAATGGAAATTGCTATATTTAAAAGGCTATCCTGTCTCATGATGGCTTCTATTTCTATACATAAATGTAGTTGTGAAACAGCGGCTCCAATTGTACCACTCTCCATACAAAGGAACATTTCATTGTGCTAGGAGTGTATACCAAACAGAAGGACTGCAAGCTTTCTACAGAAGCTACTTGACACAGCTAATCATGAATATCCCATTTCAGATAGTTCACTTTGTGACTTACGAGTGTTTCCAAGACAAATTCAATCCTACAAGACACTACAATCCTCTTTCACACATGCTGTGCGGTGCAGGAGCAGGTGCTATTGCCGCTGCAATCACGACGCCTTTGGATGTGGCCAGAACCTTCCTCAACACATATGAACAACACATTGGTATTGAATCTGACAGAAGAGTACGAGGAATAATTGCGACATTCTTCAAAATACACGAAATATCCGGGTTTCGTGGGTATTTTAAAGGAATTTCAGCTCGGGTTGTGTTCCAGATGCCCTCCACAGCAATCTGCTGGTCAGTCTATGAACTCCTCAAACAACTTTTGGGCCTGAAGGATTCAGTACATCATCACATATAGCCAGCACACTGACGTGTTGTGGGATTTATGTGCATTGTCAACGTAAATGAATTTTTTGTATGGAATGTTTGTATATGTGCCCCTACAATGATACAAAATAATTAATGGCTTGATATAGATGACAAGTGGCACATATTAATATTCAAATCAAAAAACATGCCAGAATAACAGCTGGTTGCTAAACTAGCATGATACGAAGATCCCAAGGCTTCTCAGCACACCCAATAATAAGAAATTCAAGTCCATGCATGCAGCAGATCCAAGGGTCATTTAGTTTGAACACCCCCTCCCCCCCCCCCCTCTCCACCCCCTTTATTGGCCGAAGGATTGATGTGTATAATGTACTACACTGTATATGTATCTGCTGCCATGCTTCAAAGCTGTATTTTTAAGCTTCTTTGATTTTGGAATTACAAACTCACTTTCTTCATCTCATTCATTGCCATAGGCAGGTACTTGTTTGATTTGTAGTGACAAATGCAATGACATGTATTAAAACTTTTCTATTACAGATGAAAAAGATTCACCTCATGTAAAAACTGATGTGATTTCCATATAAATGTGAAAACATTCATAAGCATCAAGTAGAATATTGCCATTCACAAACCATACTGCTTCTAATTACTGCCAGTGGGGATGGTATTATAAGATTCAATTCTGGATGAAAAAGATTTACCTCTTATCAGGAAATCACAAGGGTGAAGACTAATGTGATTCCCAAGCATTGAGGTCAAAAGGTAATTATTTTATTCCCTGAGTGTTATGTATAATCTTGGCATTCACAAACCATATACAGTCTACTAGTTATTAATGGGGACTGTATTATGGAGGTCAATTCCATGTAATAACTATTTGCTTCTTATCAGGAAACCATGAGGTAAACCAACGCGATTCCCTTCTTTTAGTCTCTGACCGTCATGTAGGTTCTTGACATTCAACAGGCCTTGTAATGGTTGCCACCAAACGGGAGTTTAATTATCACTTCCCCCCCCCCCCCCCCCCCCCCCCCCACAGCAGTATATATAAAAAATACAATAACATTACATCTCCCTTTGTTCGCAGGTTCTTGTCAGAGTCTATCTTGAGGCCTAATGACAGTGCCTGTTCTACATCTGATGCATGTCGCATGTGCGATTGGGCTTGATCTCTCAGATTGGACGCAGTTGATAATTCCCTTCATCATCTCTACTTTCAGAATCGTTATTTCCCTCGTCGCTGGGGTTTATGTCAACTTTCATACTAGTCACCTCTATGACATGTGTTTCGTTGCTGTTGTCCTCCAAATGTCCGGCCACTCTGCTGACCATTATAAGGTGTTGATGATTTCTGCAAACGGTGCCTCCAGAGGTGGAGACAATATAGGATCTTGGGGTGTCAGCTGTCTCAACGATCCTTCCTCTTGTCTGTTTGTCACCCGTTCGAACCCAGACTTCAGTTTCATTGTTTAATTCTGATTATGCTCGAGCGGCGTGTCGCTTGTTGTAGTTTACTTTCTGTATCCTTTTTGCCAGTTCATCAGATTGAAAAATAATCAACTATTAAAGTGAGATTTGCTGTTTGCATCTAGTTTGCTGAAAATTGATGCACTTAGAACGCTGTGCCAATGTCTCATCAATCATTGGAAGTGGCTAGTTCTCCCTCAGCACACTTTCGTTTAGAGTTTTCAAATCTACACAAATACTAACTGAGTTTGATTGTTTCTTTGGGACAACCACCATTCCTGTGCACCATTCAGTTGGATCCTCCACTTTTGAGATAACACCTGATTCTTCCATTTTTATGAGTCCTCCTTAACCTTGCTTCACAGAGGTAAAGAAACATTCCTGGGTGTGCTCAGATCATACGATTTTGCATTTGGCTTAACTTGATGGAGTATTCCACACCCATATTCCCAAGGCCAGTGAACAGTTCTGACAAATTGCATTCTCGTATTGCTCCTCTGAATCGACCCTTGAAATTAGCTGCAGTGTGCGCAGTGCTGGTAGGCCTAGCAGGTTCGTCTTATCTTTCAGCAAACCATGATGTGTAAACCAATGTGATTCCCATACATTGCAAAATAAGTTTTCTTTGCATAGTGTCTAGTACAATCTTGACAGACAAAATCCATACAAAGTTCTAGTACCTATCAATCGGTACTATATTATATAAGATTCTCTATTTCAGTTGCAAATTATTTGCCTCTTATCCAGAAACCATGAGGTGTGTGCAATTCCCTAGCATTGCAAAAGGCAGGTACTTGCTTTATTCACTGAATATCATACATAATCTTGGCATTTATAACTGCACCGATCAATGTAAAGTGAAACCATGAGACGTAAAAACTGATTTGACTCCTTAGGCAATTGAAACGTGAGCAATTGTTGTTCTCTGAAAGTGAAGTAGAATCTTGGGATTAACAACTTTTAATTCCCTGAGCGTCAAGTAGAATCTTGACATTCACAAACCATACAAACTCTAGTAGCTACCAATGGAGACTGTACAAAAGGATTCGATTCCGCATGAAAAATATTCGTCTCTTATCAGGAAACAATGAGGTGTAAAAATTCATGTTATCCTATCGATTGCAATAAGCAGTTGAAATGTGAAATATTTGCCACATGTATGTCAAAGTAAAACTTCAATGAAAACAGTATTATAAGATTCGATGTCAAATGAAAAATAGAAATTCGCCCCTTGTCACAATTCCATGAGGTGTGAAAACCCTTACAATTCAACGGTATTCATGGAAACCATGCAGTGTCAAGCCTGATGCAATTCCTATACATTGCTACAGGCTGAATATTCCGTCATTCCCTGAGTGTCAAGTAAATCTTGACAATCACAACCTATAAACAAAACTAGTTTTCAATTAGGACTGCATTGTTAAATTAGATTCTGGAGGATAAGTTCTTGTCAGGAAATAACCTCAAACCATGAGGTGCAAAAACAGATGTGATTCCAAAACATTGCTATATGTAGTTCAAATGTGAACAATTCTTTTGTTCACTGATTATCTAGTACAATCTAACAATCAAAAACCATATAACTTCAAGTAGCTACCAATGGGGATTTTACTATAAGATCTTATTCTGGATGAAAACAATTTGCCTCTTATCAGGAAACCATTAGGTGTAAAATCCCATGTTAATCCCATTTATTGCTATACTCATTTACTTGTATTATTCTCTGAGCATCATTTAGAACTTTGGCATTCAAATCTATACAAATTCAGTAGCTACATAGGGACTATATTAAAAGATTCTGTTTTGGATGAAAAATATTCGCCTCTTTTCATGAGACAATGAGGTGTGAAAACCTATGTAATTCCCATACATTACTATAGGCATGTATTTGTTTATTCAAGTACAATAGTGGCATTCACAAAACATACACTATTATAGTAGCTACCAAAGGATACAGTATCTCAAGACTTGTTTCCAGAGATTTGCCTCAAAAAAAAAAGGTATTAAAACCAATATAATTCCCCTACATTGCTATTGGCAGGTACATGTATGTATTTGTATCGTTTTCTGGGTATCAATGCATTTACAAACCATGCAAATTCAAATAGCTACCATAGAAAATTGATTCTGGATAAGAAAGATGCTCTTCTTATCAGCAAACAACGAGATGTGATGTAATTTCCATACATTGCTATATAGGCAGGTGCCTATTTTATAAAAGATTCAATTCCGGAAGAGGAAACCTTAGGTGGGAAAACCCATGTAGTTTTTCCTGATGTTCTTTCAACATGCATTTACAAACAAAACTAGCTATGGGGATCAATTTCAGATGAAAACGATTCACCTCTTATCAGACACTGAAATTATGATATATTGCACAGCATAAGAGGGCGGGAGAGTCCACACTCGCCACCAAGGCTTTGTTCAATACAATGAGCAGCTGTAATGAATCCTTCGTTGCAAAATGCAAAACATATGGGACAATTTCCTGATTAGAGGCGTATCTCTTTTCATCTGGAATCAATTCATTCTAGCAAAGTAACCACCCGCCAGCATATAGTCACAAATTGTAACCAGTGCAGAGTAACGACTGATGGCGATTTTCAGCTGCCTGCGGCATGAGTAGCCTGCAATGCAGTAGCGCGTACTGCTGCCGATACCTGTACAGATAACGAAACCATGCAACTATGCAGATGCTAGTGAAGTACTGCCAGAGATAATCTCTGGTACTGCATCTGTAAGACTAATGCTTCCTTGCATTGTCACTACAAAGTGAAAGTCCCGTATGTTTTGCATCATGCAGAGTGACTGGGGACGGCTGCAGCAGACAGTAGCAGCAGCGCTTGAAGCCAGGTGAGCACGGGGTTACTTCTTTAAACACTGACGAGTTGTTTTCTAAGCAGTTCACATTTAGAAATTTAAATTTGTGCTTACATGCAATCTCCTGATCCGTTGTCAGATTCTTTTCTCCTGTATACTTTTCTCATCACAACTTGAAATGACTCGGCTAGCGTCACACATTAACCGTTTTGTAGGTGGGACCGGCCTCATTGATGGACAGTTGTATGAGCTCCGGTATTACGGGGTGGGCCTGGCATATCTGGCCCTCCCTGTCCATCGCTCCACTGAAGACATGTAGCTGTACAACATACAATACTTCGCGATTCGGCGTATGTTACATGTCAAAGTCCAGTCATGCACAAACGCGGACGATCATATCCGGGAGTACTCACATCTCTACAATAACGCTGTCGGTTACTTGTCGAGGCTACTTTTTCAGTTTTTGCTCTCGAGCGCCTACAGAAAGGAGAGGTCGAATATTCCAAACCCTTATTCCACAGCCATTTAAGCATTAGCAGTTACATATTTTCTAATTGACGCGCGCGGAAGCTGTCGCTGCCTCTGACTGGTGTCCTTACAAGCACATTGCAGACGGGAAGGGCTATACAGAAGTGGAAAAGGATTTTTTTTTTTTTAAGAGTATGGCTCTAAGTATGGCACATGATCTCAAACTACATACTGCTACTGAACCGTTGACTGTCAAAGAATCAGAGCCGTTGTCTCTACCTTACAGCGCTGAAGACATGGAAGAGGTGGAGTATGAAAGCCTTCCGACCGACAACCTTTCAGCACACTTGCTGGCTGGCGGGGTTGCTGGAATGGTGGAGCACTGCGCCATGTATCCTGTGGATTCCATTAAGGTGAGACGTAGCCGCGTTATGGGAGGGTTGGCAAGTGTGCTGGTGTGTGGTGTGATGTTTCGATACGATTCCGTCATGAATCTCCCTTGTCTTTCTTTGCAAGCGTTCCACCTTGTGCTCTTGCACGTTGCGCAATTGGATGTAGTGGATTGGTGGTGTCTGTGTGTCTCACTGCTAATTAAGCGTTTACGAAGGTCTAAGTCTAGACGCTAGTTTACTGGACCCAACCATACGCATACGTATTGAACTGTTAGTCACCATACGCATCTACAGCTCCTTGCTCCATTTAATGCACACGTGTAGAATGTAGTGTGCACTGCAGTAACTTGCTACGGCGGGCTAAAGGAGGGGTTTATTCCTTTTAATAGTGCATAGTATGTGGACTGTGTCATATGCTCAGATGATATTGCAAACGTTGCGCAATGCGGCTGTACCTGTGTGTACTACAATTCACTTGCTGTGGAGTTCAGTAGCGGTAGGGATGCCCGCACTTGTGTCATTACATGTGTCAAAGGAGCTCGTGTTCTTTTTTCAGGGTCTGTTTACATTTGTGATAATCTATTCAGAACATCCTGTGCAAGCTGGATTGGCATAGTAGGGTATCCCACTGCAGAAGCCGGCAGCGGCCTGCTAGTTTTTCGTTCAATGTATTCCGGGAAGAGATGTATCATTTTGGGCTTGCTCTGAAGTGGTTGATGCTCGAGGGGTGTCAGGGCCATCTCTGTATCATGGCTAATTTAGGGCATGGCTTGTAGTGACCTGTGTTGGGGGAGCAGTAGGGTAGATTGTAGGCTTTTGTTATGGCAGGAAATATGGCTCTAGTTGGTCAGGCAACTAACTTAATTATAAAAGCAAGACATAACATAAGTGATACTGAATGTTTTTTTGTGCTTGAAAATGAGCGCAGTATTGCTAGGGGGTGAAGTCCTCCATACATGTAGAATTTTCGGCTCCATGGGACTAAGTCTTCACCCGTGTTTGTCATTTGTGTGTACTTGTATAGGTGTGTGAAGATGTGGACGCTGCATATGTAGTCATGTTCTCACAAGGGAATAAATTGGCATTTAATGCTGGAAGTACTTGTGAAATGCTTTATGTATTCAGTAACAGTGGGGGGGGGGGGGGGGGTCATTCCAGTGGTTTCTATTGGCCACATGGTATATATGGTTTTTATGCACAATGCAAGTGTAGGCAGTACACTCTAATGCCTTTGGTACACAATCCTATGCACTCGTGTCTGCACTCAGCTCTATTTTGTGGTACACACACTCTCAGAGCTCATGTGTACCGGCTGTGTGCTCCGTGTTTGTTATGACACACAAGCATTTGATTGTTTGGTTGGAACTGTACTTGCAGCAGTGCGTCTTTCGTTTTCATCTCTCACTCACAATTCTACTTTCTCATATTGCACGTTCCTCCTCTTCCATGCCTTCTGGCTTCATGCATTTCTTGTGCAATGGCATTATTGACAGATTGCCTTCTCCTCCTCCCCAGACTCGTATGATGACCCTCCTCCCCACCTTCAGTACCACGTACAGAGGGCCTCTGGATGCCTTGAGGAAGATAGCACGGGAGGAGAGCCCCAGGGTGTTGTTCAGGGGCATAGGAGTGGTTGCCGGAGCCGCAGGGCCCGCACATGCTCTGTACTTCTCCAGTTATGAGTTTGCAAAGAAGTTGCTTTCCTCTGATAAGAGGAGCAATGTATTGGCTCAAGGTGTGTGTGTGTGCCCCTGTGCATGTGAGACTCTTTGCTAACCATTAATAACTTATCCTTGTGGGGTGTTTACAATAAAGGCATGTAGAGGCAAATGTAGATAAGAACTTTGCTCATGTGACTTTGGGACATGATGCTTATCTGTAATGAATGTTGTGTGGATCATTACAGGTTATGACATCATCCTGGAAATGTGTACATGTGCACAATACCTTTGATGCATACTTTCTTTTTAAAAAAGAAATAAAAAGAAATGTGTTTGTCACAGTTGAGATATGTCATTGGTACACTATATTCTTTGCAAAGATATGTACTTGTAGTCATATCTCGTTGCCTCTCAAGGAGAGAGCACTGTCATGTGTTTGCTGATTTTGATTACTATACAGCCCTAATGTCTAATGTCCTGAGTGTCATCCCGGGGGTATCTTTGTACACCCGAGTGTACAGAAATTCAGCACCAGAACTGAAATCTAACAGCACATGTATGTTTGTCATGCATTTGCTCAAATAGGTAGAGTCTCAGAGGACCTCACTTTGGAAACTTGGTTAGGAGTTTTTAGAAGGAACTAGACCTTACCTATTCTGCCCAGAGCTAAAAATGCATGTCAAACATCTATGTGCTGTTGGATTTCAATTCTGGTGCACAGTCACAAAGTGACATTACTCTTTTCTCCTGGGATGACACCCAGGACATCAGACCCTGAGATGTGTACAAATCAATGTGCATGTAATGTTCAATCATTAGCAGACAGGAAGTCAGTGTCACATGAGTCTCTCCTTGTATGGCAAAAATTCTTTACACAGTTAGTATGAGATTGTGAAGCACTTACTATGGAACATGATTCATGTAGATGACCACCAATCACATTCTCAAGGCAATGTGAGCTTTTAGTTTATGATGCTGGTGGTGTTCAGTGGGGGCCTTGACGACATTGACCCATGGTAACTGAGATAGGATGTTTGCCTGTGGGTCAGATCAGGAGCCTGCTCTCAGGTGCTAGGACACTCAGGAGGGTTGCTCTCAGGTGCTAGGACACTCAGGAGGGTTGCTCTCAGGTGCTAGGACACTCAGGAGGGTTGCTCTCAGGTGCTAGGATACTCAGGAGGGTTGCTCTCAGGTGCTAGGACACTCAGGAGGGTTGCTCTCAGGTGCTAGGACACTCAGGAGGGTTGCTCTCAGGTGCTAGGATGCTCATGAGGGTTGCTCTCAGGTGCTAGGACGCTCATGAGGGTTGTGCATGCTCTTGGCAGTTGATAGCCAAAGATGCTGTGCCAGCTTGCAAATTTTAATTTGTAAAAGGCTAGACTATTCGAACTTCATGATAGTGACACAAATGGCCTTGCATGATTGGTTGCACTTCCATATGAACAAAAGAACGGGTTTGTGTTATTTTGGTATTGCGAGCGCTACATTGTGATGTATATCTGAAGTGTCGTGCACCTCAATCCCATTTCATGAGCAGTTACTGTTTGCCGATCTTTCTTTTTTTTCTTCTTTTTTTTTGCTCTGTAGGTGGTGCAGGAGCCATTTCGTCATTGATTCACGATGGGTTTATGAATCCAATCGAAGGTGTGTACATGTACACGTATGTGTGTGTTTTTCCACATGTGTGTGACTAGGTCATACTATGTAAATTCACTCAAAAAATATATAATATATATATATATTTGGATTGGTTCTCTGTACCTGCTGTTTGCTGTAGTCTCGTACCCAGACCCAACACATCACTGCTACGCGTAAATAGGGTCTGGTGAATTGCTGAACTAAATTCTGTCCATGGTCGTCAGAATTTTGGGGAACCAATCAGATTAGAGGTAATTGCATATCTTTGCTATAATACAGAGGTTGATTAGGAATTGTATGTGGATACATGCGACAGTCTTCTAAGGCACATGGGCCAACTTGCCAGCTTCTATGGTGGGGTTACACTGCCTCTGTGTGTGTGTGTGTGGTGTGTGTGTGTATGTGTGTGTGTGTGTGTGTGTGTGTGTGTGTGTGTGTGTATGTGTGTGTGTGTGTGCATGCGTGCGTGTGTGTGTGCGTGCGTGTGCGTGTGTGGCACACACACACAGGGGCAGTGTAACCCCACCATAGAAGCTGGCAAGTTGGCCCATGTGCCTTAGAAGACTGTCGCATGTCACCACATACAATTCCTAATCAACCTCTGTATTATAGCAAAGATATGCAATTATTGCATATCTCTAATCTGATTGGTTCCCCAAAATTCTGGTGACCATGGACAGAATTAGTACAGCAGCTCACCAGACCCTACTTACGTAGCAGTGATGTAATCCACCTGCAGCTGCGTAATGTTGGGACTGGGTACGAGACTATGTTTGCTGCATTCATGTTCACATTGCATGTACTTGCACACAGTAAGGTTTTCAATGGTTCATGTGTTTACATCAGTCAAAGAGGGGCATACTATGGGATTGGAAAAGGTATCAGTGAACTGTGCGTCTTTATATACTACCAATTACCTAAACACCTCACACATGTATCGCAGTGCACTTGTGATGCTTCTATTGGTAGCCACAAACCTGTTAGCCTACATGACGTCATATTATTTAAAAATGTACTAGTACTTCTGAGCATGTAGGGTACCAGGGGTTCGAAATGCAGGGTGTGCAGTAACACCTTATCATTAATTTACTGCAGTGCTGGCTTAAAATCCTGCAAATGGCGCGAATGAATGGTATACGGTGTACTGTGCATTGCTTGAATCTAGCAAACGTATAATGAAGAGAAGAGCGCGTAGATATACGAAGTACGACGTAGTGCTATAGGCTTTTACAAGAGCAGTGGGTTGAACAGGGGCTTCTGCAACAAGTATGCAAATCCAAGCATGCTACGCTAGCCTGTAACTTCTTTATTGTAATGTAGTCACATTAATTAACTCGTGGTTACAGTGAACTGATTGAGTACCATTGTGATTGCGACCTAGATACAGTGCATTGGTATTGTGTTCTCTGCTAGCGCTTCGCTAGGCTTACCTGGATCAATCTACAAACCTACTGATAAATAGTTGCACGAACAGCTTTTTGGCCATAGGCAGGAAAAATACAATATAGTATATGCGTATGGGCCTGGGATCTTGGTATGCGTAAACTGCACTCTGTGCAGGTAACTTCTAAAACGTATTTCAACCCCATGGGTACCTACATTCTATGGTAATTCATTGTTCTGTTGCTTTTGTTTATGTGCATGTATTACTAGAACATGTTCACTGAATGGTCTCATTGTGTGCATTCAGTGGTCAAACAGCGTCTTCAGCTGTATCACTCGCCTTACAAGGGGGCCTTCCAGTGCATTCGGACCGTCTACCAAACGGAAGGGATAAAGGCCTTCTACAGAAGCTACACCACACAACTGTCCATGAACGTTCCCTTCCAGGTTGTGCACTTTGTGATGTACGAGTCCTTCCAAGACAGATTCAATCCCACGAGACACTACCACCCGCTGTCCCACATGCTCTCTGGAGCGGGGGCAGGCGGTGTAGCCGCTGCAATCACCACACCTTTGGACGTGGCCAAAACGTTCCTGAACACGTACGAACAACGCACGGGCATTGAATCGGACAAGAAAGTACGAGGGATGGTTAAGGCGCTGGTGAAGATATACCAAGTATCGGGCTTTCGAGGGTATTTTAGGGGACTTTCGGCACGTGTCATCTATCAGGTGCCTTCGACTGCCCTCTGCTGGTCCGTGTATGAACTGTTTAAACAAATTCTCGGCCTCAAGCAGGCGGAGTTACGTTCGCACAACGACCAACGCCCAAGTTAGCAGACAGACTCTCACTATTGCACACGCTGAAGCAGTGGAATTTTTACATGAACGAATTGAATTTGTATTCCTAAACTTTGTTATTGGGAAGGGTCATATCAATCCAGCGCAGCGCACAAAGCTGTGTGTTCACATGCACTGCAACTAGTGCATGGGTTTTAGTCATTGTGTCGAAGTGTTGCATGCATGTTTCGTACGCTGACACATACGTAGCTGGAACTGCTGTGATGTTTGTAGGTCTGGGTACGAGGCTGTGCGAAAGTGTGTTTGCAAATCCAGGGGGGGTGGCTAGTCTCGTACCCAGACCCAACGGACGTAAGCATATCGTATAATGTATTATACTATGTCTGGTGGGTCTGGAAAACAAGTTGTATTGTGGCACAGGAAATTGTGTGCCCAATCTTTTTGTGATGTCAAAGAGTTGTATTACTCAAACTAAAACCACTCCCACAACTCATTTGTTGTGACTATAGATCTATATGGTCTCGTTCAAAATACTTGTTTTCCAATCAGCGTCCAAACCAGTGCAATTGAAGTGTGGAAATGTTTTCCCTACCAATGCGTGGGTAGTGGGAAGTCTTTCTTTGTGCTTTGCTCTTATGCCATGCTCCGTAAGCTTGGTGGTCGAAATGGCTCTACAGCCACTATCATATATCTCGCGTGGATGTTTTGATCATGTTGGTGATAATGTATGTGCACTTATCTAGTAAAGAAAAAACGTTGCAAGTAGCTTCTCTTAACTTCTAACCAGCTGTTGAAGAGGCTGGACAGTTGAAAATGGCGGTGGACCTGATATTCAAAGGACAGTACTGTATGAACAAGATAAAGATAAAAGCCAAAAGTTGTTTTGTAGAGCTTTTTTCAGGAAAAACAAGTGTTTCAACCAGAGATAAGACATCAACCAAGACATACATAGTCTCGATCGTCCCCAGACCCAATATACGCAGCACACCGCGAATAGTAAATATTGCGATATCAGGCTGGGGACGAGACTAGCACACACACACACACACACACACACACACAAAGTGCACAAGTTAAGTCAGGTGCTCAGTTTATCACTTTTTTTAACATAACCGGTCGGCATTCCATGTAGTAATCGATCTCTCTTGGCGCCACTTGCATTATAGCAGGTTTCTCAAATGAAGGCGCGGATGTGATGAAATTGTTTGAAATGTGGGGAGGGTCATAAGCCTCAGCTGATTTCTACCAGTATGTTCACATAAACAACATATCTGTAATGTACGTGTTCTGAATAGGAGCTAGCCCACCTGTGAAAGTGTTGCTTGGTTCATGCAAGCCCATCTTGAAAGTAGTAAAGGTGTGTGTGTGTGTGTGTGTGTGTGTGTGTGTGTGTATGTGTGTGTGTGTGTGTGTGTGTGTGCGTGTGTGTGTGCGCTCAGGGATTGTGTACTTCATGTGCTATGTTAACATCATTTTTATGGGAAAGCACACCACCCTTGGTCACTTGCTGCAGAGTGGCATGCAGTGTGATATTGTTTTGGGAACCATTACATTTTTGATAAATAAAGTGGGGGAGCATCTGGCAATCATGTCCTAGGATTCCGGTCTGGTCACTCTGGAGGCTACAGTTATGTCACAGTGAAATCAAAGTTCCATTGCTACATAAAGGCAATTTGGCAGTGTATTCAACAGGGGGTAGCACGTGGCATAGATGCAATTACTTAATTCTTCTAATCAGTTTCCATCCAATAGTTGCATACCAAGTGCGATTAAAAGAATGATGTAATGGAGGCTGGAGCAACCGATTGTGGGTGAGTAGCAGAGAGCACACTTCTTATCCACTGTAGAGTTGATAGAGTGGTTTCTTCGTATGGTAACAATTGAATTACATAACTAGGAGATTTATACTACAAAAAGTGAAGCCACACCTTGGACTGGCAGCACTGGGTGACCAAAATGCAGTTGCAACTGTAGTACTATAGTTGCAACTATAGTACTATAGTATAATACTCCCTAAGGGCTAGACGTTTCTGGCTCTCTGGAGCCTGCATATTGATCCTATAGCCACCACTCAACTTCTTCTGCATCAGACCCACCAGTAAGGCGAGGAGGTGGCAATGGAGTTTCAGCTGCTACTGTTGTTACCAACTATTATTTTGAACTGTAAGTGCATCTTTTAACCGCAATAATGGTAATTCAATCTCTTGCAGCTATAGTCCATGCTGTTGCAATTTTTGTAGCATATTGTGCATAATTTAAAGTTGTTTTGTAGAGTTGTTCTAAAATAACTTATGCAGGGTTCCTTGTAATCTTAAAGGCACCACCCATATGTTCAAGATCCAAAATATCATAACTAGTTTTAATAACATTATTATAATTAGAATAGGTTAGCAATTTAGAGAATCGTGCAAAATTTTCATACCTTTGTCTTCCAATAAGTCTTGTAATGAAATGTGTGCTTTGATTATTCTCCATCATAGTATTTCAACGATCATAGGTGGGAGCATGCATGAACACTAAACTACATGGATCATTATTTGTGTAGGAATACATCAAGTTTGAAATACCACTCAGAGGAGATGTGCGTATAAAAAGAACATGCGATGAAAAAATTTCAACCGGCCATGCGGCTGTTTTGATTAAATATGGATGCTAATCTGGCACACACGTACACTGGCATACTGATACAATATCCATTGTATATGTTTATTTTCATTTTGAATAATGGCATGGCTTACATGTACATGTTGGGATTTAAACAGCTGTAGTGCAGCATTAATAGGGTGACATCCGAACTGATTGTGCGTTGACCCATCTGATTAGTTTGGCAGCTAAGTCTGAGCAGGGGTGGTCTGGGGCTTTGCAGTGCATCATTACTCTCATCAGCAGCATTCATGTCTTCCTTTTCGATGTTGGGCTTTTGATACCAACACTAGTCACCATCTTCTCCAATCTTTGGAACACTTCAATAATGCATGTGCATAGGTCATTTCTATTGATGAGTTGCTTAATTCTCCAACAACCCAAAAGATGCTGTCCACTAAATAGAGAACAAGCAGTTTCAGTTGCTGTTTGATGCTTCCTCTATTCCTAACAGGGCTCGTTTAATGTCTGCTTCATCAAACCTTGCAGCTACTTGTTATACCCTCCCCAGGTCTTAACCTCCACCTTGATACAGCTGAATTTCAAACAGCCTTAAAATGGTGACTAGGTATCGACATGTTTGGTAGTAGTAGGTGTCCATCTTGTTCAACCCAGTCGTTAGATCCCGTAGGTCACCACTGATGCCCTAACATGTAGATAAAAGAGGCATGTTGTGTCACGCCACAACCAACTTAGGAATACCTTTTTTGAATCCTGCAGACAGGCTGGTATTGGTGGACAACTGGCAGTAGGAAGTGGTTTGGGGCATGATGAACGATGCACCCGGCGAGCTGATGCTCTTGTGCCAAATTGGGATCTGGGGAAACCTGCTGCTTTTGCTTAATCAATTAAAGCATCCTCAATAAAGCATGTGCATATGACAGCAGGATCATCTGCCCAGGTTTTCGAACAAAGAAAGCATGCCTCCAATGATGTTAAGAGCTCAGAGCTAGGTTGGTCATACATATCTTTGGCTGTTGAGACTTTTGGTTGCTGGGGAGCTGAAGCACGCTTACATCTTTCATGCCTTGCCTCTCGCCCGCCTGCTAGACTAAATTGCATTCCACCCTGGTTTCCGATGCATTCCACCCTGCATTCCATCCTGGTTTCCACTGCATTCCACCCTGCATTCCATCCTGGTTTCCAATGCATTCCACCCTGCATTCCATCCTGGTTTCCAATGCATTTAAAACTTGCATTCCGCCATAAATGCCACCTTCACAATGTATTTCAAATCATATTAATAAGAATCAAGATCACACTGAACCGGTTTGTATCAACAGTGCTGAATGACAGTGCAGTACTAAATGACTTACAGTGTTCCATTAACTTTAACCTCTTGCCTTTTAACGTTTTTGAGTGTGCATGGCACCCTCCAAAAGAACCACAATGTTCTTCATCAGAAGTTTAGCCAGGGGTCTTCAAAGAGATGATTTTGGTGCAGGTTGAAGCGATCGTCTTTCATCACACACACACACACACACTCAGGTATACTCTTCTTTCCTCTTAGCTTTGCCACAAATGCATTCTTGTGTGCCAAAATACTCCTAACACTACTAATGATATTCTAATGAGATAGTTGTGGTGTGAGGTCTACATTGTGGGATGTTACTCCCACCAGCATGCAGTGGTGAGCATTAATTGTAATAGGATGAGACGCACACTACACTTCCAACACCCTACCTCAGAACACAACTATCTCATTAAAATATCAATAGTAGTGTTAGGAGTATTTTGGCACACACGAATGTAAGGCCAAGAGGAAAGAAATGCACATCTTAAGGTGCGTGATTGTGTGTATGTGAGTGTAGGTGTGTTGCTTTTAATGAAAACCATTGCAAGGTTATGGGTTATTTTTCGTTGGTGTGTTGAGAGGCACATAGTCACATGGTATACAGAGATGCATGTTGAGAAGCCACAAGCACAGGCACAGAGGGGAAGGTGAGAGCTATATATACATCAACAGATGGAGCACATGTTGGTGGCTAAAATCTGATGTTGTATATACAGACAAGGTGCTTCATGGTTATCGCCAAACCTATACTATATATAGGATATCAAAACAAAAATGTGCTAGGTCCCTTTTTAGGGTAACAATCCCTTTGTATTTTTTATTAAGTATACTTATAAACCTGTATTCATCTTGAATATTTGGCTAAAATTTCAATTTAATTTCAAGGGATGGGCAGGTGCCTCACCTCTCGCTGCATTAACTACGTTTAACTATCATTAAGCTCCAGTTAGATCTTTGTGTACCTGCTAATCTGCTAAAGGATAAAAACCATCCTTCTGGCTGTCTTAGGATACAGTAAGTATAGCTTAATGCAATCATGTTTCCTTTACGCCACACAATCGTTATATCATTCATGCATGATTTAGATCTTGCATGCAAAATGTGTTGATCAGTCACAACTCTATATGCTTGCTGCACTTCAAACCTTATAAGTACATGTACAATGTCTTTCTCATACTGGCTAAAGAACCCATTATTCAGATGAGCTCACTTCACTTAAACTAATGCATCACTTCAATACTCCAAGAAAAAGAATGCGTAGCCCAGATCAGTGCAGTATATCGTGCCCATTCACTCCCCCTTTTGCCGGTTCGTATTATGGGTTGTTGCAACAAAAGGTGCCAGCGGCTTGTAATGGACACTCAAAATGTACATGTGCTCACACCAGGACCACATATGTTCAACATTTCAATGACTATGTGGTTGCATGCATGTCAGTATTGCACTTGTATGCATCTACAATGGTATTCAAAATGATTTTGATCAACGCAACATAACACACATGAATGGTGAAGCAGATAATTCTCATTTTGCGAGCATGTATGTACACGCACTTTGTGTTCAAAGAGTTAAATCTTATGCTATGGCAGATGCCGTTCACTACCTAATAACCCTATGTACTTATTTCCAATAATAAATATTCCTGACTTCAAGTGAAAAGAAGAAAAGAAAAACTTCGGACTATTTCTGTGGCGAATCCTGCTGCCTTTGAATTCTAGAACGTTTTTTAGGAAGTGACATGCATAATTCTAGCTTTGCCTACGATACATGGAAAACTCATTTTGCAACTGCAGTCATTGTCACATCATGCACACTTAATCCACACTTGGGGCAGGCTGTCACATGGACCAAGCCGATACAATAATGCCATACCGCTAGCAATCACTTGTTGCGTATATTCCACCTCTTTTTCCTTATTCTCAATCACTCCCTTAAATACATACATCGATCTACAGCTGACAGTTTAATTATGATCATTTCGAGGGGTTTGATGGGTTTGACGGATTTTTCACCCTCTGCTTAGGCACTGCTGCATAGCCGTTCGCTACACGCCATCACAAAGACCAAGCTGCTTCCCAAAACACAAACATGGCACAATACCTCTTGAAACACTTGGTAAAGCTAAGGTGGAAGGAGGTGATTTTGCACCTAGCTCATTAAAAGCAACACACACACACACATACATACACACAATCACACACCTTAAGGTATGAACTTCTTTCCTCTTAGCCTTGCATTCGTGTGTGCCAAAATACTCCTAACACTACCAATGATATTTTATTGAGATAGTTGAGGTGTGAGGTCTACAGACCAATAATTTGCATAGGGTGTTGGACGTGTAGTGTGCATCTCATCCTTTTACAATTAATGCACACCACTGCATGCTGGTGGGAGTAACATCCAACAATGTAGACCTCACACCACATCTATCTCATACATTGGTTGTGTGAGGAGTATTTTGGCACACAGGAATGCATTTGCGGCAAAGCTAAGAGGAAAGAAGAGTATACCTGAGTGTGTGTGTGTGTGTGTGTGTGTGTGTGTGTGTGTGTTTGCTTTTAATGAGCTAGGTGCAAACTCCCTCTTTTCCCCTTTCTATAGCCAGTTGCATTATAGGATATGCTCTTCATTTAATTGCAGGCATATCACTCTTCTAACTAGTACAGAATGAAGAGTTTGTAAAAAGCATTCCCTCGATGAGACACACGCGCTCGTGCCAATCGGTATGGCAGTTTATAACTTGTGGGGGAATGCTTTTTACAAACTCTTCAACCTGAACAAGTTAAAAGAGTGATGATATGTCTGCAATTATAAACGGATGTTGAATGGTGCTCTAGAAAACTTGAACACTTGTGCCAAGATGTTCCACACGAATTTGGAACAAGTCTTGGCAAAAAATTTCTCAGGAAAGGAAGAGGGCTAAATCAAGCAATGTGCATTTTGTGCAAGATTGTCGCTCACAAGCAATTTTGTGGCTAAATTCTGATATTGTATATACAGACGAGGTGCTTCATGGTTGTGTCTTTATTGCCAAACCTATGCTGTGATCAGCACATAATAGGCTGCATCCCTACTACGACTACCTTCAATAATTAGCATAGAGATGTACATACAATGTATACATAAATGCTTGAAATGAAGAATTCCTCTAGTACAATTTATGAATATGATTTTAATATGATATTAATATAATACATAATTTGGTGGGAAAGAGGGGTGTTGGAGATTTATGTGCATCTCATCTGTCTATATATTTAGTGCACACCATTGCAAGTTACACTGGTGGGAGTCACATCCCATAGCCTTGGCTGCTGGACCTCACACTGCAACTCTCTCATTACAAAACCATTGCATGGTTATACCTGTTGTAGGGTTATTTTTCATTGGTGTGTTGAGAGGTACATGCATAGTCACACAGTGTACAGAGAAGCATATTGAGAAGCCTACAACCACAGGCACAGAGGGGAAGGAGATTGATAAATCAATGGAGATTTAGATTGGAGCACATATATGTGGCTAATTTCTGATACTGTATATACAGACAAGGTGCTTCGTGGTTCATCTTATTGCCAACCCTATGCTGTGATCAGCACATAATGGATTGCATCTTTCTTTCCTGCCCAGCAGGAGTTCCTGATTTCAAGCAGTTCTCCATTCCACAAAACATACTCTAATCCTTTAAACTTCACCTCAATTTAGTCTTGAATGACTACAGAGACACAAAGATTCAGTGCTGGATTAGAACTGACCTAGACACATACATTTAGAGCTGGATTGGAAGGGCCCTTGACATCCACCCCACCCACCATGCTTACACATGAATACATACATTGAGTACTGCAGAGTGGATCAACCTCATTAACTCTATTTAAAAAGTCAGCTACAAGTATTTCGTATCGACTTCTGTCCCTGAAGCGCAGTCAGCTTATTCTTCGTGTGCCATAAGCAGGAGAAGAATCTTGTTATTATAATTAGACATGCATGCCACATGGATATGGTCAAGTAATACCATCAATACATGTATTATTTCTTATGTCAACATTAGGAAATGTATACAAACTTACATAGGGCATGTATTGGTTGAGGGGTGGCATGGATTGTCTGCTTGGGTACTGCAATCACAACCCATCCTATTCAGAGCAGATACATTGTACATGCACTAGGCATTAATTATCTGGGCAACCGGCTTGCTAATGAATTGTGTTGCCTGCAACAGGAAATAAACAGCCAGTAGGATATGTTTCACGCAAACTATTGCCTAGAATATGGACGCCTTAGGCAACACCCCTTTTAATGTACACACAGTGCCTGTGCATGTACAATTCTTTATTAGTAAAATCAAAAGTGATATCACTAGGATAGTCTGGAAACCCAACAAGGAAATCAGATTAAGACCATATGCTTCCTGATTCCAGGCATGCAACAGGACAGAAGTGACCTACAGTCATTCTGTGGAAGGTAAAGGATTTCTTACAGTGCACATGTATGTGCATGCTCATGAATGGGTCCTCTACAACCATCAAGACTTGGCAACTTTCTGCTGCCTTCCACTAACCAGCCATCTCACTCCACCCCACCCCTTTCCAACCCTCACCACCCTTCCCAAACTGATAACGTTAATGTTGTGGATTGGCATAAGTAACAATGGCAGATGGTAATTGTTTCTGTCCTTGGAATCTGTGTTAAGCACACAACAGGAAATAAGCCCTCAGCAGCACAATATGTTGCCTACATGCAGTGTATGGACACCTTAAAAGAAAGTACACTGTGTGTCTTGCCAAGTGCACTGATGAAGTCCAACAGGTGTACAGAGTAGTTGCCATGAGATTTATAAAGTGTGGCTAATCGCTATGAATTATGTCATTGTGATCTACATAAGCATCTCGTCCCATATCCAACTTCAGATTGTGTTCCATAAATTTGAGGAAGAGATTAAGCCCTCCTTATACAAGCCCTGACTTTGCTAGGCAAAGGAAAGACAAAAGGCTGAAAGAAGTGCCATGAAAGATGAAGGTGTCCTTAATACAGCTCCATCAATGCCATAGAAAAGAGTGCTCACATTATGGGCATTGCATTCCAGAGCAAGTGGCCTGCCCTGCTACATGGCTTATTTTTGGGGTGAGAGCTATCTGTACAGTTGATATTGGGTGTTACTGAATGAGTGAAATGCTATATAGCATTGGAATTAAATCATTGATAATATGCATATACATGTAAGATACTCATATTGGCAAAACAAATGCATAAAGAAAAAAATTTTAGTCTGATGATGGTATCTTACCCTCAACAGTCGCAAGGGTAAGGTAATGTTCGTAAATAGGGTGGTGATGTGATTACCTGCAAGAATGCACAGGACAGCAGCACGAAGGGAAGCAAAAGAGAGTCGAGTGCGTAGCCAGCTAACTACAAGGGAATAAAGGTTTGTCCTGCTTGGTGGAAATCATGTCTGCCAAACACTGTAAAATGTTGAACACTCACGAGCCATTCACTTCATGTACCAAAAATCTATATTTTAGCAGCGTTTTAACCATTAGGTCTTGCACTCAATACACACGAAAGACACATGTAACATACACACACACACACACACACACATGCACACACACATATGCACACACACACACACATACACAAGCCCACAACTATACACTGATATAAAAACAAATAAATATGGTCCATCTTGAGGACCCAGTGGGACAGCATTATGTGCTGTCATTTGTATGCTAACCATCCCTAATACCTTGAAGCTAATGCACAGCATGGGTGGATGGTGTTTCCAATATGCCACAGTAGCTTTTTTTGGAAGCTACACATTCCATGACAACATGAACTATGTAATTAAAGAAACATGCCTAGAGACAACTTTCAACTAGGGAATGTTAGGACAGCACTAACTCTGAAACGTACCAAATTGATTTCTCCCCTTTTCTCCTTTTTTTTTTTCCCCCAACTAATGATACATGTATAAAGTGAAAGGAAATACATACTTGTATACATGAATGAATAAACAAATACCATAAATACACAGATGATTTATAAGATTATTAGATGTGTGGTGGTATCTCAATAGGCACTTGACAAACAAAATGAAAGAAAAGAAAGCGCTCACTGTTCTAGGAGTTTGTCTCTTCTGGATCTAAGGATGGAATGTGAGGCCGAAATCGTTGCTATTTGCTAATCGATGTATTATTGGAGGGTGCACGAGGCAGTATGAAACATGTACAGATGATACGGTACAGGGAAACCGGTGACCAAAGGGGTTACTATGATTGTGTTCCTGGTGAATTGTACAACATTCGTAGAGCAGCTAGACACCTTGGAACATATCAACAACAGGGCTGCCAACCTGGCATAATAAGAAACCTTGAGATTTATAAAATGGTTCGTATATTGAGAACACATGCTCTGTATCCTCGCCGTTTCCATCTATATAGTTACCACCAATTTACATTGCATCATTAAAGTTCCTCTACAATTGCCAAATTTAATAATGCATAATGTTATAATATAATATAATACAGAGGTATGACAAATTTAATACTGTAAATGCAATGATAAATGAACTACACTATATATAGCTATGGATTTTTCATTTTGTGCTCATCGTTATATTGTTTCGTTGCTTGATTTCAACAGTTCAACGGAAGGTTCCCTTGCAGCAGGATCACGTCTATTTGCAAGTTTGACTTGAACTATTGATGACAGTGTACCATTAGGATTTAAAGAGTTTCTTGATAGAGTTTTGTTGGCTATTTGGCTGTCTGACAATATTGTGAAACAATGGTCTCAGATCATCAGCAACGGAGAATGGTATATTATGGACTATAGCTACGTGTATATCAGTTTTTGCATCTTACCTTCTGTGTAAGTGGATCAACGGATGGAAATGAAAGCTTTGGCTGAGACAGTGCTTTCTTTGCTAATGTTTGATGAATTTGAGAACTAATGTGATCTTTCACGTCACGCACTCCCTGGTACTGACAGGATACTCTCCTAGAGCATACAGTACATGAAAAGGAATGGATATCTCCAGGTAGAATGGCTTAGTTCAGAATTGGATGAAGATAACACGCGTACGTTTCGTTTTTCCGCAACAGTTTTGTTATTTAAAATAGTTACTAAGCTATAGACCCGGTCGACCATCGTACGCGTACGCGTACGCACGACCGTACATTAATTCTGTTACGCGTGCATTTCATGTAGTAGCTATCACAGTCCTTAGTGTCTATGATGTTACTTATGGGAGGTTTTAGAAACCTTGAGGACTGGACCACTTCCCTTGAAACCTTGAGATATGATTGAAAACCTTGAGACTCAAGGATTAGCCGGGAGGGTTGGCAGCACTGCAACAAACTTACGAGCCTGAATAGCGTTATGACCAATGCGATTAATTAACCGATCGAATACCGGTTAATTAATTTCGTAGGTCATAGCGCTATTCAGGCTCATAAGTTTGATTCCAAGGTATCTAGCTACATGCTGTACAATTCACCATGAACACGATTATAGTAACCCCACAATATCCTTGGTAGTAGGCTTGATTGTTAGGGGTATTTTGGCACACACAAACGCATTTGCAGCAAATAAGGCTAAGAGGAAGAGTATACCTCAATGTGTGTGATTGTGTGTGTGTGATTGTGTGTGATTGTGTGTGTGATCACATGTGTCTTTGATGTGTGTTGAGTGCAAGACTAAATGGTTAAATGCTAAAACATGGTACATGAAGTGTATTTATTATAATGGTGAAAGCAATTAAAATACCACAACAAACATCAAACAAGTAAAATCATGAGAGCTACAGTTTTTTTTTGAAAAGAGCTAATAAAGAAATGCTACATTTAAAATATGGGCTCAAATAAGTTATGCTTGGGGTCAACCAATAACTATTAAAAATGGACTACTGTATGGGATAGTTCTTTGATAAGGGACTTAGCACATAAATTATATATTGCTAGTACATGCAATAGAAATGTTACGCTTGATTTGATATGTATAGCTAATTAAAAATACAACTCCATGATAGATACTCAGACTCTCAGTGCGTAGGAATTTCTCAGTGCGCAATAATCGCTATGTAGAGGACATTTCAGACTTCTAGATTACAAAATAAAATAAAATCTTAAAAAAACAAACACGTGCTGCATCCCTTTTCAAGGAAAAAATCACATTTTGTTTTTGATTTTAAAAGCATACTTTTAACCCTTTATTCATCTTGAATCATTTCAATTTAATTTCAAGAGGATCTAGGGATGGTTGATTTGCCAATTATTGTAGTCCAAATTTATTTATGTAACATTGCACACATTCAGAAACACCCAGCATTAACTGTACAGATAGCTCTCACCCCAAAAAATTAGCCATGTAGCAGGGCAGGCCACTTGGTTTGGTATGCAGTGCCCATAATGTGAGCACTCTTTTCTATGGCATTGATGGAGCTGTATTAAGGACACCTTCATCTTTCATGGCACTTGTTTTAGCCTAGTCTTTCCTTTGCCTAGCAAAGTCAGGGCTTGTGTAAGGAGGGCTTAATCTCTTCCTCAAATGTATGGAACACAATCTAAAGGTGAGTGTGGGGTGAGATGTGTATGGAGATCACAATGACATAATTCATAGTAATTAGCCACACTTTATAAATCTCATGGCAACTACTCTGTACACCTGTTGGACTTCATCAGTGCACTTGGCAAGACATCTGGTGTACTTTCTTTAAGGTGCCCAAACACTGCATGTAGGCAACATATTGTGTGCAACAAATGCTGCTCATTTGGGTGTTGTAGCCCTGCGCTTGCCAACCACAAAGTAACTATACTAGACACACTGTTACCACCAATTTTTCTGAAACATGGTTGTTTTTAATGTCACTGGTTTTTCAAAAAAAAACACAACTATATCCTCGCTTTGCTTCCATAGAGCTGTCTAGTCCCATGGGTACCTCCCCTCAAAACAGGCGCACCAAGCTCATCTTATTACAGTACAGTTACCTAGCCTGACAGGTAATCCAACGGATAATGGTCATATAACAGAAGAGCAGCAACCTGGTGATGATAGGGATGATGGAGTCAGCAATGATGAATTAACCATTCACTTCAGTTGAGTGGTCATCTTCTGATGTACTTACCAGGAATGGTACTAAGGAAAGGTACTAGGGAACATACTAGGAAACCATCCATCTGTGGAATAGTGTGTCGTGGAACCATCCACTTGTCACTGTGGGATAGTGAGGTACTACTAGAGTAACATCCATTAGTGGGATATTGTAGAGTGGTACCAGTGAACCATACACTAGTGGGAGAGTACAGGATGAAGTAGAGTGTAATATTGCTAGTGAGATACCCAGAGATTTGCTCACATGGTCAAATTGAGGGGACCATTGCTAGTGTGTGGAGTGATGTTAATAAAATCTCTAATTACATGCAGGCTCAGATTGATGCAAGTAATGTGTCACATAGTGTGCAAATGTGCAATGGTTCCAATGAAATGCATTGATCTGCAGCAGTGCTATAGTTTTGAATGCTGTTTGCAGACTCAAATGACAACACATTTGTTTATTGCATTAGATTGAAGCCTTAGAAATACAGAATGAATTGCTAAAATCTAAATTGGTCAATGTTACATTTAGCTTGGACAGACTGTCCAACAATAAAAATTGCATTGCTTACTATATAGGATTTCAAAAATTTAAGATGCTCATGACAGTCTGGCAGTATCTTGGAGTCTGGCATGGGCAACTAACACTTTCTCTTGTTCTGCACACTCTTGTAAAGTTGAAAGAAAGCTAAGACCAATAGGGCAATTATTTTTGTGTTAGTTCAGTTGCAGCTATTTCTTTCAGTAACAGACCTTGCTTTCGATTTTCGGTGACTAGTACAACTGTGTCTCAAATTTTTGGATTAATATTCTTTACTTCGAATTTAAAGCCATATATATTCTACCATTTAGAGACCAGACAGATCGGGACATGACGGGTTTAAATCCATATATATTCTACCATCTAGAGACCAGACAGATCGAGACATGACTACTTTTTTTAAGACCAGGTATCCTACAACTTATTTATTCCTTGATGCACAAGAAAACCTTCACCAAAATGACCTACTTTCATGTGCACACAAGTTAACAATATATTGTTCCACTTCACATGTACATGTCCAACTTGTTTTTTGTTTCAATTGACAATACATAACATGCTGTAATCAGTTCAAACATAACTATTCAAAGATTTCTTTACAATTCATAAATGTGTTGATGCAAATTTTCCATTTTTACCGCGATCAGTTTTTATTCTCTTATATGGTAATACTGTTTGGGATCCTACTTGGCAGGAGATATATGTATGGAACATCAAGCTGTGCATTTCGCTCCTTGATATGGCCATCTATCTCATCCAAAGCCTTCCTAAACCTTGCAATCAGATTCTGTGTTTTCGCCTCAGTGAATCTCTCAGCCGGGAATTTTCCAAAGTACAACTGTGAAAATGAAGAGTAATTACAGTTAAGGGAGGTGAAAGTGGGAAACAAAAAAAAAACAAAAAAAAACAAGAAACATGACAATATGACGGTAATTTACCTCATCCCCACTGAACTGAGAGAGCATGTGAGACATTGCCACAGCCAGTGCAGCACTGTTCTTGTCTGGAAGTGTATCCAGCAAGGTCTGCATGTCAGCCTTTCCCTTGACAGTGGGTGGTGGTAGCCGCAGGCCAGCTGGAGCATTGGGAGAGTAGCTGTACATTTCATATTGCCCAAAGTTGACTGCAGCATGCTGTGCGGACCCAGTGAAGATAATGAGTGTGCAGAGCTCCACTAGCTGAGCTTTACTTGCAATGGTATTTGGGAACTCATGACCTTGTTTACTTCCTTGATGCCCGGGGAAACCGTTGGTGTAGATGTCATTGGCCCAGTTTTGGAGCTCAGAATCACCCTTCACATCCTCATCTGAGGCATAGAATTCATTGAGGATATCAGTAACAAAATCTTCAATTGCCTTCCAGATCTTCAGCCCATCATCTCTGTAGTGGTACCCTGGCAACAAATTAGAATCTTCTACTCCTCTCTCCTTTACACTGCGCTCAATATTGGTCCAGTGGATGCTGTACGCTTTCCCTCCAATGCGCATCAGCTGTTTGCGTCCTTCACCACCAATGGCAAATATCTTGTCAATGACTCCACCCTCACAAATAAGTTCATCTCTGGCCTTTGTGTTGATGGACATGGTGTACCGAAAGTGTGGTCTAAGGAGCTTATGTACCGGTGTGCATCAGGAAGGTTGCACATGGTGCCCATAGAATACACTTCCATGGCTGCATGGCACGGCAAGTAGTGTGTAGCAATCTGATGAAACTGAAGGAGTAAAAGAAATGCTGCTAAACGTCAAATAGCTCTTACATTATCAGACATACCTGGGCACTCGCACTCTGGTAGTAAAGCTTGGCCAACAGCCAGTCTGCCCAGTTATCAGTAGGGTAGAAGATGGGATTATCACTGCCCGGTTTCTGCTTCAACTGAATGGCAATTGGAATGAGCTGCTTCTTTTTGTTCACATAAAGCAGGCAGATCGGTGCAGCACAGTACCAACCAGGCTGGCATGTGAGGCCATCCATAACCTTCAAGTTGCAGATGTAGATATGGCCAGCCTAGTTTTAAAAAAAGGCATACATATCAAACAAGTCAGGGTATGCTTTAAGTAGTTATTCCACACAACCTGTTCACTACATTTATATTATTATGTTTTTATGCACGTTTGATCTACTTGACACAAACTACCCACTTCCATGGTACACATACATACACGCACTATATCATTAGACAAAGACCTAATACCATGATTACGCACAACCAGTTGCACTGTGCGGTCCACTCTTTGCAGAGCATGTGCCAACATCTCTTAACGTTACTTTGCATATTCAGGATACAAGAATTTGGTTAATTCACACACAATTTTCACATGATGAATAACGTGTTGTATATATTCACCCCATGTCTAAATCCCACACCTCAATTGCCTGATTCTATCAGGTTGGTATCATCGTCTTTTCCTATTTACTTTATCTCCATTTCTGATTTGTCTTACCTTCATTTCATCTTCAAGGCTTAATCCTCTCACAAGTGACTCTTCTATTAAGTTTGCCGCAACAGGAAAGTTTGGAGGTAACTGTGTACACTTTTCTATTACTACAGGGTTAACTCCATTTAATATTTGACGACCAAATTCCTCGTCTCTTGTCCAACGAGCAAATTCAAAACAGGAAAATGTAGGCGCTCCAAGAGTAGTAGCCAATTCTTCATAGTTTGCCAAAGACTGTATTTCAGTGAACGCTGCCTTAAACATCACGGTCCCCTTCGATGCTAAAGCAGTTGAAAGAAAATGAAAGCTTTTTGATGCCCCAAATTGTTCGTCACTTGGAAGCTTCTTTACTTTGACATCGATTCCTGAAGGCAATGCTAAATCTTGGAATGGCTCCCATTTGTATCTTGCCTTCTGATACTCCAGCTGTTGCTCCCGCTGGCGACACAGAACAGGATTGTTTTTCACATCCTTCAGCGTCACTATTGAACAAGAGAATTATGTGAGATAATATAATTCACACTGATGTACTGAAATACTTACTTGTTCTTTCTGTGAAACTGATTTCGTCTCCATCTTCTATCCAATGGTAACAGGGAAATTCTTGTTTGGTTTTTCTCTGCAGATCATGGACATCTACGAAGTCCACAAACCACGCTGATCCAGCTGAAACCACCCAGTTTGCAGGATTCCCTATAATGACCACCAACACTTCTCCAAGGTCAGCACTGCTTTCCACGAGCAAGTCATCATAATACTGGGCACTGATACCAGTGCTGAACCATCCAGAAACTATCTTCAGTTTTCCTGTGCAAGCCTTGCTACCCACCAGCGACACATAAATGTCAGTATCAGGAGTACCAGCAAACTTTTCTGAGCCTGTTACGATACGTACTCCATAGTAGAAGTGTGCATCTGGAAGTGCAAGGAGTTCAAGCAAATCAATACCCACTTTGGGCAGCTGATAAACATAACATATTACCAAATGAAGTATTTTTTGGATGAAAGCTGGGCATGAAGTTGATTGGAGAAGTGGGGGGGGGGGGGGGGGGGGGGGGGCGGTAGATTCTTTGATTCAGGTTATTCCAAAGAAACAAGGTACTATGGGATTTAAAAGGTTAACGTTGTTAACCAAATGCTTCTACATTTTCCAAAGAGCAACATGAGGCTTTGAATGATACCTGCTATTAAATACCAACTGTACTCAAATAATAACCTTAAGTAAAAGGCCCTTGCGCTGGACAAATCAGTACAGGACTCATTATACAAAGTATCTGCTCTGAATAAGATGGGTTGTGTCCAAGCAGATAATCCACACCACCCCTCAACCAATGCACCGCCTACATGTAGGGACAAATACGGAACCCTGGCTTAGACCAATATTGTTTTACCTAACTAGCTCTAGCACAGACCTATCGCCTTGCTGTTTTTATTGAGACACCTTGCCTGTATCTTTGAGTGCCTAGAGTGCCTTCCCAAAGGTTGGAATGCAATTTTTAACCAAGTTTTATTTGTGATGTGGTGAGGGAGCGCCTGTGGACCTCAAATTGCATTAGGTGTACACACCTTCTCCGTGGATCTGGGTTCAGCTGTAGACAGCCTTGCCTTACATACCAATGTGTGGCCCAATTAATGTGTGCCCATTGCCCTGGCCTAACAGATAGCACCTTGCCTTCCCATAAGTCTAGTGAGTACACTGCTCCTGGTCAAGGTTTAAGGCTTCGTTTTCGTTTGTGTGTTGACTCCTTGAGAGGCACATAAAGATGAAGATGAAGAGGCTTGTACCACTGAGGTAATGATGTGAATTGGTATGGCCCTGGTAAGCACATTTCATGCAGTTCCTGGTTATGCCCTTGGGGCCCCAGGCTTATACAGTAGGGGCCCCTAATGGTCTCATAGGCCATGGTATACATTATGTCATGGCCCGCAAGACTAGGTGTTGGGCCCTGACCAGTGATCTTTTGACCACTCTGTTCTAGTATGTTTACTAGGCAATGTCATGAGAATTGTTCATTGACTGATTTTTTAGTATATTCTCATACCACACAAATAATTACTTGGTTTTTTACATTACATTTTGTCTCTAAAACATTGCTATCAGGATGCTTACAAAACAATTAACAAGCAGTTTGACTTTGTACATCTGAAGTCCTACAAGATTGTGGTTGTATCAGGGCCACTGTGGCATTGAAGTCCACCAACTGATTTGTTAATACCATTCATCTTAAAACTACGGTGTGTGAAGAACAACTGTCACTTGTTCTATGGTTACGCCTCAAATTTCATTGCATCCTGTGTTAGATCCTGTGTACCACCTGCTAATCTGCTATTAACATCACATAAATGCCTTCACATAATACTGCTCCTGGTCAAGGTTTAAGGTTTATTTTCGTTTGTGTGTTGACTCCTTGAGAGGCACATAAAGATGAAGATGCTCGTACCACTGAGGTAATTATGTGAATTGGTATGGACACTCCATGCAGTGCCTGGTTAGGCCCCAGAGCCCCAGGGCCCCAGACTTACAGGGGCCTCTCGTATTCTCATGGACCATGATATAATACATTATGTCATGGCCGGCAAGTCTAGGTTTGGGCCCTGACCAGTCTTATGACCACTCCCTTTGATTATGTTTAATAGCCAATGTCATGAGAATTGTTTAGTAACCGATTCGTCATACCACACAAATTATGTTATTTAGTTGGATTTACATTGCATTTTTCTCTGTGAAACATTCCATCATCTACCATTGTGTTGCTCCATTAACAAGCAGTTTGGCTTGTAACTAAATTTGTTGGAGTCCCACAATGTTTAGCAAAATCTCTACCCAGCTATTCTGGAAGAATGCTTTCAAGATACTATTCCATGTTGCTAAGATCTACATAATAATATATTTGACCATATCCATGTGGGCATCATGCATGTCTAATTATAAATGATAAGATTCTTCGCCTGCTAATGGCACACGAAGAATAGGCTTCATGTGCTTCAACATGGGACAGGAGTCAATGAAAGACTTACTGCTTTCTCAATTGTGGCTATTGTGTCCGACATCTAATGAAAAGCCAGTTGAACTTATAATAGACTTAGCAGGCTGTACTTATACATTTAGTAGACTTTACAAATAAAACAAAATCGCAGACATGTACTGTATTCATGCTTATATGAAGTGCAATGATCCATAGTGTCCACTGCCCATCTAATCCAGCACTGAATCCATGTGTCTAGGTCTGTTCATGTTTGCCTTGCTGTAGTAGTATTTCACTTCTAACTCCCAACTCAGCTAAACCACAAAAGTTGTTGAAGATCAAAGGATACATATCCTGGAATGGAACTGTAGGGATGAGATAAGGTGGGTTGTGATTACCTTGCAGTCAACACCTTCCTGTCAACAAATCAAATAGGGCTAGGCCATCAGTGGTATTAACTCATTGGGGTACATAGTCACAGAGCAAGTTGGGCATCAAGGGGAGGGAAGAGAGCTAAATCAAGGGAGGTGCATTTGTGATTGGAGCACATGACCAACTTTGTGGGATCTTGTACATAGAGACATGGTGCTCGTATTGCCAAGCCTATGCGTGTAGCTTTTATGCAAACTGGTCAAAGGGGGAATGGAACTACAGTTGTGGGTGAAGATGGTTTGTGGTTACTGATAAACACACAGTTGAAAGGATTCATGAGTGGAATATCAGAAAATTAACACCTTCTCACATCAGGAAAATCACCTGCTGTTAAGTAAGCTGTTGGTGTACACAGCCCTCAGTGCCGCCCTTGAATTACATTCACAGTTTATATTGGTGTTTGTCAGAAACCACCAACGCTGCAATACAATGTATCGCTCACGGTTGTATGCGGCTGGAAACTAGGTCTACAATTAGATCATTTACGGTATTAATACAACATTCTAAAATGACGCCTCATTATAGACATCCATGTTTTAAAAGCTGACCATGACTCAGCAGAACCAGCAAATCAGAAAATTACAACGAACTAACACACTGCACCCCCTTTCCTGGCATGTCCTGTCGATGCGCACAATTGACATCCCACATAGCTAGCATGCGCATACCGTTTTATAAGGCCACGCGGCACGTATTTAGTAGGGGGGCGTTACTAAATTAGACGACGTGGCCTTTGGTGACTGAACTGGAAGGTAAGCATATTACAGCGATGATCAGGAGGCATGTGGCTATAAGTTTTTGCAAACGGGAAGTGGTAACGAATTTTCTATGACCATAAACAAGCTGAGCGAATTCCATGAATAATCGGCATACGTTGTGGTTTGTCCCTACATGTATACATGATTATAGGTATGGATTACCACAACCAACAAGTTCCCATACATTGTAGAGTTTGTGGGCAGAGGCTAACGAAGTACAGGGCAAAGAAGAGTATCAGCTATGAGTGCAAGGCATTCTCAGCTGAGCTGAAAATAGCTTTTGACATCAACACATCTGGGGATGACGTCAACATTCACCCTGAGATGTTCTGCATCCACTGTAAGCTCTCAATGCAGAGAACCATCTGTGCCATCACAAAGGGAGTGCATCACAAATGTGCAGTAATCTTATTTGAATGGGAAAAACATACAGATCAAGAATGCAAGGTAAACAGCACACATTTGCTTTTTAAAAGTAAACATATGACATCATGGTGTTCAGGTATGTGACCACTTCCGTGCATGCTCAAGTGGACACTTGAGGAGGCCAACAGTTGGTAGAGGCCGTCAGGCAGGCGTCACGCCTAATTTACTAATAGCTCATCTCGAGAAGATTGCCCCTCCTCCAGTTCTCTTACATGAGCCTAGCCCACCTTTGGCAAGTGTGAACAACCAGTTGATGCTAAAGGAGCTGAAGTGTGCAGTGTGCTCCAACATCCTCTCACAGCCACTGGAACTGCTGTGCGGTGCACTGGTGTGCGCTAAGTGCCTCCAGGAGTGGATAGCAGCATCTGGCGCTGTGAACTGTCCCTGCTGCTCTGAGGGTGGTCCCTTGGTTTCCTCCCATGTCAGACCAGCACCAGGTGTGATACTCCTGCTGCTATCGGATGTTTTGGTACATTGTACAGACTGCAGCAGGGATGTTAAGGCTGGTGACTATGAAGGGCATGAATGTGTACCATCACTTACACCTGAGGAGGAGAAGCAAGCAGCGGGATTGCTGAAGAGGGCCATCTCTACCAGTCCTGACAAAGGCATCATCCAACTTCCTACAGGAGGAACAGTTAAGTGAATGTCATTGAGTTGTACTGAGGTTACATAACATCTATACACACTTTAGCCAATGACATTCATGCATGTCACCAGAGCTCACCAAGAAACCACAGCTGCCTGCTCACGGACTGTGAAAACGCGATGTTTTCAAATGCAGAAAATCCGAGGCATTGTCAGTGGTGGAGAAGCATCAGCTCTTATTCAAAAGGAGGTCCTCATCCTTAGTGATGAAGAGAGGCGATCTTTGTTGGATAAGGCAGGAATCTCATCATCAATTGAGCTCGGGGCAGCTGAGGTATTGGCCATTAAGGCTGGGCTTGCCATACCTTGGAATAAACTGAGGCTTCTAAGGCGGTATGTCACAACATACAGCAAAGGTACCAATTCTAACTCCTAGTGTTTCAGATGGCTCAAATCGTCAGGCATTTGTCTGGCTGGTGAGGAAAGGATGCGCCACATTTCCAGCCAAATTGTTGGTGATAACCTCAAAGGAGAGATAGCACCGTTTTCTGTTACAATTCCATCTGGTGGAGAGGAAATAAAAGGTGCTCCTTTGGTATTCATTCCACATCTGGTGGATAAGGTTGTGCAGCTCTTAGATGGGAATGAAAGGTAAGACAGTGAAATGGTAAGACAGTTAAATACAAAGGTTGTTACTACATGGTTGCAGAACTGGCAGACTTACCTGGCATAAAGGGTTTATACCAGCCAATGAGATCTGGTTGAAGATTGGAGGAGACAAGGGAGGTGGAACATTCAAAATGACCTTTCAGATTGTCAATGTTGCCACACCCAATTCAGTCCATAACACCTGTGTATTCAGCTGTTTTGCCGCTGGAGACAGTGTCACCAATCTCCATGTGGCACTTGATCGCTTTAAGGACCAGGTAGAACATCTACATGGGATGAAGTGGAGGTAAGAGCTCTATACCTAAATCATTTAAATATAAAAGTGCTATAAATTACAGACAATACACAGTGAAGGTGTTATATGTGGAGACTATGAGTTCTTGTCAAAGATGTATGGCTTGTCAGGAGCCAGCGGTATGTACAAGTGGTATACTAAATGCAAGCATAATGTGAAATGATGACCATGCAACAGGATGCTACCCTTGCTTGTATTGCAAAATTCCAAGTGACCAGATGGCTACACCTCTATCTGTTCGAGGGCATGCCACAGAAAGATCACTTGAGGATATGTGTACTGACCACCAATGCTACATCTCATCAGGCAGTATTAGAAAAGATGCACAGAAGTTCTTTAACTGCATCTCAGTACCTATTTTTGACATCCCCGTTTCACAGGTAAATAAATCCAATATAACAATTATTTGAGTTTAACACCATGCAGGTCTGCCCACCTGGTCTCCACATAATGTTGGGGATCTTCACTAAGATGTTCCATTTGCTGGAAGCTCTATGTTGTCAACTGGATTTGGAACTGGCATCTCGTACAACTGATTTTGACTCTTCCAATTTTTCGAAGTACAGCCAGGCACTGCAAAGGCTTCCCTTGCTCCAAGGAGACCTTAAAACTGCTCAGCATTCACAGCAAGTGTTGCAGCAGGTAGCAACATATGTGGCCTTAGTTCATGGAGAGAAAAACCCTCTTGCTGTGGATCTTCTGAAGCAATCTGCTGCAAAAAAAAAATCAGTGAAGGCACTTGTACGTCATTATACAACATGCACAATTGTATTCAAGTTAGTTCAATATAGGATGCAGAAGTGGCGAAATGCACAGCAACTGTAAGAAGAGGGTACTCTGAAAAAGAAGGGCCCTTTGTCAAGACACTTGACAACGCATTGCAATCATTTGGTGTACAACGACAGCAGTATTTTGGGGGAGCATTTATTGGCAACCATGTACACAAGGCATTGAAGGTAAAGTGTACATGTGCTATGCATGTGTATGTGAATAATTCATACAACTTAAACATTTACAGGTACCTAACATCCAGACTCTGTGCACATCTATATCAAAGATGGCACTAGAGAAACTGCCCCACCGATCTGGAGAGGTAGCCGGTCAAGTGTCAAAGTTCATCACCGCATTCTCCTTATATGGAACATGTCATAACATATGTGATCAGAACTTCATTGATGCAGCACAAGCACATGCACTAGACCAGGTAGGGAAGCAACATTGAGTGTACATGTAGGGTTCACTATATGCTTCATTTCAACTAATTAGGCTATTCAAGAGTTCATGGCCTTTTTCCGGGACACATATCCTGAGGCAACAGTCCCAATTAAAATGCACCTATTGGAGGACCATACTGTGCAGTGGGCAAATACTAACCATGTTGGCTTTGGCCTCCTAGGTGAACAGGGGGCCGAGTCAATCCATGCCAAATTTAATCGACTTGGCTTGGCATTTGCTCCGATCAAAGACCACGTACAGAACCTGATGTGCACAGTGAGAGAACACTTGCTAAGTATTGAGCCACAATTGGTAGCTGCCATCCCCCCTCCAGCCAAGAGGGTAAAGAATACTATAGCTATGTAATTCATGCAGTTCAAGGTCAATCTATATACACATTAACATGAAGTCAAATGTAAAACCAAACTTCATTGCGCCCACCCCCAAAAAGACACAAAAATGGTGGATTTCCAAAGGCTTGAAAACTATTTCAGAAAATTCGTTACCGTTAAACTATACCAAAAAACGACAGTACATTCAACTAACTTTACCGTGGTAGTTTTGGTATGTTCCATCTCAGTCACCGAGCGTCGTTATCGTTTTTTGAACACACGCGGTCGGTGTTTACCGTGCGTAAGTCAATAGCTGTCGAAGAACCAGAGCCGACAGTTCGCAACGACAGGCCACGTGATTTATGCCTACAATAAAGGTCAGAGGTGTTTGTCACTGCTAGTATGGCTTTTAGGTGTTGATTACGTTTCATGTACCTCGTGCACAGCTGGTTCTAAAGGACATCGGTTGCTAGGTTCGTTGCTATGGGGCGACGCAACAACTTCAATATTTTGGGGCGTAGGGCCTAATTTCCACGCGTTCAATGAGAGCAGACCGCCGTGCGCTTCGTTATCCGCCCTATTTCTCTACCTACCTGTACTTCTTACCTTCATTACATGTGTACGTACGCTCACTTCCTAGTCAGAATAAGAGCTTCAACCTTGCTTTCTTACCTTGGTGGAGGGAGGGACACAACCCCAGAAAGGAAACTGTACACTGTTCCTTCAATTTTACCTGCATGTGTTCACTTTCTTGATGACACACTTGTGCATAGCTCTACATGTACATCAACCAGTGTAGTACATTTACATGCATTTAACACACCATTTTCTGCTGTGCAAGGATGAAAAGCACGACACAATTAAAAGGTACAGTGTGTGGAGTGATGGTCTTCTTTATGCTCACACCATCATGCATTTGAAACATGTCAATGGATATGGTGATTTGGTATGACAAATGTGTATGGTACCATACAAATTGTAGCAGCAGCATTACATGTCAAAAATGGGATATCAGAATTTAGGACAGTTTTGCCAATCATTCATACAGTGAAAAGATAATAACTTATTCACGTTCTGCCAGTTTAACATCCCTTTTGACATCTGCAATAATTTTCCTGATGTGCGAGCCAGTACTCTACAGTTGTGGGTGAGATGGTTTGTATAATTACTGTACACACAGTCGAAAGCATTCATGAGTATGTTTCCTGGAATAGAACTACAGTTGTGGGTGAAGATGGTTTGTGATTACTGTACACACACACACACACACACACACACACACACACACACACACACACACACACACACACACACACACACACACACACACACACACACACACACACACACACACACACACACACAGTCATTCATGAGTATGTTCCTGGAATGGAACTACAATTGTGGGTGAGATGAAATAATTCATTTATTCAGTATTCTGCAGCTCAATTGAAGTTTTACTTTGTCACTTTATTCATAAAAGGTTTGAGGGTTGGTCTTGATCTATTTACTGCTTGATGTTTCCCCCCCCCCCCACCCCCCTTCCCCTGCCCCACAGCCTTTATTACAAGCCAATTGGTACTTTTGGGCAAACCCAAGAGAGCAGCCAATAGTGATAAGGGAACTACTATGGCTAATCATTTCTATGGCAGTTTTGTGCATCACTGGTCAACATGTTCCATGCTTGTGCTTCTGGCCTAGTGGGTGATGAAGCTGCAATATATGCCATGGTGACAGTCTTCTCGAATGTCCATACAGAAGCCTATTGCTTGTTGATGCAAATAATGTATTTAAGATTCTAAACAGTAAGCTGCACTATAAGAGTCCTTTGCACAGCACTGTTTCAGATACTTCTCAACACCTGTCACAACGTTTTCATCCCAGGTATTGGTTTAATATCTTAAGGAACTTTTCAGAGCCATAAGCATAATGATATGCTGATATGCTGATGAAAATGTGGTGACACTCTGTGTTCCTCTACCTATGACTGTAGTAGTTACAGTAACGGAATGACCTGCACCTTGGCATTGTATTATCGGTGAAACTTTTAGCGTAAGCGGTTTTTCGTTTTGTTCAACCAGAGCCCGCGGAGTGATTTTAATCTCTAATGTAAGCGTCCTCTAGGAAGTACATTTGTCTACCGCGGTGAACAGATAATAATTTATTCACGTTCTGCGAGTTTAACATCCCTTTTGACATCTGCAATACTGACCTCATGTTACATTACCCGAAGTTTCTGCCGATTTTTTTGAATGAAGAACGTCGCTCTGCTGCGCTGTTTTAACAATGAGGTCTTCGCTCATCAGGGTCATTTTGAACTCAAATCCTATATCAGTTGCACTGTCTATTGGCACAACCAGAGCAGTTCTTCGTCAAGCAAACAAATCTATATAAACACCAGTGCATGCACATAGCATAAAGCATGCATGATAAACAAAACTGAAATGGTCTGCACAGACTAGTGGATCTCCCATGCCTTCGTATGCGTGATAAAAGTTCTTATTAGACAAAAAAAGTTCTTATTAATGGTGCATTAGTACCGGTCAGCTCAACCATTCAGTAGTAGTACATGTACACATCTAACGCCTTATGAATCCTTGCATAATAAATGTATAAGGTAATGTACAGTTGCACAAGGTAATCAAGTTACTTGGTTGTTTTCTTTGACAGAAGTATTCTGGCAATCATATCAATATCTCTTGCACTCTGGAGACCAAATGTGAGGCCTTCATACAGCATTTCCACAATAGGCTTCTTCTTAGACTCAGCAAGGTCAATTGGAACAGACAGTAGCGGGGAAAGGCGGAAATATTGTGCCCCAACAGAATTGCACCAAGAACGAGCTTGAGTCACAATCTCACCATCTGATGATGTTGACTGATCTATGAACAGATTCATCACACTTCCAAGAGCAGAGAGGGTGTGTGGGATTGTTAGAAGATTAGATATAGTTGGCACATATACACCAATATGATTTACAGGCAAGGGCTCTCCATGGCCTGTTCCAACTGACAAAACCATTCCAAATTTGACCTGTTTCCCCTCTGACATTGCAGCTTCTACAATTTCTGCCATGGCTGACAGTGTAGGGTTATTAGCCATCACACCACCATCAATGTACCGTTGATTGTGTGGTGGAAAGTAGATGGGAGCAGCAGTAGTGGCTCTGGCAGCTTCCCACACCTTCCAATCACTTTTGTTCTTACCGAAGTTACGTATCTTGAGAAGGACTGGAGGATTGACATGAGCCTCAACGGTATGGACAATAATGCGAGGCTTTTTGATGTCAGATATATTCATCTCCACACCAAAAGTACCTTTTGCAATGCCATCTGCAGCTGCAAATGTGAACGTGGGTTTTGTAACGAATACATCATCCACCACTTTGAACAAATCAGCACGACTCTCCTCCAGGCTAGCATTCAGAGCACTTGCAGCAAGGGTAATCAGACCTCCAATACTGGTACCTGCAATGTAGTCAAAGTACTCATGAAGACGAGTGCAGTCAGGTTGAATCTGTTTCATTCGATTTCTAATAGCCATTAATATTTGCAGACTAAGAAGGCCTCTCACCCCACCCCCATCTAGACACAAAAGAAACACAGAGTCAGAGGCAACATCAGGAAGCTTTTGTGCACTAGCGTATATGTCATTGGCCTGCTTGGTGAGGTCTGTAATCTCTTGGAGGATTTTAATGCACCCTTTGTGATGTCCCTCAGTGGCTCCAAGTGCTACATCCAAGGGAGTTTTACCTCCCTTGTTCCTGATGAAGATATCGCCTCCAAATACTATCAGAGCTTTCAGTACAACAGCATCCCCCTTTTCAGCAGCAAAGTGAAGAGCAGTGTTTCCAGACTCTGCATGCTGCACATTTGGATTGGCATCGGCCTGCAGCAAGGACATGGCGCTGTCGATGAAACCACCTTTGACAGAGAACATCAAAGGTGTGAAACCCGTTTTGTTTGGAGCATCCAATGCCTTTTGAATCTTCTGGTGTTCAGCGGCAGAGATATGATGGACAGCCTGTATGCACTTGGCACTATCATTTTGCGCCGCAAGATGAAACGGATTGGAACCGTCGTCATCATTTGCAGCCATCGTCAGATCGGCTCCCGATTTGACAAGGGCGCGGACGATATCCGGATTGTTTTGTTCAAACGCGCAGTGAACGGCCGCCTTACCTTCTTCGTTGGTCGCGTTGAGGATTTTCTGCTTATCTGTTTCGCTCATATTTTCAGTAATGCTTTGAACACCCTTCGCCGACCCAGCGACTATAGCGTGGTGGAGTAACGTGTTACCCGCGTCGTCTTGTTGGTGGACGTTAGCTCCTGTTTCAACTATGCGTGAAATACCGTCCGCGCTATCCAGAACAAGAGCTTGGCGCCAGAGGGCTCGTAGCACTGTGACCCAATCTGGGTGAGCGTCGGGGTTTACCTGCATTAATTCTGTAAGCACTTCTGATAGCTCTTCTGCTTTCCTGGGTGTTGGGCTGATAATACCTTCCAGCAAATGCTTAGTGAGTATCACAGCACAATCGTCTACTAGTGGCTCCAATGTCTCGCAAACGGATTTAAATGCAGCGTTTGCTACTTCCAAGTTTTCAGATTCGTGAACGACAAAGGTGTACGTCTGGTCTTTGATCGGATCCTTCTGGTGAACAATAACGTTGTAGTCGGGGCGGCGGTTTAAGACGCTCTTCCAGTAAGACCAGGTAAGCATTCCACCTACGTTAGCTTCCACCTCCCATAAGGTGATTTTGGTCAAAATCTTATCAGGAACATCGCGTGACGGATAAGAGACGCTATCGAGAAGACGGGCCTTCGGTGCAGTAGGCAATCCACTTACGCTGTGTACAACGAAGGCCATTTTCACCGTTCCGGGTGTGAACTTACACAGTGCAAAAAGTTTGTTATGCGACACTGTATATTATAGCTGTCTGCTTATTGAACATTATAAGCAAATGCAATAGTCAGTCACGTGCGGTTTCTGGTATCTTAGCAAACCTTTGAATTTCATTAATGTAACACTCTTTGGTGATATCGTAATTTGGGTTTTGACGTTCCCAATGTATAATATTGTAGATTTAATTTAAAGTTAATGTTTGCTAGGTTAACTTGAGTTAGAAATGGTATCGTTTAGCCACGAAATAGGTTAACCCTGGTGGATCGATCGTACATTTTGCATACCAGTGTCCATATGCATTGTTGCTAATTAACCTAGGATGGGTATAGTATCGGATAGATGCATTTAGGTTAACCTGGGATTATTGTGTGTAAATTGTATTTAATACTTGGTACCAACAATAGTTCACTGCTGTGACTAAATAGCCACCCACACAACCTCAAGCTGCATTATTAAATATTCCACTTGTGCGCTTAGTTTCATGTATGTGTTGGGCCATATTTAATACGTACACAACTTTCAAAGACAAGGAGGGAGAGAGGGGGAGACGACAACAAAGGAACAGTGAAAGCACGAGCTGTGGTCATGTGAGTCTGTACACACTATGCTGTTGTCATTATTCTTGGAGCAATATTCATTGACATCAGCTCTTGAAACAATAGCTTGCAGGCATACGGAATTTCCACTTGGGATATCTGCAACCAAAGAATAAATTATTAAAGCCTGTTATGATACTAGTTAAATTGCTCGTTTTATTTATTTACTTCATAAACACATATACTATCTCAATGTAAACTACACACGTCTATTTCACATACTTAAAACACATCCGATTAGAGTCATACAGTACATGGCTATAAGTTGGACATGTAACTGGTAAAAGGGAAACACACCTAAACACAAGTACATGCATCATGAATACAAGTAAATGCCAGGCACAGTAACACAGGAACGAATAACTTTGAAAGGGAGAAACAAACTACATGTACTGTACCTGTGTTTTGTTCTTGCAACCGCGGCACTCGTACGTATTGGTCTGGAGGTTAGCAATGGCAATCAGACCACACAGGTTGCAGACATGCACTTTGTAGGCATCTGAGGCTGTATACAGACGCTCGTGCAGGAACTGGGCAGCTCCGTGTGCTATCTGACAGTCACGCTCCATTTCACCAAAACGAAGACCTCCGTCACTACGGGAAATCAGAGCATTGATCACATCAAATGTAGTGCACAAAGATACGATCCCAGATGAAATCACGCACAGCACACAACCCAGCCTGAACTAATTGTTGCTGAGAATTCTGTAGTTCCAAATACAACTAATACAGCTATTGAGAAATACAACAACTGAGCTGTGCTCAGTATCTCCAATCTGGGATATCTAATGGCTGTTATTTAATTTGTATTATAGCCGTGATAAGCTCAGTAACAAACTGCTAAGACTGCCGACCTTGGCCGGGACCGAACATAATAAATATTTCTACACCATTACAAGGTCTAAATGTGACGGCCAAAAACTTACCGAGATCTACCTTCCATTGGCTGTCGTGTGAGAATTTGCACAGGGCCTCTAGCTCTGGAGTGAATCTTATCGTCCACCATGTGCTTGAGCCTCTGATAGTAGGTTGGTCCAAGGAACACCTGCGTGTTCAGCTTACGTCCAGTGAATCCATTGTACAAAACCTGCGCGCAGCATTAGCAAGCAGTCACACAGCTGCGCGGATTGCCCACTACTGCATACCTCGTTCCCTCTGAGGTGATAACCGTACTCGTTCAAAAGCTCTGAAATCTTTTGGACGTTAACAGCATCATTGAAAGGTGTTGCATCACCTATTTCGCCCTTATTTGCAGACACCTGCCGTTGAAACCAGTACAGGAAAATAACGACAGTGGTCCATACCGACGAAGGGAAGGACAGACCTTTCCTTGAAGACATTCAATCAAGTGACCAATGGTCATGCGAGAAGGAATGGCGTGAGGGTTCATCATGACGTCTGGACTCAGTCCTTCACAAGTGAAGGGCATATCCTGTATGTATGGGGTTTAACCACCAGAGAGGATTGAATTGTCACCAAACACCAGACACATGCACACTACGTGCACATAACATATTACTACACACTTAGAATATCCCTTCACTGATTACTACTTACAATATAATGAAACACCAAACAGATCATGATGTCAACTCCATCACATTACATATGCCAGCCCAACAGCGAACTGCACAACCCATACCCAGGAAAACTACACAATACCCATACCCAGGAAAACTACACAATACCCATACCCAGGAAAACTACACAATACAGTGTATGGGGGACATAGACTCTAGCACACAAGTATGGTGCCAAAGGTGGTCCCTGTTTGAACGAGGTGGACAGCCTAAAGATTGCAAAAATGATCGGGTAGGACACCGGTGTTTATTGACGACAGATTCGGAAAGGGAGCGAAAGTTGGCTTCGCAAAGGCATGATGCCCCCCCCCCAAAGCCCTAAGGGGGCCTTCAGCTATGCCCTAAGTACTCCCTAATCTCCGCTAGCTTAGCGCAACCATCAGGCAATGGACTCCATTACTGATACCATAACAAAGTTGATGCAACTGTGCATTAATTTGAGTTATTGCACACATGCTATGATTTTGATTTGACAACGGGTTGTCATGACAGTTCATAACACCCAAGGTTGTCATCTGAAGGGGCATTACTTACTGCATATCATGAACTGTAAATCACCCATTTACGCGTCGATACACACAGTAAATGAAATATTACGATAGTTCCATTCTTCTTCAAATTTCCATGCAGCTCCAAACCAAAACAGATGAAGCTCCAAACCAAAATGACTGACAGTCATTGTACACACCTCTTGTCTGTACGTAATTCCACACGTTCCCTTCTGACCGTGGCGACTAGCAAACTTGTCTCCGATCTGTGGAAACCTCACAGACCGAACTTTAATCTTGCAGAACTTATAACCATCTTGGTTCACCGAAAGCATAACCTTTGGAGGGAGGAGGAACGGGGGGAACATGAAGAGGAGTTTGGAGGGAGGAGGAACATGAAGAGGAGTTTGGAGGGAGGAGGAACATGAAGAGGAGTTTGGAGGGAGGAGGAACATGAAGAGGAGTTTGGAGGGAGGAGGAACATGAAGAGGAGTTTGGAGGGAGAAGGAACAGGAGGAACATGAAGAGTACAAACTGATCTACTACTGTGCACCCAATATACATGTAGTAACTTAACTATTAATAATGTGCCCCTTCCCCCACAATTATGAAAATAATTAATACCTATATTGTAAGCTTTTATTACCATCAAAATTCTATGCAATTACTAGCATGTGTACATGCACATCTAAGCGCCCCTGCACATGCATACCTACATGTAGGTACCCCTGTACATACACACCTAGGTACCCCTGTACATACACACCTAGGTACCCCTGTACATACACACCTAGGTACCCCTGTACATACACACCTAGGTACCCCTGTACATACACACCTAGGTACCCCTGTACATGTACATGCACACATTCCGCTCTCAAAGTCACCTGATCAATGATACCGGTTTCACTGGATCTTAAGAATGTGCTTGAATCTCTCTTTGCCATTCTCCTTGCAGAACCCTCAAGCTACGTTTTAGGGGAACAAAATAAATAAATAAATAAATATAGTTATCAAAGGATTTAAAGCACACATGGCACAGCATTCCAGTACCACACCTCATCATCGTTCTCCGGAACAGTGATGGTCTTGCCGATAATGACATCGGAACCGCTGACCCTCACACCGGGAGCAATGATGCCATCATCGTCCAGCTTGTCGTAGCTGGCATTTCGCATACCTACGGGTCACATGAGCCGAGACATAAGGCACATGACTCTGGAGTAACAGTTGCAAGGACACAGCACTGGTACACGCTCTGAAGAGAGTGACTACATGGGGAACACACCCACAATGCACAAATTGTCCCGTACATGTACAGAGGCAGAGGTGCATCAATTGGAATAATGTGGTGTGCTTAATATCTGTCCTCAGCCCTTTTCAAGGACAGGTCGTATGGACACACCCAGTCATAATGTAGTGCTGAAGATTTTCATCAGATGGTGGTCTCCAATCGATGATCGTAGAACAGCACACACACACACACACACACACACACACACACACACACACACACACACACAAACACACACACACACTCACACACACATTACACAAAAATGCATAACATTCCCTTCAATGTAAATTTGTTCTCAGATTCAGACACTGAATGTACATGTACCAACAGCATGGAAGAAGATTGTCAGGTGTGTGCTTGTACCACTGTATGTTTCTGTGGTGTGTGTACCTGAACAAGTCTCTCTGGTTGGTTTCTCAAACTGCTCTTCCTCATCCAGTCCTCTTTTAGACTCCTCATCTTTGTAGGAACGGTAGAAGACTGACCTGAAAGTGTAGATGTGCAGCCATGGCGATGTTGAGAATAATCATGGGATGCACAATTCACTGGAACAAAGCCCCCCCCCCCCCCCCCACACACACACATCAATAAACACGCAAACACATACTCCCACCACATATAACAAAAGCCCCTCCCATTCACTTATCCCAATAGGCACACCTGTGCAGCCCACGATCGATTGCAGAGGAATTCAAGATGATAGAGTCCTCTTGATTGTATCCAGTATAGGACAAAATGGCCGCAATGGCATTAATTCCTGCAGGGCAACAGACACACAACATTCTACAGTGTACCAGCACAAGCTAACGACTCATACAGTACTTTCAGATGTGCACAGTACACATGCATGCCGGTATACCTGACCATGGGTAAACAATTCCTAAACATTTTTGCATACGTTCCAACACCGCTAATATTGCCACTGATTATTGCAACAGAACACGGCACAATGTAGTTCAAACTGTCACGTACAACCAAAGCCTCACACAACCCACGTACACACTACATTATATGAACACAACGCATACAGCGTACATGTAAAGTAGGTCCCACCCCATCACCCACGCCCTCCCCCCTCCTCCCCAGGCACCACCCACCGGCAGGCAGCTCTCTGAAGCGCAGGTACTCCATGGAGCGTGTGGTGACCAGAGGCTTCTGAGGGTAGTAGAGGACGTGGGCCAGCGTGTCCATGCGCACATGGAAGTTGGTGATGTAGACACCCATGGCTTGCTTGCCCATGGCTGACTGGTAGGTGTTACGTGGAGACTGGTTGTGGTCAGGGAAGGGAATGATGGAGCCACACACACCTGCAGTGTTTGGCACAGCCATCAAAGACAACACACACAGGGCACAATAAGAATGTCTGCACATTCTCACATTCGCCCCTCTCACATATACAGTACATACACATGCATTAATATACATGCAGTACATCAATAGTGTGCACACATACATGTATACAGTAGGATGACAATACCTGCAGGTTGAGCTCACAAAGCTAGCAAATAATCACACGCATGTACTACACTCCTTCCTTCCCACATACTCCACACCCTCCTCCCACACACACTACACTGCCACCACTCCTCCCACACACTACACTCCTCCCACACACACTACACTCCCACCACTCCTCCCACACACTACACTCCTCCCACACACTGCACCCCCCCCCCCTCCAATCATGCATGAAAGCTCAAACACATCACTGCGAGAAGTGACGACAGTAGTCAGAGACCACATGATGTGCATACAATGACACCTGCCCATCTGTACACACACCATCTTCTGCTGCCCCACACAATCCCAGCACTCGAGGTATCTACCCCAGGCTCAATCGTAATCCACCATCACCACACGTACATAACAACTCAGAACATCTCAACAACCCACCTAGGATCATGGCAGGATGGATTTCGCAGTGTGTGTAGGTTGAACAGTAGACGGGACCAGAGAGGTCATCCGGGGTCATGGCGATCATCACCGTCTCCTCCTCCAGAGTGTCAATGTACTCCACCACACCACCCGCCACAAGATCCTGCCAACTGCGGTGGACAGAACATGGTCACGCGACTGTCATTACGTCAGCAAAGGTTGCCACACGAAGCACACAGCAAGACGGTTATTGTAGCAGCAAGCAGCAATGAACCTCCAGGTCAGCTGGATAGCACATGTACTGTATACAGTAAGCACACCTGAGACTACACACGCAGGCCCTCCATCGTCAAATACCATTATTGCAACTCTATACCTGCATGTAGCCTACCACTGACCTGGCATTGTTGTACTCCCTCTCCTTGAGCAGTTGGATGTGACTGGACTTGAGGAGCAGCTTCTGGTTCTCCACAATGAGCAGTGGACGACATATGCGACCTGCGTCAGTGTAGATCCTGATCTCACGCTCGCGAATGTCCCGGATCATGGACACCTGAGGGAAAGGAAGCACACCAACATCAAACGAGTGTGCAGGAATATTGCTCCTACTTTTAGCGCGCACATCCCGCAAATGTACACTATATTCGGGAATGCCATGTTATGCACAGATGGTCACACAAATACGATGTACATCAAGTGTCGCCTATATGTTCACTGTGTGCCAGTGGATAGTATCATGGGCAACGAATCTATATTTGGGATCGCTTCCGCAGATCTAACACATGTTTTTTCAAGATTTGAATCTTTTTTAGAAGTATGAAATGTCCCCTACACTTTGCTTCTTACGCACTGAGAATTGGAGTATCTGTCATGGAGTTGTAGAGTGCTGAATATTTCATTAGCCCATACATTTCAACGCAAGCGTTACATTTCTCTTGCGCACACTGGAAATTTTATAATGTATGCGCTAGGTTCCTTTTCACGGAAACGATCCCACATGCATATATACAATACAACGAAGTTCAAAATAACGAATTTCGGGCATCAACAAATGTTAAATACAAGGCAGTTCGCACAAACTTGAAAGCACAAACCAACACCACCGTACATGCTAACCTCGGATACGATGATGTCCATCTGCCTCCTCAGCCTCCTGAGTGTATTCATGAGCTGCTCAGGCTCCCTATGGATGCCCACCCAGCAGCCATTGACAAAGATCTTGGTGGCGCTGCAAAACAAGGAGCAATGGAATGCCAAAGGCCATATTGTAAAGCAATAGATTTTCTGTCCATCTCTCACCAGACGACAACATAACATATCTGCACACTGTTCCATCATCCACTGAGTGCTCGTGTGCTCATGAGTGATTGTAATAATGTGAGTGAGTAAATGCCACTGTATTTACACATCTGTACGTGCTCAGAATACAGTACATGACATTCCACATCCATTCAACAAGCAAATGGACAGCTCTTTTCAGATTTGGTGCATCTATTTTAATAACCTTATCAGTAAAGTGATTAATTATTCAGCAATGGTATACATGTACATGTGTATATCCTAAACCATTAAGGTTATTAAAAGTAATAACATCTTCTCATATGATGTCATAGGATTTGCACTAAAATCTGAGAGGTGCTGTCCATTTACTTGTTGAACTGATGTGGAATAACATCACTATGTGTACAGCTAACATGATGGAAAAGGGAAGAGAAATAAAAAACAAAACAAGCCCATTAATTTTAACACTCCTTATTGCATACAGAAAACAATGCAGTTGCTCCAATCAGCTACCATTATGTATAGTGCTCACCCACAAAGATACAATCGCTCATGAGCACTCAAGTATTCAGTACACTATGGTACAGTGTACAGACCACTGTCTATGGGACAGTGTACAGACCACTGTCTATGGTACAGTGTACAGACCACTGTATCAGTGCACTATGGGACAGTGTACAGACCACTGTATCAGTGCACTATGGGACAGTGTACAGACCACTGTATCAGTGCACTATGGGACAGTGTACAGACCACTATCAAGGCATCACTTGAAGCTTGCCTTGCAATGGATGATGGAGCAATCTCTTCCAGGTTCTCCATACTCCACTCCTCCAGGAACTCCAGGATGGGACTGGGCTGACTCCCCACACTGATGTAGGCCATCAGGGCAAGGTTCTTGACAAGTCCTACGGCATGACCCTGAAGGTGGAAGACGGGGAATATTTAAGAACGGGAATTACCTACACTTTACGTGTGCACAATAATTCTCTAATTTTTACTAATTGGATTTTACTCATTTACAATATGCCACAGACATTCAACAGTTTTTATAACTTGAAATGTGTGGTCATTTAATGTTGATTTGGTTCAGATGTTTCAAGGATAAAACTACATGCATTTCACGAGGTGGCCATGCACATACATTTCAATCCCAATGGCACTTTCATGATTGGTTGGTGCTTACCTCAGGAGTCTCTGCAGGACAGATCATGCCCCAGTGGGTATTGTGCAGCTGCCTAGGCCTGGCCAGCTTGCCCTCTCTTCCGATTGGAGAGTTCAGACGTCGCAGATGTGAGAGTGTGGAGGAGAAGGTGAGTCTGTTGAGGACCTGAGAGACCCCAGCCCTGGTCTGATGAGCCTTCTTCTGGTCTCCCCAGTTACCAGTGGCCAGAGAGTACTTCAGACCATCAGTGACAGTTTTGGTCTTAATTGCAAGCTCCAAGTTGAAGTCCTGGTGTGTGTGTGTGTGTGTGTGTGTGTGTGTGTGTGTGTGTGTGTGTGTGTGTGTGTGTATGTGCAAGTACAATACACAGCTGCATGTGAGTTACTGTCATGGTTTAAGAACCCCATCATCACCTACCTCCTCCCCATCATCACCTACCTCCTCCCCATCATCACCTACCTCCTCCCCATCATCACCTACCTCCTCCCCATCACCTACCTCCTCCCCATTCATCATCACCTACACCTCCTACCCTTCATCACCTACCTCCTCCCCATTCATCATCACCTACACCTCCTCCCCATCATCACCTACCTCCTACCCATTCATCATCACCTACCTCCTACCCATTCATCATCACCTACACCTCTACCCATTCATCACCTACCTCCTCCCCATTCATCATCACCTACCTCCTACCCATTCATCATCACCTACCTCCTACCCATTCATCACCTACCTCCTCCCCATTCATCATCACCTCCCTCCTCCCCATCATCACCTACCTCCTCCCCATCATCACCTACCTCCTCCCCATCATCACCTACCTCCTACCCATTCATCATCACCTACCTCCCCCATCATCACCTACCTCCTCCCCATCACCTACCTCCTACCCATCATCATCACCTACCTCCTCCCCATCATCACCTACCTCCTACCCATTCATCATCACCTAACTCCTACCCCATCATCACCTACCTCCTATCCCATCATCACCTACCTCCTCCCCATCCTCACCTACCTCCTATCCCATCATCACCTACCTCCTATCCCATCATCACCTATCTCCTCCCCATCATCACCTACCTCCTCCCCATCATCAGCTTACTGCACCATAACATGCCCATTAGCAATGTTATGGGCAGCGGAATGAGAGGTCCATCATATTCTAGCCTAGAATGTTTTCCTATACCTGAGCCTTTGTACTACATTGCCAGTCATCCATCTCCTGCACACACACAAACCCTACCCTTCCTTTGTCGATGAACTTCTGTGCGTACATCCTGACCTCCTTGCAAAGGTTGCGGAACAATCTAACACACAAGGGCATAGCGGAGAGAAGAGACGGTTAAATAGGTCTCATCATGGACATAAACCTCTACCTACCCCCTAAAGAGGAAGGCAAGCAGAGGTCCAGCCAAGTCCAGTCTCTTGTTACCATAGTGATCTCTGTCATCCAACTCCCTTCTTCCAAGGGCTGCTTGTAGAAGACGATGCACCATATACCTGTGTGTGCATTACGATACAAGACCACTGCATATAACAGCCACACTGTACACCACACTGTACACCACACTGTACACCACACTGTACACCACACTGTACACCACACTGTACACCACATTCCCTTTTTATTGCAATTAAATCATACATTGCCAATATGCACTTTGCACCAACACATTTTCAAAAATCCTTTGCCATACATTTAGCGCACTGTATTTGCATCAAATGAAGCTTATTTTTATTGAAACGTAAAAGCCCACCTCTGATGGACATTGTACTAAGCATCTTGTTCCTTGTTACAGTGAGTTGCATAGGGGTTAAGTCTACAAGTGAGTTGCATACAGGGTTAAGTCTACTACGTTTGGCTGCTACAGGCTGCTTGACCCAGCCAGCCTTAGGTGGCCTGCTGATGACACGTGAGGTGCTTTCCTAGCCTTCAATACATGTAATGGTAATAAATTTCACCTCTGAATTCAACTTGAATGAATGGTTTGATTCTATTATAGTCTCCTTAATTTGCTACATCTCACATTTGCAGTATGCCTCAGACATTCAATAACTTGAAATATGTACATGTACCTCTACTTGCAATACCAAAGTCCAGTGAGCAGTTTGTTTAGCTCATTAAACAAGTGCACACAAGAACGCAGACAAACATGAATACTTGCACACACACACACACACACACACAACACACACACACACACACAACACAACAGACAGACAGACATAGACGCACGCACACACACAAACACACACACACACACACACACACACACACACACACACACACACACACACACACACACACATGCACACACACACACAGATGCACATACATGAGGTATGCACACAGACACACAAACTAAACGTACCCAAGGAAGTAAGCCTTCTTGGTCTCACAGAAACTGCTAACACCAACATGAGGGAGGAGCTCCTTCTGCAAGATGTCCTTGGCATACTTGATCCTCTTCTCCCGGGGCACTCCCGGCTTCGCTCCCCTCGTGCCAATGAAGTTCAGTGCTACACTCTGCTCTTGGATCACGAATGCCTCGTCAAGGGATGATTTAAGCTGTGGTGTGAAAATAGAAGAAGAGGATTTGACAGCAATTGATACATGCACATTGGTGATAATTGTCAAATTAGATATAATAAAACAAGAGAGAGATTTATGTGTGCTCGTGTATATTGAAGTAATAAATAAGTCTACTTATTTATTACTTCAATATACACGAGCATACATAAATGTACATGCAAAATATGCAAACAGAATAATTCAGACAATCACATTCTATTGCCTACATGGCATGTACATGTTAAATTAAAAACTTACAAAGTCCGAATCACACCAACAATATAAGCAGGCACGAACAAAAATGAATGTCTTATGCAGTACACCTGCAAAGGCATTAGTCCGGAAACACTCAGCATGCTACTGAACGCCATAGTTTCCGAACCCTTATATCGTATGTGAAGTGCTACAGCATCACATCAACCCCATACTGTACACACAAACACACATACACAGTACACATGCAATGCACATGCACACACAGTCCCAAGCACCGGACGCAAAACTCACCGCCTCCATCATCTCAATGTCGCTAAAGTCGTAGATGATGTGCTCGAGGATGTCCCTGTCAGACACGAACCCCAGGGCCCTGAACACGATCATAATGGGTATCTCCTGCCTGATGTAGGGCAGGGTCACCACGATCCTCTGCCCCATGGCGCTCTTCTTCACCCCCGTGCCCCCGCGGGCCAGCTGGCTCACCCACAGCGAGCTCACGGGGCGAGACGAGTTCTCGATGTAGGACCGTATCTCGGCCGTGAAGGCATACTTGGACTCCTTCTTGGAGAAGACATACACCGTGTTGGTGGCCATCTTTTCCTGCGCGATGAGCACTTTCTCTGAGCCGTTGATGACAAAGTACCCCCCGGGGTCCAGGGGGCACTCGTTGAGCTCCGTGAGGTCACGGTCGGTGAGTCCGTTGAGGAGGCAGTAGGTGGAGCGGAGCATGATGGGGATCTTGCCGATGAAGGCTTTTGGGTGCTGGTGTTCAACTGGGTCTTCGTCCTCTTTCAGAGTCGTCTTGGTGATGTCCACGTACAGGGGTGCTGAATAGCTGGTTGTGTTGGTGGAAGGTGGGGGGGGAGGGGGTATATGTGGGAAAGGCAAGTGGGTGAAAGTGATCATTACAATGTTGGTATAAGACTGGACAACACTTGAATGGCAGAAGTGGGCAGGGCATCTTGTTGATCGATTGCTACGCATGGAAACCCTGCCTCCCTCCAAGAGGGAAACAAACCAAACCACTGAAACCAGTAGTGTGAATAATTCATCTAAGACCTGTTTTACACTGCAGTTTTGTATTTTAGCTTCGAAATGTTTAAAATATACATATAAACGCACATGCACAACTATGTTCATCTCATCCACCCCCCCCCCCCCCCCCCCCCCCCCCCCAAGATACTTACGTGAGGTTCCTGAGCCTTGCTTCGTTCGGCATCAATGCCACTGGTGCACCATCTTTCTCCCAGTGCGTAGGTTTCGAAAGGTAGATCTGCTCAAACTTAATCGAGTACTTGGGCTTTACAGAAGGAAACGCAAGGGTGCTTTAATTAAAAATCGGGCGCCAGCCTTAATACTTACAGCCAACTTTTCGGAATCATCGTATTGCATTTCTGCTTGCAGTTCAATAGGCGGAGTATCCTCAACTATTCTTTGTACCGACATTTGGATGAACTCGTCGAAAGAGTCCAGCTGCTGGCGAACCAGACCCTTCTCGTCGAAGTAGGCGCTAATAATGATCCAGCAAGCTTCCTGCCAAAGATCTGGCGAGATCTCTTCAGCCTCTTCCTCTGCTTCATCTTCAAATGAAGCCCCTACGAACGCAAAAGCATGACACCCGCGCACATGTAGCACATATTTTTACTGTCGTCAATGTCTAGGTCAGAATCCAATGTTACACATCCTAATATCTTGAGTTTTATACGCTTATAACAAGTCTGGTGTTCAGTTTGTAATCGTACCTCGATCGTAGTCCACCATAGTACTACTATTTTAAATAACGCGCACTAAATAATACCGGATAATATTTATTCTCGTACCCAGACCACGCTCCTGGGTACGTTTATTAGTTTTGTGCCATATGCTCAGTGTGTCGCCATAGTCCTACAAGTGGAGGGATGGACAGCATCACCAACACTACCTACAAAGAGAGGACCACGATCCAATCATGGGCATGCTATACACCTTCCTTCCTCCATTGAACTGACAGTTAGTTAATCTGTGATACCCCTGTCCTCATCAACACATGCTATTTAACTACAGAACACGTAGCCATTCCATTATGTTAATTAAAGAAGATTGTGTGCATACCTCCTGCATGTGAATTTTATGTGATAATGCATACGTAAACGTGGTCTGGGTATGAGACTAGCTAAACTACTGGATTTGATAATCTATTCACTGAAGTTTCGAGCGAAGTTCTACACTTGGTGAACTGCAATTATTTCACATCGAATGCTAGTTTAGCTACTGGGATCAGTGAAGTTCCTTATGTTGTACGGCCATAAAAGAATAATACTTGTATGTCATGTATCTTGAATAATTAATGAGTCGTGCTCATTTAATTATTCAAGTTATATGCCATATGATCCTTTTATGGCCATACAACACAAGGATTTACCTTCATTCACCACATCCACCCATGTACCAATATGATCATATTACAATAACTTACAAAGTAAATTCATACGAGTGATTTGAAATACATACAAAAAAAGAACTGACAGAATACAATTACAAAACATATACAGAACATTGACATGAAAATGATTAGAATCAATACAGTTTTGTGATTTAGTCCACTTCCTCAATGGTAGGACCTTGACTCTTCTTGCCTCCACTTCCGGCACTCCCAGATGGACCTCCCGACATCCCTCCTGCTCCACTGGGCACACCTCCTGCCTGGTACAACTTTGTCATGATTGGCATGCACACCTTCTCCAGTTCCTTCTGCTTGTCCTCAAACTCTCCCTTCTCTGCTGTCTGGTTCCTGTCCAGCCAGCTGCTCACCTCGCTCACTTTGTCCAATACCTTCTTCCTGTCCTCCTCGCTCAGTTTGCTCTTCACCGTCTCCTCCTCCATGGTGCTCTTCAATTGGAAGGCATAACTCTCCAGCTGGTTCTTGGCTGCTATCTTGGCCTTGTGCTCCTCGTCTTGGGACTTGTACTTCTCTGCGTCCTTCACCATGCGCTCTATGTCGTCAGCACTCAGCCTTCCCTTGTCGTTGGTGATGGTGATCTTGTTCTCCTTTCCCGTGCTCTTCTCCACTGCACTCACGTTCAGGATGCCGTTCCTGTCGATGTCAAAGGTCACTTCTATTTGAGGCACACCACGTGGAGCTGGAGGAATGTGGGTAAGATCAAACTTCCCCAAAAGGTTGTTGTCTTTGGTCATGGCTCGCTCTCCCTCGTACACCTGGATCAACACTGATGTCTGGTTGTCAGAGTAGGTGTGAAGGTCTGGGTCTCCTTCTTGGGTATGGTGGAGTTGCGCTTCAGCAGGGTTGTCATGACACCACCAGCTGTCTCGATCCCCAGGGAGAGAGGGATGACATCAAGGAGGAGGAGGTCCTGGACCTCCTGGCTCTTGTCTCCACTCAAGATGGCTGCCTGGACGGCTGCTCCGTACGCCACTGCCTCATCAGGGTTGATGGACTTGTTCAGCTCCTTGCCATTGAAGAAGTCCTGCAGAAGCTTCTGGACCTTGGGGATACGAGTTGACCCACCCACCAGCACAACCTCGTGGATCTGGGACTTGTCAAACTTGGCATCGCGAAGTGCCTTCTCCACTGGCTCCAGCGTGCCTCTGAACAGGTCTGCGTTCAGCTCCTCAAAGCGGGCCCTGGTGATGGTGGTGTAGAAGTCGATGCCCTCAAAGAGGGAGTCGATCTCGATGCTGGCCTGGGCACTGGACGAGAGGGTCCTCTTTGCTCGTTCGCAGGCAGTACGCAGACGTCTGACGGCCTTCTTGTTGCCAGACATGTCCTTCTTGTGCTTCTTCTTGAACTCCTGGATGAAGTGGTTCACCATTCTGTTGTCAAAGTCTTCTCCTCCAAGATGGGTGTCACCTGCCGTCGACTTCACCTCAAAGATGCCTTCCTCTATGGTCAGGACGGACACATCAAAGGTTCCTCCTCCTAGGTCAAAGATGAGGATGTTCTGTTCGGCCTTCAGCTTCTTGTCCAGTCCGTAGGCAATGGCGGCCGCGGTAGGCTCGTTGATGATTCGCAGCACGTTCAGTCCTGCGATCACCCCGGCGTCCTTGGTGGCCTGGCGCTGCGAGTCGTTGAAGTAGGCGGGAACCGTGATGACGGCATCGGTCACCACCGTGCCCAGGTAGGCCTCTGCCGTCTCCTTCATCTTGGTCAGCACCATGGACGAGACCTCCTCGGGGAAGAACGTCTTCGTCTCGCATTTGTACTCCACCTGGATCTTGGGACGGCCGCCTTCGTTGATGACGGTGAACGGCCAGTGCTTCATGTCGGCTTGGATGGTGGGGTCGTCGAACCTTCTCCCGATCATCCGCTTGGCGTCGAACACCGTGTTGTTGGGGTTCATGGCCACCTGGTTCTTGGCGGCGTCTCCGATGAGACGCTCGGTGTCGGTGAAGGCCACGTAGCTAGGTGTGGTGCGGTTGCCCTGGTCGTTGGCGATGATTTCCACCTTGCCGTGCTGGAAGACGCCAACGCACGAGTAGGTCGTTCCGAGGTCGATTCCGATGGCGGGTGCCTTCGATTTTGACATTTTGGATTCCTTCGCTTTCTTCTGCTGCACACACTTGTGTCTCTCTCTGTGACTTGAACATGATTGGAACGATCGGTCAATTCATTTATATCTCTATCTAGTAGAGATCAAGATGATTCAGTTGCATTCTGGAATTTTCCAGTGCGCATGACGCCATTATGGTTATGCTATTATTATAATTATTTTTCAGTCATGTGCGCACGTGCGCGTGCACGTTCATAGCGGATAATTAGCTGATCGCGTAGTGCTAGATCTTTCTAGAAACGATCGATCGACTAGAGATCGTTTCCGCGAAAAGGGACCTTAACGCATGTTTTTTCAAGATTTCAATATTTTTGATATTCTAGAAGTCTGAAATGTCCTCTACACATTGCTTCTTACGCACTGAGAATCGGAGTATCTGTCATACAGTTGTAAGGATCTGAATTTTTAATTAGCTATACATTTCAACGCAGGCGTTACATTTTGATTGCGCGTACTGGAAATTTTATAATGCATGCGTTAGGTTCCTTTTCGCGGAAACCGGCGATCCCATATATAATATAAGCAGAAAAGATAGCATACTGGTTCAATCTTTCACACAATTGATTAGAATGCGGACAATAAGCTCGATGATCGAGTTTCAATATTTAACAGAGGCAACCTGTGATCAATGATAACCACTCCTCAGCATTGTAACCCATCACATAATACAAACCTGAGCTGTACCAATCATGTAACTGGAAATAGGTGGATATGCAGATCAACTGCCCATCTGCTACTGACTATTCATTTACACCATCTGCAGTACTTGCATAAAGTATGCACATGAACAGTAAGTGCTCCGGTGCCAAATAGTCACTTTGGCTATCTCGTTGGTTAACTCCCTGCCTTGGTCTGTAATTGTATCCGATCCTCCAAAGTGACAGCACAAGGAATAAAATAATTGTGCCACAGCTCTACCCTCTCCGGTAAACAGTACCATGCAATCTCGCATCTGCTCCCACGTACAGCAGAACGTCGTTCGAATTCTGTCTTCGCGATAAATCAATTGAAGGTTTTCGTATCAGCCACTGGTTTCTTCGCTTCTGTACGTGTAAGCATTCAATGAGTACGTTGTAATGCATGCAATTCAAGATGACAATGCAAATCTAGATTGCATAGTGAAGGGGGGAGGGGAATTGAAACTGCAAACCAGGATGGATTAGAGAAACCAGAACAGGAAAACCAGAGTGGAATTGTGGGGAATAGGATTGAGCTAAGGAAAACCAAGATGTGAACTTGCCGTCTCTTCAGTGTTCAGTCACTATGCATTTTAACTTCAGAATCTGCACCTTTACTATACGTTCTGGACATGTCGTTCAATTGGCGTAATTAGGTCTACAGTCAATGGTTTGGACTTTCCAATGACCATAGCCATAAAAGTGTATGGCCAACTGCTGCAAAACTGCTCCTCATTGCTTAGCTAGGTCAACTTTATACAGCTGAAATCTTTGAAACTCTTGGCTGTACAAAAAGAAGCTAGACTGGTTCGCTAGTTCTAGATCTAGAGTGTCTTCTACATTCCGGCCAAATAGTTTGGTACAAATCCCTATCATAATATGCAGGCCAGATGGGCAGACCTATTTAAGTATTATGTAAGTGAGTACATGAGTATGCAAATCATGATTCACTTTGATTGGGATGTCAAAGATGGGTTCAAAGAAGCAGTTATAAAAGTGTTGGGCTGTTCCACCCGATGCAAGATATTGACGATGGTGAGTGTGGACGGGCATTCAACATAACCATCACTGCGTAACCAAACAGTGACACGTCAGTTTGTTGCTAAGTATTCATGGATACTGCAGAAAGTACAGGTGGGAGAACCAATTGCTATAAAGGATTTAGGAAAGTTTCTTCAGGAGGCAGCAGCATTAATTAAGTGTTGCAGTTTCTAACCCTGCGGGGCCAAGCCTATTATCTGCTAGGCCAAGCCTGCCATTTGCTGGGCCAAAGCTACCATCTGCTATTCCAAGCATACCATCTGTTGGTCCAAGCCTACCATTTGCTGGTCGAAGCCTACATCAGCTGGTCCAAACATACCTCTTGTTAGTGAACATTCTGATTCATCTGGTACACATCTGCTAATTAGCAAAATGAGTAATGTTGAAGATGCTTCCATATCTGCTGATGCTATGCACCATCTTAGTGCCATGCTTAGCGTGGATGGAGTGTCTCTCCTAGGAGGGAAATGAAAAATTTGGAGGAGGAAACAATCTGAACATAAAATCAAGCCATCGTCAGAAAAAGGCTGTTACCTCACGATGAGGTAACACCTACATGTGATGATGCAATTGGTACATAAAGGTCCCATCCAGTGTGGATACACAGGAACACACAGTTACCATAGTTACAGTAAAGCTAACCTCTTTTAAAATATGATGGCTGCCACACATTGAGCTGTGTTTAACGAGTCCTAGATACCCGATACTCAGGAATGATATTTTCATATAATGTAATAAATAGCATTGCCTTTCAGGTGTTTAAAAGTATTGTGTGAGGTGGTACTAATCATAGATGATCAATGATACAAACACATGTATTTGTTTATGTTTACAATGAAAGTAAGCCAAGACAAACAAAATTCCTTATTGTCATTGTGTGATATCAACTTTACCATACTAACGGTGGGGGGGGGGGGGGGGGGGGGGGGGGGGGGGGGGGGGGGGGAAGGGAAGGAAGGGGCGGGAGGAGGAACAATCAGCAAAGTCCATTTGTGTGGATACCTCCGCAGTATGGGTAAATTTGGTCTGGGTACTCGTACATATCCCATGATAGGTTGGGTCTCTTGCCGCTCATATCGAATGCAAGAGACACCATCCAGGTCGTCAGTGGTCATGCAGCGGTGGGATCCTCGCGTATTCATGAATCTGTGGAACGATCTAAGCCTGCATGTCGCAGGGAAGTCCTGATCGCTATCCGTTCAAGTAGTGTATGCAGTATCGTGGTGAGGGAGGATACAAAAAGAGAATAAGTGGAAGTAGGTGGGGTGGGGGAATAAAAGTATTTAGAAAGGAGGAAAAAAATGAAAACATACAAAAAAGCACGAGAAATGAAGAGCACAGACAAAAAAAAAAAAAAACAGAAAAAGACACAAAGACAAGAAGCAAAAATCAAAAGACAGGGGACAACAAGCGAAAAACCATAAACCAAAAAGCAATCAAAAAGCAAAATATAAGGACAAAATAAAAACTCTCAAATAATTCCAAGCACAAGCAGTTCAAACGGTGAGAGTAAGATGCAATAGCAAAACCAACTCATAATTCGACAGTCATAATACAATGCAAAAGTATCAAACTAGCAAGCGAGAGCCCTGATGAAAGTGTGAGTTCATCCCATACGAGATATAAGTTTTGAGAGCTAAAATGGCTTCCTTTTTAGTCTCCCATTGGCCCTCACGGTTTGCAGGGTCACATGCAATATAAGGAGTAATACGTACGAAACCAAATCCCCCATGCATGTCGAGATGGCGGTATACCAGGTACCTATTCGGCAGCCCAGTAAGTAGTACTGTAAAATTACTCCCTATGGTTATTCAAATGCATGTGCAGAAGTTTAATTGTCTCCCCAATGTATTGCATCCCACAGATTACACATCTCATCACATATACGAGGTGGGAAGAGGAGCACGTCATCCTAGTGGCAATAGAGAAACGCTTGCGAGTGGCAGCTGAGATGATGCAATGTCTCTCCAGTGAGGTATCCGGTTCATCCACACTTGGAGGCAACTCTGGCTTCTATACAAGTGGGTGTAAATCTCACAACATCCTTCAGTGCCAACCTGGTGATAAGTCTTCTAATGTTAGCCACATTCTTCAAGCACATGTCAACCTCCGCCTGCTCTTGGTCCTTGCATCATCGGAGAGATCCACCCAGTTGGCCACTAGTAATGGTTTGAAGGGGGGGAGAGGGGGGTGGCTGTCAAAGAAGGTTTTAAAAAAGAATTTACTCCAGGCTTGAGGAGGTGCAGCGTGTTCCGTTCGCTCAACAGGTGCAACAAAAAGGACCTCAGCCAGGGATCTGTTAATGAAGTTGTTGGTGTAGCCTTTTGCCCTAAATTGTAGTTTCAGATGCAGCAGGATTTGAAGTATTTGGGTTCGGAGCATCTTCTCACAAATACTTGTACACACACACATACACCTACATGTACATACACAGATGTATACAAATACACATACAGTACATGCTTCTAACACACAATGACAAACATACTCCTACGTTAACAAATGCTCCTACATGCGCACACTTGTATATACACACACTTCTATACAGGTATATACACATACTCCTACAACACATATCTACATACACAAATAATTTGTACATCCATCCATACATACATACTCCTTCATATACACATAATCCTAGATACACACATAACTGGACACACACACGTATTGTACATGCACATATACTAATACATTGTACACTGATACGCAAATACATCCACACATACTCCTACAGTACTCACACATACATATACGTACTACATACATATACCTACATTCACAGATACCTGCACATACACACATACACATAAAGTACTCCTACAGTTGTATACTCCTACATGCACACACACACGTATACACATACAGTACTCTACTCTTACATACACACAATGGCATATACTCATACTTTCATATTCACAAGTACTTATACATTGACCAATACCTGTACATAAACAAATATGCACATGTACACACATGCAGAGCCCCACTGTACATGTATGCACAGTGAACGTGTTTGTGGCATTCTATTAGATTAACATACGTACGTGCTGCATGTCCTCGGTATGCCCGACCTAGCTGTGATGAAAGAATACACATACAGTACCTGTTCAACACTGGCATTCGGATCACGTGACGAAGAACAGGAGGCTTGGCTGGCCTGTGGACGTCGTTTCAATCCTCCAAGACTATATTCCCGTGGCGTGTATTCATGAAACGATACATAATTATCTAGCAGTGACTGCACTACACAAAGCAAGCAAGTGCTGTAGTCTCGTATTAATTTACTAAGCGTCAATGAGTTTATTAATAACGGAGCAGGTAGTCTCGTGCCCAAAGCAAATAAGTAACGACGATAATGAAGACGTAAGTATGACATCACTCCTACGTGATGTCATACATCGCCGCAATAATGCGAAATGGCGCTGAAAAGAAGTTCAACTTCAGTCGTCTGTATTTCCATAACGGCTAAGAAAAACTCAAACGATCTGGAGAATACAGTAGGGGGAGGACTCCTACGTGCGCATGGCGAACTTGGAGTCTGTATCATGCTCGGCTATGAAGATTCTTAAATATTTACCCCGTGGGGTTATTGTCCACCACACATATGGGATGGAAAGAGTGTTGAATATGAAAAAATGCTACGCATGTAGGCAATAGGTGTACCAGTAAGGGTTGAATATTTGAAGAGAATAGCACTAATCGTTCGGAAGATATAGCGCATCAAAAACGCACACGATTTATTGTGTTTTATACATTTATGATTTATATATCCGTAAGGTCCCTTTTCTCATGAGATTCCCCATTAATAATCATAAAATAAAATTAATTATTTTAAGTGATGTGGATATGGGGCCAATGGTATAAGCTTCACAATCTAGCCTATACATACCTGCTGTGTTGACAGAAGTCGTGCAGTTAAGTCTGCAAATTCGACCTGTAAGAGGTGAGCACACTGAAGAGGTACCACAAAACCATACACCTACACACACCCTCCTACATGTACCCCACACATTACACATCTATGGACCCTCCCCCCACACATCCCATACAGACATGACCCGACACATTATTGGTTCACCCCAGACCTTGGCTCCCTCGGCTAGCTGCCTCTGTGTTTCCAGCTCAGTTTGGACCTGCACAATGGTTGCCTGAAGCTCACCTTCCTGTCAAACATACAAAACAATAAAATACATGTACACAAACTGTACTTCAGCTATTGCCATCTCCACTCAACTACTGTCAACCACACCCTAGCCACAACCCCTAGTCACACCCTGATGGGTACCTGTTTCTTGGCATCCTCCAGTTCCTTGTTCCTGGTCTTGACAACAGAGCTGATCTTCTTTAAGTTCTCCTCCTGCTTGGAGCTTCTCTGCTTCACTGTCTCTGCGAGGGTAAGGAGGTAAGGAGGGGGTGGTATGGAGGGAGTGTTATGGAAGGAGTGTTTATGGAGGGGGTGGTGGTATGGATGGAGTGTGGAGGGGGGGTGGTATGGAGGGGGATGGAGGGGGGGGGGGGAGGGAGGGAGTGTTATGGAGGGGGGTGTATGGAGGGGTGTTAGGGAGGAGGGGGGGTATGGAGGAGGGGGGGGGATGGAGGAGGAGGCGGGGTAGGGAGGAGGGGGGGGGAGGAGGAGGGGGTGGTATGGAGGAGGAGGACGGGGGGGGGGTGGTAGGAGAGAGAGGAGGGGGTGTGGTATGGGAGGAGGAGGGGGTGGTATGGAGGAGGAGGGGGGGTGGTAGGAGGAGGAGGAGGAGGGGTGTGGTATGGAGGAGGAGGAGGGGGTGGTATGGAGGAGGAGGAGGGGTGGTAGGAGGAGGAGGAGGGGGTGGTTGGTAGGAGGAGGAGGAGGGGGGGTGGTATGGAGGAGGAGGAGGGGGTGGGTATGGAGGAGGAGGGGGGGTGGTATGGAGGAGGAGGAGGGGGTGGTATGGAGGAGGAGGAGGGGGTGGTATGGAGGAGGAGGAGGGGGGTGGTATGGAGGAGGAGGAGGGGGTGGTATGGAGGAGGAGGAGGGGGTGGTATGGAGGAGGAGGAGGGGGTGGTGAGGAGGAGTGCGGGGGTGGTATGGAGGAGGAGGAGGGGGTGGTATGGAGGAGGAGGAGGGGGTGGTAGGAGGAGGAGGAGGAGGGGGTGGTATGGAGGAGGAGGAGGGGGTGGTATGGAGGAGGAGGAGGGGGTGGTATGGAGGAGGAGGAGGGGGGGGGTGGTATGGAGGAGGAGGAGGGGGTGGTATGGAGGAGGAGGAGGAGGGGGTGGTATGGAGGAGGAGGAGGGGGGGTGGTATGGAGGAGGAGGAGGGGGGGTGGTATGGAGGAGGAGGAGGGGGTGGTATGGAGGAGGAGGAGGGGGTGGTATGGAGGAAGAGGAGGGGGTGGTATGGAGGAGGAGGGAGGGGGTGGTATGGAGGAGGAGGAGGGGGTGGTATGGAGGAGGAGGAAGGGGTGGTATGGAGGAGGAGGGGGGGGGTGGTATGAGGAGGAGGAGGGGGTGGTGGGGGTGGTATGGAGGAGGAGGAGGGGGTGGTATGGAGGAGGGGGTGGTATGGAGGGGGGGTGGTATGGAGGAGGGGGTGGTATGGAGGAGGGGGTGGTATGGAGGGGGGACTTACCCATCCTTCTTCAGCTGCTCCAAGGTCTTCTGATACTCTTCCTTCTCTCTCTTAGCTGCTTCAATCTTAGAGTCCCTGTCAGATAGCTGGTTTCGCAGCTGCTCAACAGAGCGTCGATAGTCAGCTAGCTCCAAGTCCATTACACTGGAGGCCTTAGCCTCCTGTAGAGGGTGGGAAGGGTATGGGAGAAGAGGGGAAGGGGGAGGGTGTGTAGCTGAATAAGCAAGCATGGATTTCTGTAGCACAACACGGTGCCCAATAATACATCATTTGCAAATCAGCACAGTGCAAAAAGAGGAATGGAAGGAGTACGTCTTATATCTGGGATATCTGAGTCACAACACAGGATATCTGGGTCAGGCAACACCACTAAAAGAAGCAATGAAAAGAGAGGAGAAGCATAGAGAGGAGACTAGAGACGGGGACACCATTCACATGTAACAATTGCCACAACAAAAGAAGCCTTATCTGACAATGAAGAGTGCAAAACTATGACCTGCCTTACTCAAAAAAAAAAAAAAAAAACTGTAGCTTCCTACCCCCCACCTAAATCAATCCAATGCCTCAACCCTTTCCACTGCCGTGAGCTTTTTCCTTGGTCTCGACATGGCTAATCCTCTCCTTAGCTAGCTTCCTCATGAAGAGAGGTCACCTCTTTCTGGGCTGAAAGTGCAAGCAGTTATGAAAGCAGTGTAGAAGAAAGTTCCTGGCAACATACCTGCCTCCGTTGCTAGTTGTGTATGTAGCCTTCCGGAGACCACAGTGGACAGATCAGACTGCAGAGCATTCACCTCTGACTGAAGGAGGTCACGAGAGGTCTGTAAGCTGGCGAAAGAGTGGCAACAAGGTTCTGAGTGCAAGGGGGGCGAGGGGAGGAGGAACAAGAGGGAGGAGGAATGAGAGGGAGGGGGATGAGAGGGAGGAGGGATGATGAGGGAGTAGGGATGAGAGGGAGGAAGGGGTGAGAGGGAGGAGGGGAAGGAGGAAAGAAAAGACAGTAAGTGGAGACGAGGGTTGTTTGGGTCAAGAGGGGGAGTACCAAAACATGTGTAGTGAAAGTGAGAATACCAAGAAACTACATGTACATGTATGTGGATCTAAGGTGAGGATGTGTAACTTTACCAGACCTAGTATTCATAATGGCCACTAGTATTAATAATGGCCGCCCCCAGTATTAATAATGCATGGCCACCCCTAGTATTAATAATGGTCGCCCCTAGTATTAATAATGGCCACCCCTAGTATTAAAAATGGTCCCCAATACCTTCTTCTCTGCTGTTAGTTGAGTGGTAGTAGAATGAATATCTGCCTGCTTAGCAAGCAGAGATGTCAGCTCACTCTTGGCAGCCTGCCATTTGAAAAGGAGGGGGAGCGAGAGAGAGGTAGGAGGAGGTTAGCAGAAGTAAGAAAAGGTGAGGAGATATCCAGGAGTAAACAAAGATGGGGAAGGAAGTAAGCAAATGTGTGAAGAGGTATCCAGGAGTGGAATAAAGGTGGGGAGGAAGTAAGCCAAATGTGTGAGGAGGTATCCAAGGAGTAACAAAGGTGGGAGGAAGTAAGCAAGTGTGTGAGGAGGTATGGCAGGAATAAACAACGGTGTGAGGGGGGGGGGTAAGCAGACAGTAAGCAAAGGTGGGAGCAGATATCCAAGAATGAACCAAGGTGGGAAGGATAAGCAGCACAATTATTGCTAACAGACATGTACCCTCAAGTTCTCTGACAAGACCTCAGTGTCTTAGTCTGTGCTTGGCATTCTTCAGTCATCCTGCATACAAGTTCCACACATGACAACTATCAATGTCCATAATGCACACACACCTTCCCTCTTCCCTTCCTCCTCCCTTCCCTTTTAATACTGTATACTTTGTTCCCACATGTCACTGCAAGCTGGGGTTGTCAATAAATCCTTCCAATGTTGTGTGTCTTGGCTTTCCCCCCAATCCTCCAATGTTCTTCTAGAGCTGTTCTCCCTTCCCTCCTACCCCCCCCCCCCCCCCCTTTCCCTCCCAACCCCCCTCCAAGTACCTCTGTCTCTCCTGGCTCATCTTAGTCCTCTCCTCCTCCAGTCCCCTCTGCAATGTGTCCACCTGGGATTTGGTAGCAGCTGTGGTCTTGCTCCTCTAACAGCTGCGCCCTCAGAGCCTTCACCTCTCCCTGCAGGTCTGGTGATCCCTCCACCACCTCCAGCTGCTGCTTGAGAGTTGCCTCCTTACAAGGCAGGCAACGCAAAGTCAATTAAATTTAAAACAGTAACTCAGTCCCTCAAATGTCCTTGCCCATTCCCTCTCCCACCCATCATACCTTGCTCCTGGTCCCTCCCACCCATCATACCTTGAAACAAACTCTTGAAATCATCTTCACTGCTCCGCACTAATGCAACTCGTGCAAAGCCACAGTTTACTCTTAGTGTAAACGGTAGCATTTCTGCTTTGAGCTGCATGTAATGTTGGTAAAAACATTTTTTGAGATTGCGATGAGGCTTTTACTTTTTAGCAGCTTGCTACGTTCATGCAAGGGGAAACCACCGTTTACATGTAAACGAAGCCTTTTATGGTAGCGGGATTTTGAGAGGCTTGTTAGCATGCAGGTTGTCACTGTTGTTGTCTTATTTGTGCTACATTTAATGTGTTCGATGCTTACCGGTGATTCAACTGCCCCAGGTTTCAAGTGGATCGTCAATATACAGTTAGCGGCTGGTGTATCCCGCGTAAATACCGCGCGTGCTATTTGCATTCTATAATTAGAAGTGGCCGCATAGAGTGACAGGGGTGGTAGGGGATATGAAACGCGGAGGAGACAAAAGAGGTGAGCAGGAGCTTCTTATTTACATCTTAAAACGTTGAGCAAATGTTTACACTAAATAGTTTCGACCTTCGGAAGGCAGTGCCGTGTTGGTTGTACATGTAATGACTATAAATATTCATAACACAGAGTGCTACACAACAGCACCTCGATCAGTGTAGATCTTTTCACACACACAATGCGAAACAAGCTCCGAAGCAGGAATTGTTGAAGCAAACGTTATAATGGACAAAATGAAGCCCAAATGTTGAGAGTGAGGGTTCCGCCTATTGTCCATACTGTTGTATTGACACTGCGCAGTTCAGTTCTTTGAAATGAAGAATACGTCGAGCAGCAAACAAAACAAGCTTTCCATGGCATTGTGCTATGTTGCTGATTCTTTTCATGCTATATACATGTCTGGGAAAAAAGAAATAAAAGGAAAGCACGTTATAAAAAACAATCATTCTTACCGCTTACATCAATAGAAAAAGTCATTGGATCCTGTCCTTAACTCCGCTGAGATGGTACAACTGAGTATTCGGGACTTTTAAGTATGACGCAACACGTAATCTGTAGATCTTTGTCGTCGGGAAGCTGATCCGGGGCTGTTCGTGTGACTGTCGCAAGGCCCATAGTAGGGAAGGGGGGGCCCCAAAATTTGAGGCTACCATATGTGTTAATTAGTCCCCACAATTTTTGTGATTGACTACATGTATGGCTCTGGTATGAGGACGTATACACGTAACTAAAACAACATTTCTCCACTAGAAGTTAGTGCTATATAGGATTTGATAGCAAAACGCAAGGAGAACAAGGCAGGGCTGCCGAAGGCCAGGCCAGGGTCCTGCCTGAGACCGGCCGGCTGACTGCCTGGCCTGGACAAGCCATAGATTGGTGACGCCTCTACATGTTTTAAAGTATGCACAAACACATTAGCGGTCTGGCAGTCCCATTTAAGGTCCATACATTGATGGAACGGGTATGCGATAAAGCTGTTGTGATTATTGCCACACGCCGTTCTCCATGGAACACTCCATCTTAACTTAAGTCTCTTCTAGGCACATTGAACAGACCAACTAAGAATGATGTCTCAATAGCTAGTGCCAATAATGAAATAGCAGTTCTAACAGAAATCGCAGCTCGAGCAGTATCTCCTCAGTCTCACACAAGTCGAGCATGATAAAGCCATGAACCTTTTAGCACATGCATGGTGTGATCATTTGATCCCCCAAGTTCTTGCTGACAGCCTAGCCTGAATATCTCAACAGGTTCCTTCAAGATGCCTTGCAGGACAAATATCACCAAAAGATAGACAGTTGTATTACTGTGCACTTACTGGTGCATAGAGTGGGCGTGGTCCAGCCTGACAGACTGGTGGTCCAGCCTGACAGGCCAGCTGGCCTTTGGCAGCCCTGAAACAAATAATATGATACAATACAATAGTTCTACCCCACATTTGCAGGATATTTATGTTGTTCGTGTGCTAAATAAAGTGTGTTTTCAAAGCAGGCAGTGGAAGATCAGGCGAAGAGGGACTTTTACACCAGTGATACTATCTGTGATGAACTTTTACAAACCGTAAAGCTGACCACCTCCTAAATCTGTACTCTTTGTACATCTCTTGTAAGTAGAAAAAGTTATGTTGTAATGATAAAGGACTTGTAATCATCCCAGTCTTTTCCCCCAATGGCTGCAATACAGAACTAGCATGCACTCTCCCTCAGGATCGTTAGACCTGTATCAGTAGTCAGATTCGCTTTATAACATAAATAATTGCCAGGGCAGTAAAGTTCATTCTTTGATATCCAGTCAATTTCTTTGTCTTACTTTCCTCCTGATGGGTGCATTTCTTCTTCCCACTTTCCTTCATTGCTAGCAGGCTTTGTTCCTTTCCCTTTTCTGTAAACTTTAGGCATCTCACATGATTCACAACTAACGACAACCAAAATGTATTCTGAACACTCCAACTTTATACCCTTCACTCATACTGCACTTGCCCAACCACAACACCATCAAGACACATTACAATTCTCAACCACTCCCCCCTTATTACTGGGGGGGGGGGATGCCAGGAGTCTGGCCATCCAGGCAGTGTGGTCTGCACTGGAGGCCCTCCATCACCACCACTGATTGACATGACTCACTCCCCTAGTAAATAAGTAGTGGACATTATGTATATGTAAAATAGAAAGCAATACAGAAATAGGGCATTATAGATGTACTGTAGCTAGATTTCAAAAACCAAATGTCTCAATACACCTCTGTGCATGTGTTATGTATCATGTATTTGATTGCGATAGCATAGGAAATTGTAGTGGTACTAAACCCAGCATCAGGTATCAAGATCAACTGTTTGTTGAAACTGTCTCCTTGATTGAACAGGCATCACTTTGAGGTCAAAAGATGTATTTTCAATTTGGCCACTGTTGTCTAACTGTGTACACTCCTTCTCATATATGATCCTTCAGTCTCCGAGGCATGACAATTGCAATTCTAAGGCTCATGTTGGGTGGATTCCAAGGCTTAGTGGACATAGCAACCTTAACAGCTTTTTTTTTAAATCCAATTGTATACTGAGTCGATCATGAGTGCTGGAGTCTGCGGCTGAATGATGTGAGCTTAGATACAAATGTATAATCTTTTAAAGTGTGTACATAGTCATAGAAAAACGTTTTGCACATGGGGAACCTTGTTTGGGTATTCGTCAAGTAAATGTAAATTAACTTTGTTTGCACTGTGTGCCATCTTGTAGTCTCTGTGCACATTATGACAATGTCACGCTGGTTTCTTTTCTCTAGCCCCTCAGGCATGGTGAAGGACTCAAGTATATAATAAAGTCTTCATCTGTAGTGATCCAGTACCACAAATTACTCACTGTGATTTGTGCACTTGAAAAGCTAGCTGGTTCTGTTGGGAAATTGCTCTGAATTGGATTTTGTCTGAAGGGTGCCTATAGATGCGGTATTCAGGTTTTTGCTTCACTGTTTTAATGATGGCACCTTTAGGACCCACAAATGTGAGTTTCACTTTGTCTCCAGACCATACAATAGTGCACATAGTGTCTATAAACATAACTTCAGCATCTGGATTGAGTAAATCTGTCACTTTGACAGAAGTTGACAAACCTGTCTGTACGTTTGCATATGCATACAATGTCCGTAAAACTGATGCTGGGTTGTTGCACACCCAACTGTGGCAGTAGAAGGATTGCACACTGCCGTTATGTTTGGTGTGGTAGGATTGTTGTGACTGGATTGCTGCAGTGCCAACTATGCTGCCATCCTGTATGCCTGCCATCACAAACATAGATATTGTGTCACTTTGCTGGAGATTGCCTTGTGATGGTGGTACTCCCCCAAGGTTGCCGCAGCTTCAATTCTGTTATCTGTGCATGTCTGCAGAAGTCCCAAAGTCACCTGTTCTCCTTGGTTATTTAGTCCCCAGTATCTATCAATAGAAACTAGAACTTTAGAGTGTGAGAACGTTCCATTTCAGAAAACGTATTTCACTCGAAGTTGAATACCTCCACACGTAGAAGATGCTAATTCTAGAGTTAGCTCCCTTCTCTATTTTAGTGTTGCAAGCGTGCATGTCATATTGGTCTACCCAAAGCATAGTGCTTTGTTCGTAGCCTTTCCATGGTATCCACACAACAGAAAGGGGATCTCCGCCGACTGGATCTGATGTGTTTCCTTTAGACAAGCATATTTTGAATCCAGTCAAGTTGATTTGTGTGAGACTTGCTGTGACAATAACTAATTTCAAATTGTATTGCACCCCGTCATTGAGACAAAGTGTGCACAAGTGGTAACTCATGCTAGTTAGCCCTTGTGCATGGTTGTCGATGGTACAGTCTGCCTACACTCGTGCCCTCCCCTTCAGTAAATAAGTACTGGTTCAAAAATTGAATTTAACTAGTGTTTCTGTTAAGAATTGTTGTATCCAATCCAAGTGGTAGGGCTTCTGGCTCCAAGAGATGACCAGCAATATTGTCTTTGCATCAGTTAAAACAAATTTAGTATATTAATTTGTGTTGTTTAATCATTTGTGTGCTGTTCTTGTGCAAGTTTTATTTAACACTTGCTTGTTTCATTAAACTATATATCATTAAACTTAGTGTCACCATTTGGTGACACTAACTTCTTATTGTCACCAAATGGCGACTCTAGTACAACTTAAAAATTGAGATCTGTGCTTGTATGTAGTTTGAAAAAGGAACCTGCTCTCATATCACGTGATAATCACATGATAGTGAGTGATATACAGTAGTGGTGGACGCGGGAAGCTGTTCGGAGTGGCTTTACATGTACGTCATTAGTTAACACTTTCGCGGGAATTGCGCCAGCCACTGTACAAATTTCTTAGCTTTGAAGCCTTTGATTAGCGAAAACATTCACATTTTCACATTTTCATTATTCAGAGTTTTATGCCTATCAATGTCACATTCGCAGAATTGTTTACAAGAGTCTGTTTCTTGGAACAGAAGCGCTTATGATATCAACATGACATGGCCCCTACTGTATACCGCAATTCAATACCTATGTACCGCAACTATTGTACCAGAGACCTATTTATAGGCCAGCTAAGTGAGTTGAATTTCTATAGTGCCGAATCTAAGGTACCAACGCCATGGCTGAGACGGGGAAAATACTGTTTCCGGTAACTGCAGTCACCGAACTGCAAGACGCTCAGACTCAGTGGGATACGCTGGTAATTGTACTGAACTCCGTGGCAAATTTGCCAGGATACTTCGGAGCTATCAAGGCTGCGCTTGAAGCCGTCCAAATGGTACGCCCACCTAAGTTCGCTTGCCAATTTCTTTATTTTGAAAGACACTCGCACTCACACGAGTAGGTGGACAATGCCTTCAGCTCCAAGGTGTCTCTCGTCCCCTTCGAAGGGAAAAGGCTAATAGTTTCGCCCACTGGACCCCTGAACAGAGACCAGGACGACGTCCGAAGATGCAGCGACGCAGCAGAAGCTGGAGTGAAGCGGTGAGGGCCCTAAATAAGATACTCACCGCAGTTCGATGTGCCCGCGTTTATTGAACAGTGAACAAATCGCGGAGCAGCAACAATTCGCGACACATTGCAGCAACGATGTGGCGTTTCGGAATTTGTATATGTCTATGACCGTACGACAAGAGGCACTAGATTGTCATAATGGCACTAGATTGTCATAATGACTGCATGCCCGTGTCACTTCAGTTCATGCGTTTGGTTGGAACGTAAATGGGTGGAAAAAGGTGTTGAGATGTGCTTACCACAATACAACACCTGTAATCAATTCTCGGTGTGCATGTATTTCAAACCACTTTCTAAGTAAATTTAAAGGCTCAGTGCATTTACATACTGTCAAAATTTAGCTGTGTTGGTCAGGGGGGGGGGCCTTTACTGGCCTGATTGAGTTGTTTTGCTGAAGTGGCATGTTGGTTATGCTGATGCTATCTAAGCATTTTTCTTATTGTAATCTCAATTGTACATGTAGATATATAAATATTACCTTCCTCTAGCCCACTTGCAACCTGTTGCGTTTTCAAACCATGGCTTGTGCAGCTACAAATGCACCTATGCCCAATCTTGCATCTTATAATTTACATGTACCTATAAACTAACATTTGTATGGAAATAATAAATGATGACTCGTTTTGTATCCAACAGTGCTCTCTCTGCTGGTGCAAAGTGTCTCTGCCTAGTGGCTGCCCCAGAGCTAAAAGTGTTTGAAGAATACCAACTGGTGACACTCTTAGCAGCCCTGGGTGCCCTCTACATGGTGAGCCACTGCCACACTTATCTGCTCCCATACCTAAACTCTCACACCTACACTCCTGCACCTACACTTCTATACCTGTACTCACACGTACAGTACACCCTCTTGCATCCAGATGCATGGCTTTAGACTCATACAGTGTTCCATTGTACATCTTTATTGAGACCTTTATTGAGGGAGGGAAGTAAAAGTAGTGTCGCAATTAGAACCTATTCTGTCGCTTTTAGTTTCTTATGCAGAAGAGGTCAGTTTCAGTAAACACTGGGTGGTGTGCATGTATAAATGTCTATTGTGAATGGTCTTATGGACGGGATGGCTTGTTGATGACTGCTGGTTGTTGACATATACCCATGTGTAACAACATCCTGAATTCATTATTTCATTGTGGTTTTTCAAGTGAATGAATGGCTTTGCTGGTCCACACGCCATGCCAGATAGGGACTGAGGAAAAGATGAAAATTTTTCTTCTCAAATTAACAAGAATAAAATTTTTATCATGTTGTGCAAGTGACCAGTGAAGAAAGGAATTGTGTGCCTTTTTGTACCATTGTCTGAATTGTTTGCTTATGAAGTGCTTGGTAATATGATAAGGAAATTCAATTTTCTCAATGCTTGTCTTGCATTTTAAGTGTTTATTTGTTGGAGCACACAAGACTGCACATGGAAGCATAGTTTGTCATCCCAATTTGTCCTGGTTGCCCAGGTTACCATGGTTCCCCAGGTTACCCTGGTGGTGATCAACATATGGGTCATCCTTACATATCTTACAAGGTAGTGGGGAGCAAGAGACGGCTAGGTAAAAGGGACAGCACAAACATGGCCGCCTAGTACACCTAATTTACACCTAATGTTCATCTAAGTACATGTACATCTATACATGCATGAGTTGTTGTCCAAGTGAAATAACCACATCGTATGAGCGCATTTGTCATGAAATTGGTAAGTATGCTAGCTGTGTCATGCAGTGTACAGTGGGTCATGAAAGTAATTAACACGTTGTGCATCAAGTGCAGGATGGTAGGCTTAAGCTCACTCGGCATCTGCGACTTGTCTCCTGCAGCCACTGGAAGTAAGAGAATGGCGCATAAAAAACGGGGAAAGTTGCATGAAGGTTTCGTCACTTCCTTTTCTGGTGTGAGAGCAAACAGGTAAGCAGTGAGTATATGATAACAAACTAAAATGTTATATAGTATGCAGCAAATAAATTAATGGTATATATAACAGGCTGTGGTATGGAAAGAGATGGATATAGCATAATGAAACCTTGCAATCTGATTGATCAAATCAGGTGTCTGATTTTTGTAGAAACCTTATCGAGTTAGTGGCTAAGTGTCAGGGGGCCCCCGGTAGTCTGTGACACATTACCCGCCCTCTGGCACTTAGAATACATGCCCTCGGGCATGGCATTTGCTAAATTAATAATGCAATAACCAATAATATTGTATACCCTCATTTACAATGAATATGCATGCATGAGTAGAACGAACAAGTTATTTCGTGTTGCTAGCTAGGTCCAGGATGGATTATGGATGAGTGAGAATTGAAATTATATATTCGTGGTACTGTTTCAGAGCTCTTTGCTTTGTCGCTGCTTCGTTTCTGCTTCCAGAGTTACTCAAAATAAAATTTGTGTCATTGAAAAGGTCCAAACAATGCTGTCCACTTTGATGCAAATGGTGCATCATAGATAATGGGGAGAGCTATTCTCTATGGTCGCATAAGTCCGCTGCAAATATGGTAAAGACTAATTTGGGGGAAATTGTAGGACAAATCTTTGCAGCCAGTACCGAAGTTCACAATGAAATAGGGTTTCTATAGGAGTCACTACAGTATACCGCATCCTCTTTGTCTGTATAGCGTGTCATTCCAAACGTAAACAGCAGTAAATTGTGTCTATACTCCAGTGTTTTTAGATATGTAAACAGCTATGGTATTGTCTATTTCTTTGTCTGTCTTCGGACTGCAAAGTGGTCATGGGCACATTGGCTGGCAGTGATTCCATCTGCGATTAGCCAGTCCACTAGGTCGGCACTGTGTATTTCCATTGGTTTTGCAATATAGACACCAGTGCCAGTTTTGTTGCTATACACAAACTGCGCTTGTGCAATATATAATTAACGGCTCTGGTTACTGTATGTAAATATGCGCATTGCTATAGTCCACATCAGTTAGACACTGTCACGTTCGGAATCTACAGCTACAGCCCAGCGCCCTCGGGTGTTCTATATCACGTAGATTCCTTGGTTTCATGGTCTAACTACATATTATGAAGATGTAATGGAGTGTATAGTAACGAACAGTTCAATGATTATTTTTATAAGGTAGTGAAGAGGATAATATGTACAGGAGAAAAATACTGGTGATAAGATGAAGTTGTGAAAGTTAGTTTTACTGATTGGTAACTATTTTACATGTAGTGTCCATATAAAAGCAAGGGTTGCATGCATCCTTTGTACAATCCCTGTGTCATGTGTGCCGTTTCCCTCTGATAGGATGGAGAGAAGATAGTCAGTCATGCCTGCAATATTGAGAATGGAAGGTGCTGTAAATGTATAAAAAGGATATTGTACCACATCTTTATGAGGCGTTTTGATTGTGATCCTGTAGAATAGTGGCTCGAGACATTGGAGGAGGTGACCCTGAAAGGATGGCTGCACCAAGGGCAACAGAGTACTTATTAGCCACCTTTTCAGTCTACTGTGAAGGTACGCTGATAAATGTGCTGCGAGCACACCTATGGTGGCAGGGGTTGTGTGTTTATGAGCAAAGGATGGGCATTGTATGTATGTATGTATGTATGTATGTATGTATGTTTGTGTGTGTGTGTATGTGTGTGTGTATGTATGTGTGTGTGTATGTATGTGTGTGTGTAATGTAGGTGTGTACATGTATGTGTGTGTGTGTGTGTGTGTGTGTGTGTGTGCAAAGATGATTATCTGCACTATGCATATACAGTGTGATTTAATTAGTTTATGTTCATACAATGGGCTCATTTATGCATTTTGTGGTTCGACATTGCTTATCTTCCTAATTATCCAGGTCAAAGTGTACTCTGGACATGCGGAATTGGAAAAGAGGTTTCCTCTCCTAGCAGCTGTCAATAGATGTGCTCAACGTTAGTTTCTGACATCAAAATAAAATTGTTCTATTAGGTACATGCTCTGGTTGCATGGGTATGTTGGCAGATGTCCCACGTCATGATGCAAGGGTTGTGAAGTTGCACTACAAAGGGGAAGGAGAGATTAAGAGGATCCTCTATTTTGTTGGCAAGGTAATGCCTGCTATGTGGTAGTCGTACATTTAGCTACAGTGATATTTTTTTAGCTGTTTTGATTAGTTATGTGCAATGATCAGTAGTCACCAGCAGGCTTAGCATACATGAGTACACATATGGTTATAAATTATTTGAAGTGTATTTCATGGTATATAGTTTTGTGATGAACTCTTCCATTTGTTTTTCCCACTCCAGGGGATTACCTATGACACAGGAGGTGCTGACATCAAGACTGGTGGACACATGGCAGGCATGCACAGAGACAAGTGTGGAGCTGCCACTGTGGCCTGGCCTCTTCAAGGTACTGTGACTGCAAAACAACAAGTTGGGGTAACCTGTGGTCTTGGCTTTAGGTATTGCTCACTCAATGCTTCATATGCATGTCTTTGTATAAGACATTTTGTAATTGGCCCTTGTGAACATACAGTATTAATCTTAATGTGCATATCTGCAAGTCATGAAACAATATGTACCTGCATGTACATGTGTTGCAGAACCATAGCACATTGAGCCCCGCCCCCCACTGTGTGTAGATTCTCGAAAGTGTGAAGCCACAGGACGTTGAGGTGGTAGGATGGCTAGCATTGGTGAGGAACAGTGTTGGATCAGGTGAGCTGACTCCTCCCGCACTCACCCACTCCAAGGCTATGTAATGTCTGTCATTCTATTTGTTGTGTTTTGTGGTAGACTGCTATGTTTCCGATGAGGTCATCACAGTCCAGGGCTGGTGTCAGGGTGCGTGGTGGTTAATACCGATGCCGAGGGAAGGATGGTCATGGCTGACCTGTTGTGTAGAGCCAAAGAATCAGTAAGGCCATGCAGTGCCGTGGGTAACTGGAGGCTCTCATCTCACTCTTCCCCTCTATCGTTGCTTAGGCCCTCAAGCCCAAGAACTACAAATATTCCCCCCATATCTTCACCATTGCGACACTCACAGGGCACGTCATCAGGGCATATGGTCCCAACTACACTGTTAGTGGTGCAACTAAATTTGACATTTCCTATGTGTAGGCTTCTCACACTGAGTTTTGTATGCATATGTGTAGGCTGTACTGGACAATGGCCCTGCAAGGAAGTTCAGTTTCGCACAATCCCTACAGAAAGGTGAGCAAATGTCATTTTGTGAATTGCTAAATTAATTTGACTAATTGGGTTAATTTAGCCGGTGACATAATGGGAGATCCTTTTGAGATTTCAACTATACGACGCGAGGTTAGTGACAAGGTTTATTTGTACTCTAACCATTTGCCACATACACCCATCTCTTTCTCTGTTATCCTCCAGGACTACGATTTTGTGGCTCCTCCATCTGAATATGAGGATGTTCTGCAGGCCAATAGCATGCCTTCAAGTGCAACACCAAGAGGACACCAGTTCCCAGCTGCTTTTCACTTGATAGCCTCAGGTCTGAACAAGGTAAGTTTTGTTCTGAGTGTAGCATGTGTCCGTTTTAAGACTGACTTCCATTATCCTTCAACAGCATGGCATTGATTCTAGCACTCCTGTGGCCTACACTCATCTGGACATAGCTGGGTCAGGAGGGGACCATCCCAACTTTCCAACTGGAGCCCCCATACCAGCTCTGGTCCACCAGTTCATTGGATGCAGAAGCAATGTTTAACATTACGTAGTTGCTGATAAATAATTATGCAGAAAATGTAGTTTACGGAGATTTGACTTCGCTATATGGTTATGCATTCCTTTTTTTTTGTTTCAAGAGGCTGCTTTTGAGTGTTACTAGTTCATACAGGTTGCGTTTGGGAGTGACGGGAACAATATGTTATTCCCCATGCCTCTACATTATCCTAAGTGAGTACTGTACAGAATAAATGCTTCATTCTATTCACATCATGCTAAGTACTTCATCCACGTTTGCACTACAGTGTACATATTCCAGTTGTAAACATTCTGAGAACAATGTTAGACCACGAACCTGCTTGGAGTCGTTCATCAACTATACTCATGTAGCTAGATTCTGTTAATTAATTTTAAACGCTAAATTTATGGCACGCATTTAAGCTGCACACACTAGTCACATTCACTCTAATCTCATGAAGCTGTACTATCAGTTCTTTTTGTCTATTAGTATTTGACATGCGCCTTCTGTTCACATATAATTGACAAAGATAGCGGCAGCCATTACTGTTACGCCATCAAACCATTAGCTGTGTTGCAGAGGAAGTGAACCGGTACCGAGGGCATTGCTAGGTGGCTTTGTTCTAGCACAGACTGGATCAGGATCTGAGGGCTTATAGCAGTATCCATGCTCAGCCATTCCCCTGGTACAGCTTTGAGCACAGGTCAAGGTGGTGACATCTCGGTAGTACCCAGGTGCACACACCTCACAGTCATTTGGTCCTGTACCCACGAGCACAAGCTGTGTCACACATCATGCTGGTGGAATACTGACCATGCCTGTGGTATCTGGGATGTGCCATAAAACACAGCTGTGGTATCAGAGGCTGTGACTGCACCATCTGTCCATGTGCCAGCTGGGTTCTCTCCCCCAGAAGTGATACAAGACTTGAATCAAAATTTGAAGTATGCAGAGATGTCATATACTACATTGCCATTTTTACGATAAGGCAAAAGTGAGAAGGTGGTTCCGACGTGAAACTGTCGAAATTATCAGTAAGCCATACGGTTGGAGGCAATCTCATCTGCTATTTCTGATCCACCGTTTATCTTAACTGCCCATTCGTTGGTGTACATCAACAGACAGTTGCACACTGCAAAATATGAACACAATATCAAAAGCGGTCCCTTTCTTTATGTTTTGCTGCTTTGCTGCCTCATTTCACTTTGCTATAAAGCACCTCGAGACAAAGAAAAATATTGAGACTGTGACCCTTAATGGTTACTTTTTGTGTGGAATGGACCTTTTCGTTTAAGGGCGCAAGGAATGCAATTAGTGTTGATTACACGTGACGTCAACATCCGGAGTACATTCTTCGCGCAAGGTGTGCGTGTATTCTCGCGTGTGTCGGCTTAGTTGGCTTCAAACTCTTTGAGATTTGAGGTAAGAATGATGAATGCAGTATGGAAGACCTCTCCAGGTACATGCAGTGATCATGCTTCGCATTCTCGTTCAAAGTTTCTGAAGGATGGTGTCTAGTGAATGCATTAGCTAAAAACTAAAAAACCCAGTACTTCGGTTGAACTAACACAAGACGATATACCCGGAGCATCACTAAATGAGCCATTCCATGGCATTCTAAAAGTACGCACGTTCACACCTACGCAGGCAAATGGATAGGATGGTAGATTCCAGGTAGCAATAGTGCTCTTCTTTAAAAAAATTACGATAGTGTATTCGTGACAAGCTACCACTGTACCAAGGCGCATTCGGTGGATGTACTCCGGATGTAACGTCACTTCTAATTATGACGTCAATTTGACCCGCAAACATTCCAGGGCCTTAAACGAAAAGGTCATTTTCTTCTTCAAGCGACCATTTAACCCTTGATTATTTCTCCTAAAAAGATGTTATTGAGTGATCACAGGTTACAGTTTACTTACCAGCTGAACACTGCTGCATAGAACCACAACATCACTTGGGGTTCAACACTAAGCTGAGTGCTGTTTTATGAGATGATGCAATTGGCTCTCAGATGAAACAGCATATTTAACCACACTTTGCATGGCAGAGTACCACTTTCACATCAGATTCTAAATCAGAGGCTGGTCAAAATCTCGAAGCACAACAGACACCAGAGGTGATTAGTGTCGGATACTGCAGGGAAATATGCATTGGTTGTGAACTGAATTTCAGAACATGAAGTATCATGTTAACTCATGATAAATGCCTGTGCTGCCTGAAAAAGGTATTCAGGCAGAGCAAGAACAAAAACAGCAAGTGCATATCAAGAGGCTGGCCACATAGAAGCTAAGAATAGTAGGACTGTAGGACATAGGTACAAAGATTCCAAGGTGTTGATATCAGCACTCATAATTACCACTGCGAAAGGGGTGGGACTGTGTCGCAGGTTATCCCCTGGGGATAAACAATTGGAAGAATTTATCAGAAAACAATATTCATCAAACTAACATTGTGCATATCTATTGACAGCCATTCTGAATGTCTCATGCACAGACCTGGATAATTAAGAAGAACGAAATACATATAAAGCACCTTTCATTCTTTCAGGTATGACCAACAATCTTTCTCCAACCTATCAGAGAGAAAGGTTACACATTGCACACAGATTGTAGGATTCATGCAACCCCTGTCTTTATAATGTTAAAGCTAAAATCTTCGCTGATGATACTAAAATTTATTTTCATCATTCTACTGGGGATACATCTCCCTTTGTAAGCCCGCATTTTGTGATTGGGCATCTAATTGGCAGCTCAGCATTACTTTGCAAAAATGCAATGTCATCTCCTTTGGAAAGCAAATATCTGATACATCATACTCGTTATGTGGGGTAACCTTAGAGCAAGTATCTCATCTTCGTGATCTTGGTGTTTATGTTTCATCAGATTTTAAACCTGGAATTCATTGCTCATCCATAGCGGCCAAAGCGTATTCTAGATGTTCTCTACTTCTAAAAGGATTCCATACTAGTGATGTCAGCATTCTATTACGTGTATTTAAAACCTATGTCAGGCCACTTTTAGAATTCAACACTCCAGTCTGGAGTCCTTGGCTGTTTAAAGATATTGAGCATATAGAAGGAGTTCAGCCTTACTTCACACGAGAAATTTGTAAACGTGCAAGGCTTATGCATCCAGGTTAGCAAATCTTAATTTATCATCATTAGAATATCGTCGTGTTTATTTTGACCTTACAATGTGTTACAAAATTGTGAATAAGCTTTAGGATATTTATGCAGCTGAGATGTTACGGTCAGTTCAAACGTTCATTCCACTCGAGGAAATTCATTCCACTCGAGGAAATTCCAGTCGATCACTATACCTCGGCACGATTTTCGGCTATACTTTTTTACATCTAGGGTTGTTCCTATTTGGAATTCTTTGCCATAACATGTTGTATCTGCAAAGAATATCATCACCTTCATGTCTCACCTCCAAACTGTAGATCTATCTCCCTTTTGTAAACTATATCCATTTAAATAGAAAGTATATAAGTGCATTTACTCATGCCATTACTTGCCTCTTACAGTGCATTATCTGTACAATGCATTGAGAAATATTATTATAATGACACGTCAAGTACCATATTTGCCAATCAGTAAAAATAACTTCCACATCCTTATCTTATCACCAGTATGTTTCTCCTGCATATATTAATCCTTCAACTCCACCTTATGATAGTTGATTACAACATCCATTGTTTCTCCATACAGAAACATCCCATTCCACCACAGCCTGTTATTACATCTGTTGCATAGTGCATATTCTTGATTATGCTCACTGCTTACCTGCACACTAGGAAAGAGTGGCTAAACCATTGCACAACCTTTCCCCTTTTATGTGCCATTCTCTTACTTCCAGTGGCTGCAGGAGACAAGGCCAAGTGAGTTTAAGCCTACCATCCTGCACTTGATGGAGTACTAAGCATGATTTGAATAGAATGATTATATTTGGGATGACAAACTATGCTGTCGTGTGCAGGCTGGTATACTTAATGCAGACATTGCATTGAGAAAGCTCCATATATATTATCAAGAACTTCAAGGAGTCAATTCAGAAAAAGGATAGTACATGTATGAGGTACATTATTCCTTTCCTCACTGGGTACATGTGATAAAATAGTTTAATTTAATTTTGTAATAATCTACAGCAATTGGAATCATGTAGAAGTAAAAGCATTGGGTTATCTTAAAAAGATTGAGATTGTTTTGCTTAATGCTGAACCACATATTCATGTATAAAGCCATCCATTATGAAGCCATGCACATACATGCACCCCCTTTAGTTTTGACCTGAAACTGACCATTCTGCTTAGAAAACTGAAATTTATGTTGTGTTTGTGACACTAATTACTCTCCTCCCACACATTTGCCAACATACACATGCAACCAGAGCTCATACCTTAAAGAACAATTTAAATTGACATCGGAAACATATGCTGTCCACATCTATTGACATATAACAACGCTAACCTTCAAGTGAAGTGCTTTATCAGTGCGCACGAAAATGGACAATAAGCAATAAATGATATCATACACAACACATGCATGCACAACAGCAGCATGGTACATAATCCTCCTCTTGGTTGAGAATACACCCACGTATTCATTGAAAAGCGTCAGTTGGGATTTTGTCTAGTAGAGTACCAGCGTTGTTGTTGCTCATCAACTTGTATTATACTCCTCTTTACTTTCTTCATGCTGCTGCTCTCAATTGATTTATTGTTGCTGGAAGGTTTTCATCAACAGGTGTTTCACCTTTGCAAACAATCACTTCCTGTCTAACTTCTTGGTTTTCCTACCAAAGTATGTGGCCTCGGCTGCTGTTCATGTGGTAGCTTTGGTATTTTATAGAACGTTAAGTATATACTGTTTTATATATAATGTATCATATATGCATTTCCCCTGAAATCTTTATTTAATTGTTTGGAGTTTAATATGCTAAATTTTGTAATCTTGCAAAAACCGTTGTTAAGACACTTTTCGCGGAAACGATCCCATCCATCCTGAGTCAATCAGTTGATATATGGTTTTGGCGCAGAATTCGAAGGAAACACTCCCTTTGTGATTACGTATGTGAGTTGCAGGATAGATTGGAGGCTACATCATAAAGTGTGGGAAAAGACAAATCAGTTGCCGAAACTGTAGAAAACATGTCATGATAGGAAGATCCATGCATGGGAAACCACCTATTAAAGAAGGCGAGCTAGTTTCACTGTGGAATCTGACCATTCCACGAAAACGAGGTTACTGAAGGAAGTTTCACTGGAGTTGGCACAAGACATACCGGATTCTGAAAAGCTTTCTGATGTAACATATCGAATTCAACATACTGCCAAGAAATATAAGACAGGTTGGTTGGCTATTTTGATCCACAGGATGATATAATTCCATCCGAATTATCATAAACAAATTCTGATCCCGTTCTGCAAGAGGAGGAGATTGAAATGGGCATGGTAGAGTCCACCAGCGTGTCAGTAGCTGTCAAAGAATGGCTCTAACGTTTGCTTGTACAAGTATGATGCTGAGCCCTGCCATATAGATCTGCAGTGCGAGAGAAAGCATTGCATGCATGCCTCTTCACTCCAGGCCCTAGCTACTGACATGCAGTAGAACGTTAATTCTGCAATTATAATTTATTATTTCTCCTAGAAAATGTTATACATGTATATGAGATCAGGGACCTAGCGCATAGATTATAACATTTCCACTACGTGCAATAGAAATGTAAGCGTATGGCTAATTAAAGCTTCAGAGCTTTACAACTGAATTACGATTTTCATTGCGTAAGAAGCAATGTGTAGAGGACATTTCAGACTTCTAGAATATCAAAAAAATTTTAATGTTAAAAAAACATGCTTTTTTCGCGGAAACGATCCATATATTACATACGGTATTATACGTACACAATATTACACACAACAGAGATAGTATATCTCTACACACGCACACATACGCACACGCGCACGCACACGCACACACACACACAAACACGCAACAAAGTTAAACGCATTCTCTAGTCAGAATGGCTCTGTATTGAGTTGGCTCTGATCAGTGTGAAATTCAATCTATCATAGATCTGGTTTATTGTGATGGACTTGGGTTGCCTCAGCCTTCCAGCAAGCCTAGAGAGACTACTTTGAGCCTCAGGTCCCCAACATCCAAACAATTCTATATACCACCAGAGGAATGCAAACCCAGCCTAACTCTCGACATTCTGCATCATTACTGTGGTGCTTTCTCTTTTCTGCCTGCATTGCTGCTGAACCTGGCATCATACACGCTACTTGAAAGGATGCTAAGATCAATTGCTGCAGGCTTGCCCAACTTCCAGTTAGGGATGAGGATATCAGCAGGATGCGCTTGCTGTGCTTCATGACCCAGGCTGCTTCCTGCTTCGAGCTGTACACCCAATAACTCAAAAGGGTGTCTTGGATTCTGTTGTGGCGAAAAACCATGTCAGGGGCAAGTTTTACATAACAAAGCATGGTGACCAAAATGATCCATAGAATGGGAAATAAGGACAGAGCTGACCTTCACTCACGGGAAGCCCTAACCACCACATAATGACAACTTGAAACTCAGAGTGATAGAAGATGAGGGAGGGCTAAGCCTTGGGGAAGGAAATTGAAAGCAGGCGAGGCCAATCCAGAGTGAACATGAGCAAATAACTCGGTAAATTGCATTGCAAGATAACATTTTCTGAGTTAGCTTAGAAGTTGCGACTGTGGTAATAATGCAATAGTAGATACAGATCCATTGAACAAATAAACAGACTGCAATATATGTTTGCTGTGTGGAGAGCTATAATCGGATGCAATTACAGATGCTATAAAAGCAGCAGGTGAGTGAAATGAAAGGTGACGGAGCCCTATAGGCCTCCACGGCTTAAACTATGTTGGGCTTGTATGAGATGTGTCAACCATGGTACAGTGGAGTACCTCATCATCAAAGAGTGCAAGACCTTCACCAATCAAAGAGGGTGGAGTTAATGTAGCCAGGTGCACAAGATGACTAAACTACCACATAGCCTCAGTAGAAGGAGTGCTACCTGCATGAGAATCAATGGAACTAACCTGTTCCAATTGCTTCAGTAGGTTCAGAGCCTCCACACACTGTTGGGCAAGAAACTTGCTGCATAATATAGCGTCACCAATAGGAGGTTCAAGTTTTTCGAAATGGGGGGTGATTCAGACATCTTCATGTCAGATGGAAAAAGGCTAAGGTCACACACGCCAGACACGTCAGGCTGTACAATTCACATTTGGCAATGTAAAAGCCTAGTGGGGGGCACAGTTCTTGTATAATAGAAAGAGCATGTGCAACCGCCTGCTTGGGTCTAGCAATAACACCATCATTAATGTACCACTTATGAAATCAGTAAAAGGGAATAGCAGGCCTCATCTAAGGCAATGGCAGAGGCTATCATTTGTAAGACCAAACAGAATAGAAAGACCCCTGCCATAGGATTTTCTTGTTGTACTCCAAATTCAATTATTTTATTTAATAGTTTTGGAGTTTATTGTCTAATGGAAAATTATAATCATTTTCCGCGAAAAGGGACCTAACGCATACATTATAAAATTTCCAGTACGCGCAATAGAAGTGTAACGCCTGCGTTGAAATGTATGGCTAATTCAAAATTCAGAGCCTTAAAACAGTATGACAGATACTCCGATTCTCAGTGCGTAAGAAGCAATGTGTAGAGGACATTTCAGACTTCTAGAATATAAAAAAAATTTGAAACCTTTGAAAAACATGTGTGAGGTCCTTTTCGCGGAAATGATCCCAAATATGATTATCGGCATTTTTGCTCATTGTCGTTAATTTATATTAAAGCACTAGTAAAAAGTGCTCAAAGCTTGGGTGGCAGTGCATATGAACCGATTATTGGTAGCTTATACATGGCATTTATTAGACAAATAATACTACTTTGTGTCATTTTGCTCATGCTTTCGTGATTCTGCTGCTCTTTCAGCCACACAAGTGAAATCCCCACTTCAGTGACATTTTGGGACTTGGTGAAGTTGTCTCATAAAAATATTCAAATCAACAGATCAATGCTGATAACCCTCCACAATCAAGAGATTTAGGAGGTGAATAACTCAATAATGAAGTTAATTAATTGTGATGTTTGAGATCAGTGATTGATTTATGTTTCTCTAATCTCTCTATCTTGAAAAGTGTGAAATTACTGGTTATGAATAAAATTCGTTAAATTTTAATTAAAATTGTAATTCATTATTGAAGTGACTGATTTATATATATTTCTCTAAGCTTGAGTTTTTGTTGAGCAGTAACTTGAATAATGATGATTGCAGAGTTGATAAACGTGATTTTCGAGTATTTGAATTTAGTTACTTAACCATTCATCATAATCCAGACACATTGTATTAGTATTATTTATAAAATTAGATCTATCTAAATGCTAACAAAATCAGCTAATTTCAATATAAAACTTATACCCGAGGGGGGGAAGGGAAAGGGCAAATAATTTCCCCCCACACCCTCACACGTATCCACAAAGTAGCATTAAGAAAGCTCTTAGTACTGAAATCTAATCACCTCTACTTCACAACTTTGCTCCAAAAGAGAGGGGTTGGTAACTGATGCAGCATCATTCTTCAACTTGGGGAGGTCAATGGTGAGCCTTTTCTCCTGATCCTTTGCTGCATATTCCTTGCCAAGAAATCCTACGTATTCTCTGCACTAGCAGTGGAATCATCACTAGCAAAGAAATCATTGCAAGTAGAGGGTTTCTCGGAGATGCAGTAGTCGTAGCGCTCGTGCACAGTAGCCGCTGCTTTTTTAGGGGGCTGAAGTACCTGCAGGTTGATTTCAGCTGTTGCAGTATTAATTTCTCTTGCACAAATTGGAATCATAGTGCCATCTTATATTATCAATTTAACTACTCCACCCCTTTCACAATCCATTGCTAACCAAATTAGCAACTACTATACCTTGAGGGGTTTAATGTTTTTATCCATCGCTGACTTTGTTCGAGGTGTCTAGTGATTACATTGGTGTCCCAGTTAGGTCCTGTTCAGTTTACATCCTCACACGCATGCAAAAATATGCATAAAATCAGCCCCATGCCCCACATGCCAGAAGTACATGTGCTTCCAGCATTGCAATGAAGTCTGGTTTCCCATAGACACTAGAAAAAAAAACACCTCAAAGTTACAGGCATGGTATGGTTGCATTGCATTTATATACTAAATTACAACCAATGTTAATAACAGCCTTCCTTTTCATCTTCCGTTGTCTCCTCTACTTGAGTCTTTTTCCTCCACCCATTATTTGTCGTCTTGAAGTGTGTAAACTCTATCTGTATTACAAAACTCATAATCACCAACAACTGCTGTATGGAAGCCAAGTGAAGGTTTGCAAGTACTATTTTGACTCTTGTATAAAGCAAAGAAAGCTTCAATCTCTTTCTTATCTTCTTGGTCCAGTTCAACAACACCGGTTTCAACATTAAGCGTACAGCTGATTCCATAAATTGCTGTGCTACAATAGCATCGCACTACACCAGATGCATAAATTTCAACACGTGGGAAATGTTTATCCAACCATTCGCTGGACAGAACAGCGCAATTATTTTCTTCCAGAAAGCCATACACAATTACACCATCAAAACAACCATACATCTAGTATGAGAGAGAGAGAGAGACAGAGAGAGAGAGAGAGAGAGACAGAGAGAGAGAGAGAGAGAGAGAGAGAGAGAAAGAGAGTCACACACATACAATTACTTGCAAGTTGAACTTACCTTTAAAAACAGAGAAATGTATGTTCAAGCCGGTGTACATGTTTTATGTACTCTTTAACGAAATAAACCGTTGTGGGTTTTTATCACAAGTTTACAGCAAGCCACAGCCTGCCTGATGGTGCCGTTATGCATCACAAGATTACTGCAAGCCACAGCCTGCAGCCATCTGCTGTTAATGAAATGTTTTGCTCATGTTGTGGAGAGCTGGCTATAATTTGCAGTGTGAATGGGCATTCATCCAGAATGAGTCTGTCAATCAAGTCATACTGGGGGGAAAGTGTCGTTAATGATGCAATGGAAGTTTTGTTTGCTCTACCAATATCTCTAGTGGGACTATAGAGATTTTTGACCCAACCAAGTCTGTATCTGCAGCCGACAAGGTATCTATAGACAACGAACCAAATTGAATGTTCTACGAGATAATGACCCTAGTGGATTTATGTTTATATAAAACTCAAATGTGAAAATGTATTTTGGTGTCTTGCATAATCATAGTGCCATACGTTCGAGGTCATATGAGAATGGTAAACCTGTACCATCGTCCCAACCAGTCCCAGATCTTCATTTTATTCTGCTGTCTTGTAGACTTACGTGTAAAGGGGTTGCACTCAACATATTTGCAAATATCCAGTATTTAATGTGTAGAATGATAGGAGCCAATGACAGTAAGCACATGGCTTGCAGGGCCATAGGAAAAACGAAACCATACCTGTCCGCCCAATTTATTATTTTATTAAAGCTTGCCGGCTGTTGGTTTCCCAAGGAGTAGCTCCCAATAATGAGAGCACATGGAATCTCTTAGTTTCTAAACATCCCAAAGGGGGTTGCCCTGTTGGTCTTCCAGGTGCCCCCAATGATGGAACTTTGCCTCCCAATTTTACCCTCCTCCCTGTCTTACGATCATTTCCTAAGCTGACAGGTGCTGGTCCCTCAGGTCTGCGGATTCAACATCTCCTGGATGCAGTTGAGGTTCCACTTCAAACTCCAATTCTTCACTCCCTCAAAGCGGTTGTCAATATTCTGTCCTCTGGTAGGGCTCCTGCCTTGATCTCACCCTTCCTAGCTGGTGGAAACCTGACAGCATTAGTCAAGTCCAAGGATAGTTGTGCTTTGGACATTCGCCCCATAGCTGTGGGCGAAACTCTCCGCCGCCTAACTGCCAAATGTATATGTGCTGTTGTGAAAGCTAAGGCAGCTGAGTTCTTCCAGCCAACATCAGTTTGGGGTTTCCTGCTCCATGGGGGCTGAAAAAATTGCACACTGTTTGAGGGCATGCGTCGATCAACACTGGAAGGATGAGGGTTTCTCAGTTTTGAAATTAGATATGAGGAATGCGTTTAATGTTGTGTCACGTCAGGCCTTCCTGTCTGAGTACTTTCTACACTTCCCAGAACTCTACCCTTGGGTTCTGTGGTGTTACGTCAACATCCAATTTTATGGCACCCTATGGGAACATTAACATCTGAATTTGGGGTTCAACAGGGTGATCCCTTAGGTCCTCTTTTATTCTGCATTGTGTTGAACATCTTGGTGAAGGACATATGTTCTGACCCTAATTGTGCTAATTTGTCTTTCCATAGCTGGTACCTTGATGATGGGGTTGTGGCTGGTCTGAGCTTGCAGTTCAAAAGGTATTGGCTTTGATCGAAGAAAAGGGTCCCCCACTTGGTTTATTGGGAGCTACTCCTTGGGAAACCAACAGCCGGCAAGCTTTAATAAAAATAATAAATTGGGCGGACAGGTATGGTTTCGTTTTTCCTATGGCCCTGCAAGCCATGTGCTTACTGTCATTGGCTCCTATCATTCTACACATTAAATACTGGATATTTGCAAATACGTTGAGTGCAATCACTTTACACGTAAGTCTACAAGACAGCAGAATAAAATGAAGATCTGGGACTGGTTGGGACGATGGTACAGGTTTACCATTCTCATATGACCTCGTAACGTACAGCACTATGATTGTGCAAGACACCAACATACATTTTCACCTTTGAGTTTTATATAAACATAAATCCACTAGGGTCATTATCTCGTAGAACATTCAATTTGGTTCGTTGTCTATAGATACCTTGTAGGCTGCAGATACAGACTTGGTTGGGTCAAAAATCTCTATAGTCCCACTAGAGATATTGGTAGAGCAAACAAAACTTCCGTTGCATCATCAACGACACTTTCCCCCCAGTATGACTTGATTGACAGACTCATTCTGGATGAATTCCCATTCACACTGCAAATTATAGCCAGCTTTTCTTCCTATAGTCCACAACATGAGCAAAACATTTCATTAACAGCAGATGGCTGCAGGCTGTGGCTTGCAGTAATCTTGTGATGCATAACGGCACCATCAGGCAGGCTGTGGCTTGCTGTAAACTTGTGATAAAAACCCACACGGTTTATTTCGTTAAAGAGTACATAAAACATGTACACCCTGCTGTCTAAAGCTTGAACATTCATTTCTCTGTTTTTAAAGGTAAGTTCAACTTGCAAGTAAGTGTATGTGTTGTGACTCCCTTTCTCTCTTTCTCTTTCTCTCTCTCTCTCTCTCTCTCTCTCTCTCTCTCTCCTCTCTCTCTCTCTCTCCTCTCTCTCTCTCCATCTCTCTCTCTCTCCTCTCTCTCTCCTCTCTCTCTCTCTCTCTCTCTCATACTAGATGTATGGTTGTTTTGATGGTGTAATTGTGTATGGCTTTCTGGAAGAAAATAATTGCGCTGTTCTGTCCAGCGAATGGTTGGATAAACATTTCCCACGTGTTGAAATTTATGCATCTGGTGTAGTGCGATGCTATTGTAGCACAGCAATTTATGGAATCAGCTGTACGCTTAATGTTGAAACCGGTGTTGTTGAACTGGACCAAGAAGATAAGAAAGAGATTGAAGCTTTCTTTGCTTTATACAAGAGTCAAAATAGTACTTGCAAACCTTCACTTGGCTTCCATACAGCAGTTGTTGGTGATTATGAGTTTTGTAATACAGATAGAGTTTACACACTTCAAGACGACAAATAATGGGTGGAGGAAAAAGACTCAAGTAGAGGAGGAGACAACGGAAGATGAAAAGGAAGGCTGTTATTAACATTGGTTGTAATTTAGTATATAAATGCAATGCAACCATACCATGCCTGTAACTTTGAGGTGTTTTTTTTTCTAGTGTCTATGGGAAACCAGACTTCATTGCAATGCTGGAAGCACATGTACTTCTGGGATGTGGAGCATGGGGCTGATTGTATGCATATTTTTGCATGCGTGTGAGGATGTAAACTGAACAGGACCTAACTGGGACACCAATGTAATCACTAGACACCTCGAACAAAGTCAGCGATGGATAAAAACATTAAACCCCTCAAGGTATAGTAGTTGCTAATTTGGTTAGCAATGGATTGTGAAAGGGGTGGAGTAGTTAAATTGATAATATAAGATGGCACTATGATTCCAATTCGTGCAAGAGAAATTAATACTGCAACAGCTGAAATCAACCTGCAGGTACTTCAGCCCCCTAAAAAAGCAGCGGCTACTGTGCACGAGCGCTACGACTACTGCATCTCCGAGAAACCCTCTACTTGCAATGATTTCTTTGCTAGTGATGATTCCACTGCTAGTGCAGAAGAATACGTAGGATTTCTTGGCAAGGAATATGCAGCAAAGGATCAAGAGAAAAGGCTCACCATTGACCTCCCCAAGTTGAAGAATGATGCTGCATCAGTTACCAACCCCTCTCTTTTGGAGCAAAGTTGTGAAGTAGAGGTGATTAGATTTCAGTACTAAGAGCTTTCTTAATGCTACTTTGTGGATACGTGTGAGGGTGTGGGGGGAAATTATTTGCCCCCCTTCCCTTCCCCCCCTCGGGTATAAGTTTTATATTGAAATTAGCTGATTTTGTTAGCATTTAGATAGATCTAATTTTATAAATAATACTAATACAAATGTGTCTGGATTATGATGAATGGTTAAGTAACTAAATTCAAATACTCGAAAATCACGTTTATCAACTCTGCAATCATCATTATTCAAGTTACTGCTCAACAAAAACTCAAGCTTAGAGAAATATATATAAATCAGTCACTTCAATAATGAATTAAAATTTTAATTTAAAATTTAACGAATTTTTTATTCATAACCAGTAATTTCACACTTTTCAAGATAGAGAGATTAGAGAAACATAAATCAATCACTGATCTCAAACATCACAATTAATTAACTTCATTAGTGAGTTATTCACCTCCAAAATCTCTTGATTGTGGAGGGTTATCAGCATTGATCTGTTGATTTGAATATTTTTATGAGACAACTTCACCAAGTCCCAAATTGTCACTGAAGTGGGGATTTCACTTGTGTGGCTGCAAGAGCTGAAAGCATGAGCAAAATGACAATAAGTGCTCAATGCTTGGAGGCAGTGGATATGAACAGATTATTGGTAGCTTATACATGGCATTTATTAGACAAATAATACTAGTGCTTTTAATATTAACGAAAATGAGCAAAAATGCCGATAATCAATCATTTATATTGGGATCTTTCCGCGAAAAGGACCTCACGCATATTTTTCAAATTTTTTGATATTCTAGAAGTCTAAAATGTCCTCTACACATTGCTTCTTACGCACTGAGAATCGGAGTATCTGTCATACAGCTCTGAATTTTGATACATTTCAACGCAGGCGTTACACTTCTATTGCGCGTACTGGAAATTTTATAATGTATGCGTTAGGTCCCTATTCGCGGAAATTGATCATAATTTTCCATTAGACAATAAACTCCAAAACTGTTAAATAAAATAATCGAATATGGAGTACAACAAGAAGATCCTATGGCAGGGGTCTTTCTATTCTGTTTTGTCTTACAAAAGATAGCCTCTGCCATTGCCTTAGATGAGGCCTGCTATTCCCTTTTACTGATTTCATAAGTGGTACATTAATGATGGTGTTATTGCTAGACCCAAGCAGGCGGTTGCACATGCTCTTTCTATTATACAAGAACTGTGCCCCCCACTAGGCTTTTACATTGCCAAATGTGAACTGTACAGCCTGACGTGTCTGGCGTGTGTGACCTTAGCCTGACATGAAGATGTCTGAATCACCCCCATTTCGAAAAACTTGAACCTCCTATTGGTGACGCTGTATTATGCAGCAAGTTTCTTGCCCAACAGTGTGTGGAGGCTCTGAACCTACTGAAGCAATTGGAACAGGTTAGTTCCATTGATTCTCATGCAGGTAGCACTCCTTCTACTGAGGCTATGTGGTAGTTTTAGTCATCTTGTGCACCTGGCTACATTAACTCCACCCTCTTTGATCGGTGAAGGTCTTGCACTCTTTGATGATGAGGTACTCCACTGTACCATGGTTGACACATCTCATACAAGCCCAACATAGTTTAAGCCGTGGAGGCCTATAGGGCTCCGTTACCTTTCATTTCACTCACCTGCTGCTTTTATAGCATCTGTAATTGCATCCGATTATAGCTCTCCACACAGCAAACATCTGTTTATTTGTTCAATAGATCTGTATCTACTATTAATGCTCCCATTATTACCACAGTTGCAACTTCTAAGCTAACTCAGAAAATGTTATCTTGCAATGCAATTTACCGAGTTATTTGCTCATGGTTCACTCTGGATTGGCCTCGCCTGCTTTCAATTTCCTCACCTCACTCATCAACTTGGCTATCTTTCACACCTTCCCCAAGGCTTAGCCCTCCCTCATCTTCTATCACTCTGAGTTTCAAGTTGTCATTATGTGGTGGTTAGGGCTTCCCGTGAGTGAAGGTCAGCTCTGTCCTTATTTCCCATTCTATGGATCATTTTGGTCACCATGCTTTGTTATGTAAAACTTGCCCTGACATGGTTTTTTGCCACAACAGAATCCAAGACACCCTTTTGAGTTATTGGGCGTACAGCTCGAAGCAGGAAGCAGCCTGGGTCATGAAGCACAGCAAGCGCATCCTGCTGATATCCTCATCCTAACTGGAAGTTGGGCAAGCCTGCAGCAATTGATCTTAGCATCCTTTCAAGTAGCGTGTATGATGCCAGGTTCAGCAGCAATGCAGGCAGAAAAGAGAAAGCACCACAGTAATGATGCAGAATGTCGAGAGTTAGGCTGGGTTTGCATTCCTCTGGTGGTATACAGAATTTTTTTGGGATGTTGGGGACCTGAGGCTCAAAGTAGTCTCTCTAGGCTTGCTGGAAGGCTGAGGCAACCAATAGACCAGATCTATGATAGATTGAATTTCACACTGATCAGAGCCAACTCAATACAGAGCCATTCTGACTAGAGAATGCGTTTAGCTTTGTTGCGTGTTTGTGTGTATGTGCGTGTGTGTGCGTGTGTGAGTATGTGTGCGTGTGTGTGCACGTGTGTGCGTGTACGTGTGTGTGTGTACGTGTGTGTGTGTGTATACGTGTGTGTGTGTGTGTGTGTGTGTGTGTGTGCAGAGATATAATCTATATATTATCTCTGTTGTGTTGTATAATACCGTATGTATCCATATATTACCGTATGTAATATATGGATCGTTTCCGCAAATAGGGCATGTTTTTTCAATTTTTTTTTGATATTCTAGAAGTCTGAAATGTCCTCTACACATTGCTTCTTACGCAATGAAAATCGTAATTCAGTTGTAAAGCTCTGAAGCTTTAATTAGCCATACGCTTACATTTCTATTGCACGTAGTGGAAATGTTATAATCTATGCGCTAGGTCCCTGATCTCATATACATGAATAACATTTTCTAGGAGAAATAATAAATTATAATTGCAGAATTAATGTTCTACTGCATGTCAGTAGCTAGGGCCTGGAGTGAAGAGGCATGCATGCAATGCTTTCTCTCGCACTGCAGATCTATATGGCAGGCTCAGCATTATACTTGTACAAGCAAACGCTAGAGCAATTCTTGTAAGATCCTTGACGCTACTGACACGCTGGTGGACTCTACCATGCCCATTTCAATCTCCTCCTCTTGCAGAACGGGATCAGAATTTGTTTATGATAATTCGGATGGAATTATAGCATCCTGTGGATCAAAATAGCCAACCAACCTGTCTTATATTTCTTGGCAGTATGTTGAATTCGATATGTTACATCAGAAAGCTTTTCAGAATCCGGTATGTCTTGTGCCAACTCCAGTGAAACTTCCTTCAGTAACCTCGTTTTCGTGGAATGGTCAGATTCCACAGTGAAACTAGCTCGCCTTCTTTAATAGGTAATTTCCCATGCATAGATCTTCCTATCATGATATGTTTTCTACAGTTTCGGCTACTGATTTGTCTTTTCCCACACTTTATGATGTAGCCTACAATCTATCCTGCAACTCACATACGTAATCACAAAGGGAGTGCTTTCTTTCGAATTCTGCGCCAAAACATACATCAACTGATTGACTCAGGGATGGATGGGATCGTTTCCGCGAAAAGTGTCTTAACGCATGTTTTTGCAAGATTACACATTTTGGATATTAAACTCCAAACTATTAAAGAAAGATTTTCAGGGGAAATGCATATATGATAAAATTAATTATATATAAAACATTGTATACTTAACGTTCTATAAAATACCAAAGCTACAACATGTACAGCAGCCGAGGCCACATACTTTGGTAGGACAACCAAGAAGTTAGACAGGAAGTGATTGTTTGCAAAGGTGAAACACCTGTTGATGAAAACCTTCCAGCAAACAATAAATCAATTGAGAGCAGCAGCATGAAGAAAGTAAAGAGGAGTATAATACAAGTTGATGAGCAACAACAACGCTGGTACTCTACTAGACAAAATCCCAACTGACGCTTTTCAATGAATACGTGGGTGTATTCTCAACCAAGAGGGGGATTATGTACCATGCTGCTGCTGCTGTTGTGCATGCATGTGTTGTATATGATATCATTTATTGCTTATTGTCCATTTTCATGAGCACTGATAAAGCACTTCACTTGAAGGTTAGCGTTGTTACATGTCAATAGATGTGGACAGCATATGTTTCCGATGTCAAATTTAATTGTTCTTTAAGGTATGGGCTCTCGTTGCATGTGTATGTTGGCAAATGTGTGGGAGGAGAGTCAGTAGTGTCACATAAATTTCAGTTTTCTAAGCAGAATGGTCAGTTTCAGGTCAAAACTAAAGGGGGTGCATGTATGTGCATGGCTTCATAATGGATGGCTTTTTACATGGTTTGGCATTAAGCAAAACAATCTCAATCTTTTCAAGATAACTCAATGCTTTTATTTCTACATGATTCCAATTGCTGTAGATTATTACAATTAAAATTAAATTAAACTATTTTATCACATGTACCCAGTGAGGAAAGGAATTATGTACCTCATACAATGTACTATCCTTTTTCTGAATTGTTTCCTTGACATTCTTGGTAATATATAATAAGTAAATGGAGCTTTCTCAATATTATTATTATGAATATATTTAATAACAACAATAATAATACATATCAACACATTATTCCCTAAGGCACAACCTAATAGCAGTTAGGAGGGCGGGAGCTCCCTGGCCAAGATGGTTCTGGCAATGGAACGAACCAGGGCTATATTCAACCGGCCGTAAATTTCTGCCACAACTGCTGATTTAGGGGAAGACTGGTGAATGGCCAGGAGAAGGTATCGTGGGCCTCCTTGCCCCAATTGCCATAAGTCTCCACAGCTAACGGAATGCTAGACCAGCCCAACTCTTGGCATTTCGGACCATTTGAGTGGAGCTTATGGGCCTCAGCTGCAAGGGCTGCCGCACCGGCCTGGTGACACAATTCGCTCAAGATGGCAGAGCAGAGTGGTGAAGTGATGGTCAGGTCTAGCACCGCAGGTTTGCCTCTGTCCCAGCCAGCAATAAGGATGTCAGCGGGCCTGGTGTGGGCAAGGTCTCTGGTGAGACCATGACCTCTCTCCACACTCACACTTAGGTGGGCATGACGACAGAGGTCGAATACCTCATCCCTTAGACGACTATGGCGTATGACCACATCTCCCCATGCCTGCAGGTCACAGCATGGTGACCAAGAGGATCAAGAGCAGTATCAGGGCAGATTGGGCACATCGACTGACCAGAAGTATCCAACCCAGCCACCACCTAATGGCCATCCGGTACTCATTCGACTCCAGGTGTAAGCCCAAACCAGGGGAAGGACTACCGATAGCCAGGAGGAAGCTAGAGGAGCTGCCACTGACAGGAGGTGAGCTCTATTGGCAAGGGAGGAAGACTCCAACAGTATGTGGAACTGTTGTGCTTGGATCATTCCTGACAAGACCTTCTGGGGAATGGGAGAGTCCTGAACAGAATTGATCGAGATGGTATTGGAAAGGGAGACCTGGGTGTGTAACACTGCCACTGCCTGCTGTAGATGGATGATATCAGCACTGCCCAAGCCTGAGAATGACAGGGATGCAATGAAAGCAGCAGCAGCATGATGAGAGAGGGAGCAAAGGCCTAAACCACCAAATTTAGGTCCAAGCTGTGCCTGGCTTCAGGCGTTGTTGGTAATATTGATGGCTGAGCACATTGCGAAGCACTGCTTGACCTCTTCATCAAAAGAACTCAGAGCATCTGAGCCAGGCTGGGTGGGGTAACCCTTGCTATGTGGACCATCCTGCAGAAGCTACCACACATGCGCAACAGGGTAATTGGCTACCTGGAGATCAACTGCAGCAACATCCACTAGACCAGAAAGTAGCCTGCTGGACTCAGCACACTTCCCAGCGATAAACTTGGAACAGTGTAGGTAATCCCCAATTGGTGCACCAAGGATATCCAGGTTGGGCAGTAGAGAGCACCTCACATCAGGTGGAAATGATCCCTCCCTGCTGAATAGCTCACACTTGGCCCAGGTTCACATGTAGGCCCAGTGCAGGGCCTAAATCCTCAATCAAATGCAAGGCACGCAGTACAGCTGGGCGGGTGCCCGCCAAGGCTCCATCGTCGAAGTACCAAGCTTGAAGAAGAATTTCAGCACACTCATCATCTGCATCCAGACTGGATACCAACTTCTGGAGGACTAATGCAAACAGCAAGGGTCCCAAAGGGTCACCTTGCTGCACTCCAGACTCAGAGCTGATCCGGCCAAGAGGGTGCCACAGCACAGGATGGGTCCCATAGCACCAAGACACTCAAGGTAGCAACTCAAGGAAAAATGTAGCACACTCGTCAAGAACTGCTTGCCTGGATACCATATAAAACGTGTTCCTCATGTCTACCTTAAGTCCTCGTCCATCCAGTACTCCTCAATGCAACCCTGAGAGCATGGGCCACCTTCTCTGCCCCTGCACGACAAGCCACACCCAGCTGCTGGGGTTGGAAAAACTCAGCTGCCTCAAGGGGTACCTGCTTTTCCCTTCACCAAGGAACACATGCATTTCCTGCCAGTCTCCTCATTGTCTCCACCACAGCTATGGGCCTGATGTCAGGTGGGCAGCCCTCCTTGTTTTTTTCAGAGCAATCAAAAGCCTCCTGCCAAGAACTTTGACACAGTAGGCACCTTTCCAGCTGCCAGGGTGTTGATCACCTGCCTGAGGGAGGAGCTGATAGGTGTGGGAAGTGGGATGCTTGCCACATCAAGCAGGTGTTGCATTCGAAGACCAGCTGCAGTGTCCTTGGGGAACGATCATAGGACAGAAAGGATATTGAAATCTGGCTCGAGAGTGAGAGGGGCAGAGTGGGTAAATGGAGCTACTGGTATGGGACAGCTGGGGTGCTTGGATTGCAACAGCTGCCATGTGGTCTCATTATTTGGGGTAATACCACTGGACTGAAGGACTCTGCATGCTTTTCCCATCATGCCAGACCTGCCCAATGACACAGCTTGGTCAATGACCTTTGTCCGATGGTTGATGGACTAGATCTAGACGTGTAACCATCCTAGACATAGAACCAACTTCAAATGCTTTCATAGGCATTGTAAAATAAATGTATTAAGGTAAGTGTATTAAATGACGATCACAGAGTGTCATTAACCTTTTTACTATGGATTTGTATACAAATATTTTGATTACAACATCCTTGCTAGTAATCATTGCATGACCCTCCAGGATGATTACGATTGGCTGACCGATTTTTGGCCAAAGACCAAAGGGCTCCAAGATTGTTGTCTGACCACTAGTTGCAGAAGTGTCCACTGGCAATGGCTTGTCATGTCGTCCCTTGCATCGAAGTGAAGGCAGAACACACATCGGAAGCATGAATAGCTTGAGCCATGCCTCCTCTGTGTTCTCAGGATAACACTTCTTAACGTTGATGACAGTGCCTGAGCAAAGGCAGGCCGGGACTTTGATGGGATGAAACGCAAGGTGGGCTGGTCAAGGAATCACCTCCTAAAAGGTTGGCAGGCTCAGCTCAGAAAAGTTGAGGAGTGCATCCCCAGACACACTGTCTGGAACCAGAGCATGCAACTACAGCACCACCAGCACATTTCCTCAGGTGAGAGGACAACCGACTGTTGGAGACCAATTGATGGCATAGGTGGCAGATGGATAGATCATGCTCCTCCAGCCAAGTGTTTGGCACGTCACCGGAAAATACACTCCGAACATGGAGCGTCATGTGCGCTTTCCACACGGAAGGAGCAATTAGTTCAGGTCACCCTTCGACAATACAATGCTTCTTCCGCCGCTGCCTAGTCGCTCCCGAGATCTGGGAACTCGTGGTTGGTTGACACTGAGAACGACGCGTGGGGCCGCTCCTCAGGCTGTGAATGGGTGATGGAGTGTTCTACACATGATTCATTGCGTCGAGGGTGAGACAGCAGCTTTGGGCTAGAAATAATAGCCGCTTTGGTAGCTGAGTTGAAATGGGAGCCGGCTGGACACTCGCAGGTGAGTGAGGCGACTGGGAAATAGATGGTGATTGAACTCTTGATGGCGACAAAACGGTAGAAGGCGTAGGCAAAGCGGCGTCAGGCGTCAGGCTTGAAGATGCAATGGCCAACTGGGACATGGCGTGGTTGTTGAGCACAGTGTTTCTGCAGCGACCTTGCTTCCCAGCGTGGCAACTTACACACTGCCGATTCTGCTTCACGCATTCGCACGAGCTGCAGCGAGCGTTTACGCCAATGCATTTGTAACGCGGCATTATTCCATTTTATTATATTATTATTATTTACAAACACGGAAATACATATACAGCGATAAATGGTCCTAATTACAGATTAATCTAATAATCTAAATGTTTTATTTATGTACAATTAAGAAATTAATTAATTAAAGTCCAACATTGTTCTGGAGAGAATTGCATTTAAGTTCGCCCTAACAAGAGTCAAACTCAGCCTTCCATATTATGGACTTTGGACAATTTTGTCTTGTGGCCAGTCGAGACGCAAGCTGGGAAAACGTCCACTTAGCCTCGGTACCCCAACACCCGTAAGTCTCTACTGCAAGTGAGATGGATACCCAACCAAGTTCTGCACATTTGGCATCGTTGGCTCGATGCTTCCTTTCTTCCGCTGCAAAGGCTGCAGATCCCGCTGTCACACTCGCTTCTGGTAAAATGTTAGAAACTAGCGGAGACGTGACGGTGAAATCGAAAGCAGCTGGCTTGCCTAGCATCCAGTTTGTAGCAAGGACATTATTATTATTATTATCATATTTGGCAGTCGTAGCGCTGGACCCAATATATGGGTCAGTTTCCAAGAAAATGAAAAGTGGCTATATATATAAAAAGTTATAAAAATGCTTCACGTTTGAATCGCTAAAACTCCGTAAAGGTTTAAGCTATCAACTTCCTATTTCGAACACTTCTTGCCACACCACGTCTCTCTACGAAATTCGATTTTGGTGTCGTACCCATGCTCCTTGCCGACGTTACAAGGCACAATACCCCGAGGGGTTCAAAATCCAGGTAGCTCCCTGCAGGAATATCCAAATCACTTCAAAATCGATATGCACGTAAAGGAGTCCTGTCACTATTGATTTCTGCAGATCGTTGATTTTTACCTCTTTCGTTATGGAGATACAGCAATGCAAAGTAAGTCCACGTTTCCCGCTCGAATCGCGCCTTTCTCAGTCCTTGAACCGCTTCCATTCTCCCGAGTGGGACTGAGAAAGGCGCGATTCGAGCGGGAAACGTGGACTTTACTTTGCATTGCTGTATCTCCATAACGGATAAGGTAAAAATCAACGATCTGCAGAAATCAATAGCGACAGGACTCCTTTACGTGCATATCGATTTTGAAGTGATTTGGACATTCCTGCAGGGAGCTACCTGGACTTTGAACCCTTCGGGGTACTGTGCCTTGTAACGTCGGCAAGGAGCAAGGGTAAGACACCAAAATCGAATTTCGTAGAGAGAAGTGGTGTGGCAAGAAGTGTTCGAAATAAGAAGTTGATAGCTTAAACCTTTACGGAGTTATAGCGATTCAAACGTGAAGCATTTTTATAACTTTTTATATATATAGCCACTTTTCATTTTCTCGGAAACTGACCCATATAATTATGCATCCAGTTTTAAGAGAGGGGGCAGTGTAAAAAGTGGCGCTTGCGCACAACTACGGCCCTGCTCTCGTGACTTCCTTATTATATAACTCTAGGTTGCTAGACATGTGGTAGTTCGTATATGTGTAAAGGCTCTGTTAGCATTATCAGAGATAATATTATCTCTGGCATTATTAGTGACTTGCCATAGCGCTCGGTCCTTACACATGTGCTGCATTGTGTTGGAGGAAAAGGAGGACCTATAACACGGCGTGGGAACGTTCCCAACGAGTTAATGACCTCTACGAAAGCACCGTTTAGCTTCTAAGGCCAGGGGTTGTATAGAAACTGGGTACGAGGCTATGTTTACCTGTATACTGGTACCTGGATCACCCACTATTGTTATGCACATGTGGCATGGCTATGTTGTGTGGAGAGGTGGATGAGCGAAGGTGGAAATTTGAGGTAAGCTGTATATCGGGTAACATCTCAAACGCATTTCAAGTACACATTTCTCAAAGCCTTATCGCGAGTCTGACCCAATCTTCAAGTAGCATTCACCAAAGACTGAGTACAGTAACCGCACAGCGTTCCATGACTGCCGTTTTGCTCATAAGTAGAAACCAATTCTCAGATCACATGATAATTTATTAGCTCATTGTCTTCTTTAACAGTTCACGGCGGTTTGCTCTCATTGAACGCGTGGAAAGTAGGCCCTCCGCCCCGAAAAATTGAAATGGTTTAAGTGCCCCATAGCAACGAACATGACAACCGATGTCCTTCAGAACCAGCTATGTTACTAAGTTCGTAAAACGCATTAACACCTAAAAGCCATACTAGAAGTGACAAACACCTCTGACCTTTATTTTAAGCATAAATCACGTGGCCTGACGTTTGTTGACTGTCAGCTCTGGCGCTTCGAAGCAATTAACTTTCAAGCGGTGATCGCCGACCTCGTGTGTTCAAACGACGATAACGACGCTCAGGAACCAAAATAGAACAGACCCAAACTATCACGGTAAGGTTAATAGAATGCTCTATCTGTTTTTGGCACAAGCTAACGGTGACGCATTTTCTGAAGTAGTTTTCAAGCCTTTAGAAAATCCGCCATTTTGGCGTCTTTTGGGGGTTGGAACTATTGCAAGTATTTATAATCAGAATGTTATCTCGCATTTCTCCTGGTATTAAATACTTGAAAGTGAGCTGCATCACGTAGCTATATATTCTTTACTCTCTTAGCTGGAGGAGGGATGGCAGCTATCAGTTGTGATTCAATGCTAAATAGATGTTCTTTAACTATGCACAGCAGATTGGAGCAAATACCAAGCCAAGTCTATTAAACTTGGCATGAATCAATTCAGCCCCCTGTTCTCCCAAAAGACCAAAGCCATCATGGTAGGTATTTGCCCACTGTACTGCATGATCCTCCAGGAGATGCATTTGAATGGAGACTGTTGCTTCAGGATATGGTAAAAGGCCATGAACTCTTGAATAGCCTTGGAATTAATCCACCTTCACTGGCTGGTATAAACCCTTCATGCCAGGTAAGCCTGCCAGCGTTGCAACCATGCTTTTAAAAGTCAGAGCATTTGTATTTCACTCTTACCTTTCATTCTCATTTAAGAAGTGGACAACTTTATCTACCAGATGGGGAACATAAACTAAAGGAGCTCCTTTGATTTCATCTCCACCTGGAAATGTAAAAGGGGGCAACTTTCCTTTGAGGTTATCACCCACAATGTGGCTGGAGATGCGACACATCCTTTCCTCACCAGCCAGATGAATTCAAGCCACCCGAAAGATCAGTGAGTTACCTTTGCTGCATACATTTATGATATCATACCGTCTTAGAAGTCTCAATTTATTCCAAGGTATAGCAAGACCAGCCTTTATTGCCAATACCTGAGCTGGACCAATCTCAGTGGATGATGAGATGCTTGCAGTAGCTAGCCAACAAACATTGTCGCTCTGCATCACTGAAGGTGAGAACTTCTGTTTGGATGAGGGCAGATGCTTCTCCACTGACAATACTTTGTATTCTCTGCATTTCAGAGCAGCTGGTCCTTGAGCAGGTGGCTGTGGTTTTTTGCTTGGCTTTGGTGACTTGCATGAATGCCATTGGCTAAAGTGAGGGTAGATATTATGTAACCTCAGTAGCAGTCAAAACATCTCCTTACTGCTCCTCCTGTAGCAAGCTGTACAACACCTTTGTCAGGGCTGGTAGAGATGGCCCTCTTCAGCAGCTCAGCAGCTTGCCTCTCCTCCTCAGGTGTAAGTGATGGTACACACTCATGCCCTTCATAATCACCACTTCTAATGTCCATGTTGCAACCAGCACAATGTCTTCTAACATCTGATAGCAGCAGAGGAGTATTGCTTCTGATGCTGGTCTGACACATGACGGATCATCGTCTGAGCAACAGGGACAACTCAAAGCTCCAGATGCTGCTATGCACTCTGTGAGGCACTTGATGCATACCAGTGAACTGCACACATCAATTCTAGTGGCTGTGAAAAAACGTTGGAACACAGGCACACTTCAACTTCTCTAAGATCAACAGGTTGTTCACGCTGGCCAAAGGTGGACTAGGCTCATGCAATAAGCTGGTGGAGAGGAAAATGAGCTATTAGTGTATTAGGTGCCTGGCGAACGCTTTCTACTCTTGGCCTTTTCATGTGTCCACCCACCCACATGCACGGAAGTGCTCACACCATGATATCATACTATTGTATTGTTCTACATTGTACCTTGCATTGATGAAATGTATGTTTGTGCCACTGACTGTACACTTGTGATGCACCCCCTTCATTATGGCACATATTGTTCTTTCCATCAAATGCTTACACAGCAAGCAGCAGGATGTGTGTTGACATCATCCCCCAGAAGTGTTGATGTCAAAAGCTATTTTCAGATCAGTTGTGAATGCATTGCATTCTTTTGCTTTGCTTTGGATTTCCACAGCCTCTGTCCACACACTCTACAACATTGGGTACTTCCTCTATTTGGTAATTATCATGTACCAGGTATATATACATGTACGAATGAAACCACAACTTGTATCGATTATTCATGAAATTCGCTCAGCTGGTTCGTGGTGAAAGAAAATGCGTCACCACTTCAGGTTCGTATATACGTATTGCCACATGCCTCCCGATCACTACCGTAGTATGCTTACCTTCCAATTTTGTTCCTGAAGTTAACGTCATCTTACTTTGTAATGGCCCCTTCAAAATACGTGCCGCGTGACCTTACAAAAACGGCCTGCGCGTTTTGTTTATGTGTCATGTAGACTATGCGTATAGGGTGGGCATGCTAGAAACTTAGATACAGTGCGTGAATTTGATTTCATATTTTGATTAGCAGTTTCTGGTGAGTCATGGTAAGCTTTGAAACATTGGGTAGCTATAATGAGGCGTCACTTCAGAATTATAGCGTGATACCGTAAATTGTCTAATTGTACACCCAGTTTCCAGCCGCATACAATCGTGAGTTACACGGCATGCAATAGCGCGATATTGCGCTATAGCACTAAACAAAAGCCTGCACATTGTTTATCTAAACCGCTAACGTTTTTGAAGTCAAAACACATTGTTTAAACGAAAAGCGTTTTTACTTGTCAAAGTCGCGGAAATAACGTTTTCGTACAACACGGAAACAACAATACCACAAAATTTGGCTTCGCCCGCGAGAGAGTTTATAAAACAATAACATAAATTTAAGTTACGGTGGTCTCCTTTGTATGCATGCGTCTGGTGGACGGGAAACTTTTGAGTGGCTTTTACATGCATGTATACGTCAACTATTAATATAGTTGATGTCTAATGTCCTGGGCTCATCTCGGGAGTACGTTTGTACAATAGGTGTACGGAAATTCAGATTAATGCCATTTTGTTACAGTGCACCAGAACTCAAATCCAACAGCACATCTATGTATGTTTGTCATGCATTTGTAGATCTCGGCTGAAAAATGGGCACGTCTAGTTCCTCAGTTCTACAAACTTCTAAACTGTTTGCTCCCCTAGTCGCGTCTATAGCTATCTGCTATACAAACTCCTTAGCTTTGATTATAGCAAAACCAATAACATTTTCCACGAATGGTTCAGAGGATCTATAGGAAAACCTTTAGGCTTATGCTCGTCACATTTTCGCAGAATTGTATGCAACACCGCAATCCGAGACCTACATGTATATATAGCCAGCTAGGCAGGTTGGACTTCTATTAGGTACCAACGCCATGGCTGAGACGGGGAAAATACTGTTTCCGGTAACTGCAGTCACCGAACTGCAAGACGCTCAGACTCAGTGGGATACGCTGGTAATTGTACTAAACTCCGTGGAAAATTTGCCAGGAAGCTTCGGAGCTATCAAGTCTGCACTTGAAACTATGCAAAAGGTACGCCACCTGAGTTCGCTTGCCTATTTTGAGACACTCACACTCGCACAAGTAGGTGGACAATGCATTCAGCTCCAAGGTGTCTCTCGTCCACTTCGAAGGGAAAAGGCTAATAGTTTCGCCCACTGGACCCCTGAGCAGAGACCAGGACGACGTCCGAAGATGCAGCGACGCAGCAGAAGCTGGAGTGAAGCGGTAAGGGCCTTAATAAAGATACTCGCGCGCAGCAGTTAAATTGCAATAGGCCCGCGTTTACTGAGCAGTGAGCGAATCGGAGCAACAACAATTCGCAGCACATTTGCAGCGTTCGGGATTAGTATATATATAGGGCCTATATAGGTGACCGTACGACGAAGAGCTGATGCGTTTGTATACAGGGTGTATACAATAAGTAGTGTGCATGAAACGTTATTATGTTTCTTCTTCTCATACCCATCATTCAGCTGATTTCACTAATGCATCACTTCAGTACTCCCTAAACAGGAATGCGTAACCCAAATCAGTGTGTAAAGGCGCGCTCGCAGCGAACAAAAGAGAACAGGGGACAAGGCACCTAATTACACTTCAGAGAGAGTGTTTCAACATACACAGGTAGCGTATAGGCCCTTTTCATGTGTCATGTGACCGCTCCGTAATCTAACATACGTCAGTGTCACACAATATAAATTAATATACGTCCGCCATGTTGATTCACAGCTTTTACGGAAATATCCGAGTGGACGAAAAGGGCCTATACCGGTATACAGGCAGACAAATACACACAATAGATCTGTCTGAAAAACGAAGCGCCTCCCCAGCGCAGAGGCCACATTATTCCGCAGGGCGTTGTCGGCCCGCGCACAATAGGTGTGTACAGGGGAAATTCCTTAATACATAATTGCAATCATGTAACTAACAGTTCAGTCCGCCACGCAGTGTAGTATATATCGTGTTTCAGTTCACTCCTTCCTGCGGTTTGTGAAACGTTGCATGGGGTTGTTGCGTTTGTCAGGACACACACAACGCGCTTACACACCCCCACCTATGTTCAAACATTTTTATAATTAGAGCATCTACATGGATTCCATGGAGGTCAGTATTCCACTTGCAGGCTAGTACAATGGCATTTGAAGTCATTTTAATAATCAATGCTGCCAACACACATATCTCTGAAAGAATTTTGACTCAGATAAATATGATTGAGTGAGCATACACGTATAGCACTTTGCGTTCAAAGTGTTAATAACCAGTTCAAAATGTAATAATTAACATATGCAAAACTACATGTAATCAAGTACCCCAAAAATCATTAATCACACAGCAAAGAAAATGGTTAAATTAATTGTATTTACAATTTTAGCCTATTAACTACAGTTTTATTAATGATTATTAACAATATCATGAATACGGCAGTCACTTTTATCATGAAATGTGGGATTGTGTTAACAAATTAACTGATTTAAATACAATAAAGATATTGAATAATGTGTAGAATTATCTTTTGTGTTAAAAACATTAGTTATTTGTTTATGTCATAATTTCTTACTGCATACTATAATAATTGAAACATAATTAGCAAGCTGGATTTAATTTAACTTGATTTTGTGACATTTTATAGAAGTAAGGGGGGAATGGTTTGAAATAGAACCAACACAAACTTGCGGGAGGGGGGCATAATGCATCTTATTTGACAGATCATAATGTGCGACCGGATGTTTCTTTTATTAATTAATGTTAACAATATGGATAGTCTCCAATATAAAATTCATCTAATTTATGTTTTAACGGGTCATTCTTCGACCTTCAGTGCTGCAAATATTCTGATCACTTTGAACCAACTTTTCCTATTTATTTACAATTATGGCTTATTCATATTTTCATTTCATTGAGTATAAATAAATGGTTATTATTGGTTATGTGTTAGTGTGGTACAGTATCACTTAGGCCCTGCCTCATGAACAAACCTTGCACCAGACAATGACTCCAATTAAGACAAACCTAATTCCATAACTTAGATGTCTAGAGTCAAGGCACTAAGCAATATATTCAATTTTTCTGTGTACTATATTTCAGACCAGGAACATCATTTCAGTATGGCAGGGAATGGCAGTGACAGTAATGGCCCCTCCTCCCTTTCTTCCCCTCTTCCCCCCCCCCCTCCCCATCCCCTGGATTCTCACAACAATAATGTCCTTTTGATGTAAATCTACAAGGTATGAAAGAGACAGACTTTGCAACTGGATTGTTAAAAATTGTGAATGTATTGTGTGTTAAAGCAGTGCAATTACAAAGTAAAGGGGCTACCTGGTAAAAATAGTAACAATAATTGTGCATATTATATGAGTGGTAGCCATATAACTATAGATTTTTAAATTGTTACATCTTGCCAGTATTCATGAAATTCATGAATTTCGAAAGGTAAATATATTTATTTATTTTGGTTTTTATTACAAGAAATTATAATTAAAAAAATAAAATTTATGTTTGTTTCGAAAAATAGAGATTTCAGAGACATTTATCCTTCATCCATCGTCTTTGTTCAGGGACTTTGCACTTATACCTTTGCAATGGGGCATCAATTAGACTAATTCCAGCACTGCATTAAAGCAGTGACTGACATGTGAAGGTTATCAACCCCATGATCACACCTGTTTACCTCTCTCCCCTGGCATATGATACCACTGTTTCAAGCCTCATCTTAATATAATTAAAGGCTTCAGTTACATTGCATTACTTTAACAATGAGCCTGAGTAGGCCAGGAGGCTATTATTGACACAGGCTGGGTTGCTTTTCTGAAGTGGCATGTTTATTATGCTGTCTGACCGAAGCATTTTCTTATTGCGATTTCAATTGTAGACATAAGAATGTAACCTTACTTGCAACATGTTACCTTTGAAGGCTCGATAGCATTTCCAGCTGCAACTGCACCTATGCCTAACCTAATCTCTCCAGACATATACATAGTTTCATACCAATGTTACTGTTATTGGTATTATGCGTGTACTTTAAAAAAAAAGTGAAATCACACTTCAAATTATTGGCTTCATTTTTATTCAAAAATAACTAATTATCCAACAGTGCTCTCTCTGCTGGTGCAAAATGTCTCTGCCTAGTGGCTGCCCCAGAGCTAAAAGTGTTTGAGGAATACCAACTGGTGACACTCTTAGCAGCCCTGGGTGCCCTCTACATGGTGAGCCACTGCCACACTTATCCTCCCCTATCCACTCCCACATCTACACTCCTCCACCTTACACTTTGCACTCCCATATCTACACTTCCATGCACTTCCTACAACAACACACATTTATCCGTATGCATGGCTATTGTTCGATTTCTACACATAGGACATTTATTTTTATGTGGGAGGTAAGTAGTGTCACTATTACAATCTATTCTGATTCTTTCAGTTTTATATACAAAATAGTCAGTAGTTGCACAACACTGAGTGTATAAATGTGTATTGAGGATGGCCTTATGAAAGGGAAGGCTGGCTGATGATGGGTGGTTGTTCACATAGACCCATCTGCGATTTGCTGGTGAGATAATTAAATTGAGTCTTTCACTTCATGATCTGCATTAAGTGTAGTTGGAGCACACTGCATGCACATGACAGCATAATTTATTACCCCAATTCGTCTTCCAATTCATTCTCTTGCCCTTGTTCCTGGTTGTGATCAAAATATGGATCATCCTTACATATCTTACTAAGATGGTGAGGGAGGAAAGGATGGCTAGGGATTGTATGGTCTTATTAAAGGGACAACAGACACATGGTTGACTTAATACATCTAATTTTTCAATGTTCTATGAGTACAAGTGAAATAACCACATCACATGAATGCATTTGTCATGAGATTGAGCTTGTACATGTCATGCAGTGTACATTAAGTCAAGGAGATAATTAACCCGTTGTGCATCAAGTGTAGGATACTCACTTCCACATCTGTGACTTGTCTCCTGCAGCCACTGGAAGTACGAGAATGGAACATAAAAAATGGAAAAAGTTGTGTCAAGGTTTCATCATTCCTTTTCTGGTGTGATAACGAAAAGGTAAGCAGTGAATACATCATTATGCTATACAGTATGCAGCAAATCAAGAAATGATGTATATAACAGGGTGTGATGTGGAAAGGGATAGGTTTTTGTAATAGAGCATTAATACTTCAAAGACTATCATTAGGAGGAGGTGATATATTAATGTGCGCAGAAGAAGATAATTTTTACTGATTGGTAAAAATATGAGCAGGGATTGCATGTATCCTTTGTACAATCCCTGTGTCATGTGTGCCGTTTCCCTCTGATAGGATGGAGAGAAGATAGTCAGTCATGCCTGCAATATTGAGAATGGAAGGTGCTGTAAATACATCTTTATGAGGTGTTTGATTGTGATCCTGTAGAATAGTGGCTCGAGACATTGGAGGAGGTGACCCTGAATGGATGGCTGCACCAAGGGCAGCAGAGTACATATTAGCCACCTTTTCATCTACTGTGGAGGTATGCTGCCAATGATGTGGACAGCATGCCTAGTGTGTTCAGCAATGAGTGAAGTTGATGTCTTACCTATGTGTGCATGTAGGTGTAGCTGTGCAAAGGTGATTCTCTGCACTATGCATATACAGTGTGCTTTAATTATAGGACAGGTTCTGCATATATAATGAACTCTGTTTTGCATTTTGTTGTTCGACATTGCTTATCTTCCTAATTATCCAGGTCAAAGTGTACTCTGGACATGCGGAATTGGAAAAGAGGTTTCCTCTCCTAGCAGCTGTCAATAGATGTGCTCAACGTTAGTTTCTGACATCAAAATAAAATTGTTCTATAAGGTACATGCTCTGGTTGCATGGGTATGCTGGCAGATGTCCCACGTCATGATGCAAGGGTTGTGAAGTTGCACTACAAAGGGGAAGGAGAGATTAAGAGGATCCTCTATTTTGTTGGCAAGGTAATGCCTGCTATGTGGTAGTCGTACATTTAGCTACAGTGATATTTTTTAGCTGTTTTGATTAGTTATGTGCAATGATCAGTAGTCACCAGCAGGCTTAGCATACATGAGTACACATATGGTTATAAATTATTTGAAGTGTATTTCATGGTATATAGCTTTGTGATGAACTCTTCCATTTGTTTTTTTCCACTCCAGGGGATTACCTATGACACAGGAGGGGCTGACATCAAGGCTGGTGGGCACATGGCAGGCATGCACAGAGACAAGTGTGGAGCTGCCACTGTGGCCGGCCTCTTCAAGGTACTGTGACTCCAAAACAACAAGTTATGGTTACCTGTGGTCTTGGCTTTAGGTATTGCTCACTCAATGCTTCATATACATGTCTTTTCATAAGACATTTTTAAATTGGCCCTCGTAAAACATACAGTATTAATCTTAATGTGCATATCTGCAGATCATGAAACAATATGTACCTGCATGTACATGTGTTGCAGAACCATAGCACATTGAGCCCCGCCCCCACTGTGTGTAGATTCTGGAAAGTGTGAAGCCTCAGGACATTGAGGTGGTAGGATGGCTAGCATTGGTGAGGAACAGTGTTGGATCAGGTGAGCTGATTCCTCCCACACTCACCCCACTCCAAGGCTATGTAATGTCTGTCATTCTATTTGTTTGTTTCTGTGCTAGACTGCTATGTTTCCGATGAGGTCATCACGTCCAGGGCTGGTGTCAGGGTGCGTGTGGTTAATACCGATGCCGAGGGAAGGATGGTCATGGCTGACCTGTTGTGTAGAGCCAAAGAATCAGTAAGGCCAGAGCCATGGTAACTGGGGCTCTCGTCTCACCCTTCCCCTCTATCGTTGCTTAGGCCCTCAAGCCCAAGAACTACAAATATTGCCCCCATATCTTCACCATTGCGACACTCACAGGGCACGTCACCAGGGCATATGGTCCCAACTACACTGTTAGTGTGCAACTAAATTTGACATTCCGTATGTGTAGGCTTCTCACACTGCATATGTGTAGGCTGTACTGGACAATGGCCCTGCAAGGAAGATCAGTTTTGCACAATCCCTACAGAAAGGTGAGCAAATGTCATTTTGTGAATTTTTAAATTAATTTGACTAATTGGGTTAATTTAGCCGGTGACATAATGGGAGATCCTTTTGAGATTTCAACTATACGACGAGAGGTTAGTGACAAGGCTTATTTGTACTCTAATCATTTGCCACATACACCCATGTCTTCCACTCCTGTTATCCTCCAGGACTACGATTTTGTGGCTCCTCCATCTGAATATGAGGATGTTCTGCAGGCTAATAGCTTGCCTTCAAGTGCAACACCACGAGGACACCAGTTCCCAGCTGCTTTTCACTTGATAGTCTCAGGTCTGAACAAGGTAAGTTTCGCTCTGAGTGTAGTATGTGTCTGTTTTAAGACTGACTTCCATTATCCTTCAATAGCATGGCATTGATTCTAGCACTCCTGTGGCCTACACTCATCTGGACATAGCTGGGTCAGGAGGGGACCATCCCAACTTTCCAACTGGAGCCCCCATACCAGCTCTGGTCCACCAGCTCATTGGATGAAGATGCAATGTTTAACATTGCATAGTTGCTGATAGATAATCATGCAGAAAGTGTAGTTTAAGGAGATTTGACTTTGCTATATGGTTATGCATTCATTTTTTTTGTTTCAAGAGGCTGCTTTTGAATGTTACTCGTTCATACAGGTTGCGTTTAGGAGTGACAGGAACAATTTGTTATTCCCCACACCTCTACATTGATTTTGATTTGATTTTGATTGATTGCATACATATCAACACACATACATATGCAAAAAGGCAAGTAGTGGCACGATGTGTACGTGCACTTACAAACTGCCTAAACATGGAAGGGATATAACATACAAAAGGGTGATAGGTCAACAGATCTAAGTCGGGTACGAAAAACTGTAATGTTCAATGATGTGACAACATCATGGGGTAAGTGGTTCCATATAGGTATCACACGTTCAGTGAAAAAATGCGCTCGGAATGCATGAGGGTAAATGTTTGGATCGCAGGATACAAGGATGACCTCGGATGGAATACGACCTAGCCGGTTTGGTGAAAAAACTCTCAAAAGGTAAAAATCAACCAGGTTATTATAGATCTTGTAGCACATGATAAGGTCGTAGAAGACTCTCCTGTACTCTAAGGACTGTAAACCCAGGTTCGCAAGGCGATCATCATAATCCATATATGGTATACCAGCACGTTTGATTATGGCATGAGTGAAAAATCTCTGAACGCGTTCAATACATTGAATATCTTTATGGAACCAGGGATTCCAAACTTGGGTATTACTTTCCAGAAGGGGACGAACATACACCTTATATAGACGCACAAGGAGAGACACATCGTTTAAATGAAAGCATTTTAAGAGAAGACAGCACCTATTGAAAGCCATGGCGGCAATTATTTGAGCAGTGCATACTTGGCGTAAGATCTGAATTCAAACACACCCCAAGATCTCTTATAGATGATACGAATTGCAAAGGAATACCAGAAAGTGAGTAGGGTGAAGTAGGCTCATAACCATGAGAACCAAAGGAAATGACAGAGCACTTGGAATAAGTTTCTATACAACCCCTGGCCTAGAAGCTAAACGGTGCCTTCGTAGAGCTCATTAGGTCAAAAGGAGGACCTAACACGGCGTGGGAACGTTCCCAACGAGTTAATGCATGAACTCGTTGGGAACGTTCCCACGCCGTGTTAGGTCCTCCTTTTCCTCCAACACAATGCAGTACATGTGTGTAAGGACCGAGCGCTATGGCCTATTTTCCTTTGTTGAGGCGGCACAACTTCCATTGATCTGTATTTTGGAGGAGTGTTGTCGGCTAGCCTGATGTTAGGCGGACATGCTTTCAGCATGTCAACCTTTGTCATATAGGCATAACGGTCCGGAGCAATTTTCGGTCTGGGGGACCGTAATCCCTAGGGAATACGGTTCCCCGGACCAAGATCCCTGGTTGCACAAGACCAATTAAGTGAATTAACCTGACTCAATTCCTATAGGGAATACGGTGCCCCCCCCCCCCCCCCCCCCCCCCCCGGACCGAATTCCCTAGCTGCACTTTTGTCTGTTTTCCCCGGTTGTTCTTTCGAGGGGACAGTCCCTTGGTTCGAAAGGTCTCTGACGTGGACTAAAGGCTGTGTTTATACGATCAACGCAAATACTTGTTTTATGGTCAATACAGGTATATAACCACACGTAGAGCATGTTCTAATACCTTCACACGGCGTGCACCTATAGCTAGCTTGGTCACATTATCAAATCTCTTTATTTAATTCTTTAGACGTATCTATGTTGCAGGATGATATGCTTATTTGCAGGTGGATAGTAAATTGTTCAAATTCGAAGGTTTCACTTGAGTTTCGAAAGTTTCAGTTACACACCTAATGTTTTATGTACTGATAAATATGACACCTGTTTGGAGGCGTGTGAATGTACGTGACAATGTAATATGTATTCTATACCATTATCATTCGCTGCTACAAAAAAAAAAAACTATAAGAGAAATAATATTATAATACACACTATCCAGTATTGCAATGAACAGCATATGCCGTATGTAGGTGATCCACGCATGATCTCTGAATGAGAAAATGTAAATGAAGCCCTTATTATGTAGAAGTGCACATAGATGTTGGGCTATGAATACGCAATACTGTTTAGGCGGGTTAATAAGCTCTCACATGTATCCATTCCAAATATATCGGGTAGACATAGTTCGGAATGGGGCCTAGGTTTGATCAATGGAAATAAGAAATGGCGGAACACTGTGGATGGTCTATGTTGTCAACGTTTACTGCGAGAAAATCGAACAGAAACATGCTACGTGTGTTGAAGGGGGTTGTTACTATACGATACACCGAATTTCCGCGTTTGGAGACGAGTAGTTCAAATGTAAGATTTCAGACCATGTTTGTCGTTACATCAGTCAAATACAAATAGACAAAGAGAACTGATAGTACAGCTTCATGAGATTAGAGTGAATGTGACTAGTGTACTGTGTGTGCAGTTTAAATGCGTGCCATAAATTTAGTGTTTAAAATTAATTAACAGAATCTAGCTAAGTCTGATGAATGACTCCAAGCAGGTTCATGGTGTAAACATTGTTCTCAGAATGTTTCCAACTGAAATACTTAGTGCAAACGTGGATGAAGTACCTTGAATAGTATGATGCATTTATTCTGTATATACAGTACTCACTTAGGATAATGCTCGACGTTCTGCTTGTACTCAGTTATAGATAACTCTGAACAATTGGACATTGAATGTTGACAACGGCATGAAGGTGGATGTTGTGTATACTGATATTGATAAGGCCTTTGACACTGTCTCCCATTCGAAATTATTGCTAAAGGTTGAGGCTTATGGCTTTAAATCAAACTTACTTCAGTGGATAAGAGCCTTTTTCAACGACCGCACTTAATGCGTATATGTAGGACTTGATGTATCATCTCCTAAATCTATCACCAGTGGTGTACCTCAGGGTTCTGTCCTTGGCCCTCTCTTGTTTCTGATATATGTCAATGACCTTCCCAACCATGTCCAATCTCCAGCTGGCATTAAAATCTTTGCCGATGACACAAAACTGTATCTTGGTTATACTGAAAATCTAAATACACCACTTATGCAATCCTTAAATCAATTTTGTTCATGGTCCAAGACATGGCAACTGACTGTTGCTTGGGTACGAGGCTAAGTTTACCTGTATACTGGTACCTGGGATCACCCACTCTGTTATGCACATGTGGCATGGCTATGTTGTGAGGAGAGGTGAATGAGCGAAGGTGGAGATTTGTGTATATCGGGTAACATCTCGAACGCATTTCAAGTGCAGATATCCTCACATTTCTTCAAAGAGTCTGACCCAATCTTCAAGCAACATTCACCAAAGACTGAGCACAGTCTCCGCACGGCGTTCGATGACTGCCGTTTTAATTTGCTAAAGGACTTGACTAACGCTCATAAGTAATTCGAAAAGGAAACCAGTTCTCAGATCACGTGATAATGTATTTGCTCATTGACAGTTACGCGGCAATAGCGCGATATTGCGCTACGGCGCTAAACAAAAGCCTGCACATTGTTTAAACCGCTAACGTTTTGCACATTGTTTAAAAGAAAAGCGAATTTACACGGAAAGAACGTTTTCGTACAACTGGGAAACGTATTCCGCACAATACCACAAAATTTGGCTTCGCCCGCGAGAGAGTTTATAAAACAATAATATAAATTTAAGTTACGGTGGTCTCCTTTGTATGCATGCGTCTGGTGGACGGGAAACTTTTGAGTGGCTTTTACAAGTATACGTCAACTATTAATATAGTTGATGTCTAATGTCCTGGGCTCATCTCGGGAGTACGTTTATACACTAGGTGTACGGAAATTCAGATTAATGCCATTTTGTTACAGTGCACCAGAACTCAAATCCAACAGTATATGTATGTTTGTCCTGCATTTGTAGATCTTGGCTGAAAAATAGGCACGTCTAGTTCCTCAGTTCTACAAACTTCTAAGCTGTTTGCTCCCCTAGTCGCGTCTATAGCTATCTGCTATACAAACTCCTTAGCTTTGATTATAGCAAAACCAATAACATTTTCCACGAATGGTTCAGAGGATCTATAGGAAAACCTTTAGGCTTATGCTCGTCACATTTTCGCAGAATTGTATGCAACACCGCAATCCGAGACCTACATGTATATATAGCCAGCTAGGCAGGTTGGACTTCTATTAGGTACCAACGCCATGGCTGAGACGGGGAAAATACTGTTTCCGGTAACTGCAGTCACCGAACTGCAAGACGCTCAGACTCAGTGGGATACGCTGGTAATTGTACTAAACTCCGTGGAGAATTTGCCAGGAAGCTTCGGAGCTATCAAGTCTGCACTTGAAACTATGCAAAAGGTACGCCACCTGAGTTCGCTTGCCTCATTTTGAGACACACGCACTCGCACGAGTAGGTGGACAATGCCTTCAGCTCCAAGGTGTCTCTCGTCCCCTTCGAAGGGAAAAGGCTAATAGTTTCGCCCACTGGACCCCTGAGCAGAGACCAGGACGACGTCCGAAGATGCAGCGACGCAGCACAAGCTGGAGTGAAGCGGTAAGGGCCTTAATTAAGTTACTCCGCGCAGCAGTTAAATTGCAACAGGCCCGCGTTTACTGAGCAGTGAGCGAATTGGAGCAATTAACAACAATTCGCCGCACATTTGCAACAACGATGGCGTTCGGGATTAGTATATAGGCCTCTATAGGTGACCGTACGACGAAGAGGCACTAGATTGTACTTAGCTGATGCGTTTGCATACAGGGCGTTCCAAAATGCATGAAGGAAAATTAGATCAGAATTCACAATAAGCAGTTATGTGAGAGGGTATTAGTCATTAACTACCATGTGCATATAAGCATGCATGCGCACACAACCTAGTTGGGCGTAGCCCGACCTTCGCGTATTGGCGGAAGGTCGGGTACCAAACCCGCACAGTTTTTGTACAAGCTGCAACGGGGATTGCAGTCCAATCAGAATGCAGGAGCCCAATAAATACATTCATGCATTATTTTTAAATCTTATACATGTAAGGTCAAGAATGTGACCCCATGATGCGTGCATATAAGTACATGCACATGAAACGTTATTATGTTTCTTCTTCTCATACCCATCATTCAGCTGATTTCACTAATGCATCACTTCAGTACTCCCTAAACAGGAATGCGTAACCCAAATCAGTGTGTAAAGGCGCGCTCGCAGCGAACAAAAGCCATCAGGGGACAAGGCAATTAATTACACTTCAGAGAGAGTGTTTCAACATACACAGGTAGCGTATACCGGTATACAGGCAGACAAATACACACAATAGATCTGTCTGAAAAACGAAGCGCCTCCCCAGCGCAGAGGCCACATTATTCCGCAGGGCGTTGTCGGCCCGCGCACAATAGTTGTGTACAGGGGAAATTCCTTAATACATAATTGCAATCATGTAACTAACAGTTCAGTCCGCCACGCAGTGTAGTATATATCGTGTTTCAGTTCACTCCTTCCTTCGGTTTGTGAAACGTTGCATGGGGCTGTTGCGTTTGTCAGGACACACACAACGCGCTTACACCACCACCCATTTTATAACTAGAGCATCTACATGGATTCCATGGAGGTCAGTATTCCACTTGCAGGCTAGTACAATGGCATTTGAAGTCATTTTAATCATCAATACTGCCAACACACATATCTCTGAAAGAATTTTGACTCGGATAATTATGATTGTGTTAGCATATATATACACGTATAGCACTTTGCGTTCAAAGTGTTAATAACCAGTTCAAAATGTAATTGTATTGATTAATTAATAACAATGTAAATATGCAAAACTACATGTAATCAAGTACCCAAAAATCATTAATCACACAGCAAAGAAAATTGTTAAATTAATTGTATTTAAGCCTATTAACTAAAGTTTTATTAATAATTATTAACCATATCATGAATCCGGCGGTCATTTTATTTTGAATGAAATGTGGGATTGTGTTAACAAATTAAAGATAAAAATGTGTAGAATAATCTTTAGTGTTAAAAACATTAGTTATTTGTTTATGTCATAATTTCTTATTACATACTAGAATAATTGAAAATTAGCATGTACACCAGTAAAATACAAGATCACCAAATACCAAAGTTTCATACCAATCTTACTGTTATCGGTATTATGCGTGTACTTTAAAAAAGAAGTGAAATCACACTTCAAATTTATTCTTTTTTTTTCAAAAATAACTAAATGATAATTATCCAACAGTGCTCTCTCTGCTGGTGCAAAATGTCTCTGCCTAGTGGCTGCCCCAGAGCTAAAGGTGTTTGAGGAATACCAACTGGTGACACTCTTAGCAGCCCTAGGTGCCCTCTACATGGTGAGCCACTGCCACACTTATCCTCACCTATCCACTCCCACATCTACACTCCTCCACCTTACAATTTGCACTCCCATATCTACACTTCCATGCACTTCCTACAACAACACACATTTATCCGTATGCATGGCTATTGTTCGATTTCTACACATAGGACATTTATTTTTTATGTGGGAGGTAAGTAGTGTCACTATTACAATCCATTCTGATTCTTTCAGTTTCATATACAGAATAGTCAGTAGTTGCACAACGCTGAGTGAAATACATGTGAATGAGTATTGAGGATGGCCTTATGAAAGGGATGGCTGGTTGATGATGGTTGATTGTTCACATAGACCCATCTGCAACAATATTCAGAATTATACTTACGAGGTAGAGTGGTTTTCTGGTGAGATAAGTAAAATGAGTTTTTCACTGCATGATCTGCATTAAGTGTAGTGTTGGAGCACACTGCATGCACATGACAGCATAATTTATTACCCCAATTCGTCTTCCAATTCCTCCTCTTGCCCTTGTTCCTGGTTGTGATCACAATATGGATCATCCTTAGATATCTTACTAAGATTTTGAGGGAGGAAAGGTTGGCTAGGGATTGTATGGTCTTATTAAAGGGACAACAGACACATGGTTGACTTAATACATCTAATTTTTCAAAGTTCTATGAGTACAAGAGAAATAACCACATCACATGAATGCATTTGTCATGAGATTGAGCTTGTACATGTCATGCAGTGTACATTAAGTCAAGGAGATAATTAACCCGTCGTGCATCAAGTGTAGGATAACTCACTTCGACATCTGTGACTTGTCTCCTGCAGCCACTGGAAGTACGAGAATGGAACATAAAAAATGGAAAAAGTTGTGTCAAGGTTTCATCATTCCTTTTCTGGTGTGATAACGAAAAGGTAAGCAGTGAATACATCATTATGCTATACAGTATGCAGCAAATCAAGAAATGATGTATATAACAGGGTGTGATATTGAAAGGTATGGGTTTTTGTAATAGAGTATTAATACTTCAAAGACTATCATTGGGAGGAGGTGATATATTAATGTACGCAGAAGAAGATAATTTTTACTAATTGGCAAAATTATGAGCAGGGATTGCATGCATCCTTTGTACAATTCCTGTGTCATGTGTGCCGTTTCCCTCTGATAGGATGGAGAGAAGATAGTCAGTCATGCCTGCAATATTGAGAATGGAAGGTGCTGTAAATGTATGAAAACTTTATGAGGTGTTTTGATTGTGATCCTGTAGAATAGTGGCTCGAGACATTGGAGGAGGAGACCCTGAATGGATGGCTGCACCAAGGGCAGCAGAGTACATATTAGCCACCTTTTCATCTACTGTAAAGGTATGCTGCCAATGATGTGGACAGCATGCCTAGTGTGTTTAGCAATGAGTGAAGTAGATGTCTTACCTATGTGTGCAAGTAGGTGTAGGTGTGCAAAGGTGATTCTCTGCACTATGTATATACAGTGTGCTTTAATTATAGGGCAGGTTCTGCATATATAATGGGCTCCGTTTTGCATTTTATGGTTCGACATTGCTAATTATCCAGGTCAAAGTGTACTCTGGACATGCGGAATTGGAAAAGAGGTTTCCTCTCCTAGCAGCTGTCAATAGATGTGCTCAACGTTAGTTTCTGACATCAAAATAACATTGTTCTATAAGGTACATGCTCTGGTTGCATGGGTATGTTGGCAGATGTCCCACGTCATGATGCAAGGGTTGTGAAGTTGCACTACAAAGGGGAAGGAGAGATTAAGAGGATCCTCTATTTTGTTGGCAAGGTAATGACTGCTATGTGGTAGTTGTACATTTAGCTACAGTGATTTTGTTAGCAGTTTTGATTAGATATGCAAATGATCACTAGCCATCAGCAGGCTTAGCATAAATGAATAACACATATTTTTAAAATCGTTTTAAATTGTACTCAATGCATGTATATATGTTTCATGGGTATGTGTTTTTCTCCAGGGGATTACCTATGACACAGGAGGGGCTGACATCAAAACTGGAGGGCTCATGGCAGGCATGTACACAGACAAGTGTGGAGCTGCCACTGTGGCCGGCCTCTTCAAGGTAATGTGACTGCAAACAGCAAGTTGGGGTTGTTGAGGAGATACCTGAGGCCTTCTCCTTTGCATTGATTTTCCAATGCTTCACACTAGTCCGTTTATAAGACATATTTGTTGGCACTCATAAATATATATTATCAACCTTAGCATGCATTTGTGCAAGTCATGTACATGTTCATTTGTTGTTGAAACTTTGCAATTTCCAGCATGTGTTCCATTAAGAGCTCCCCCTCCCCCCCTTTCAAATCCATATGTGTAGATTCTGGAAACTGTTAAGCCTGAGGACATTGAGGTCGTAGGATGGCTAGCATTGGTGAGGAACAGTGTTGGATCAGGTGAGCTGACTTCACCAACACCCTATGCCACAACTATGAAACATGTGTCATTCTATTTGTGTGTGTTTGTGGTAGACTGCTATGTTTCCGATGAGGTCATCGCGTCCAGGGCTGGTGTCAGGGTGCGTGTGGTTAATACCGATGCCGAGGGAAGGATGGTCATGGCTGACCTGTTGTGTAGAGCCAAAGAATCAGTAAGGCCATGCAGAGCCGTGGTAACTGGAGGCTATTGTCTCACTCTTCCTCTCTATCGTTGCTTAGGCCCTCAAGCCCAAGAACTACAAATATTGCCCCCATATCTTCACCATTGCGACACTCACAGGACATGTCATCAGGACGTATGGTCCCAACTACACTGTTAGTGTGCAACTAAATTTGACATTTGTATGTGCAGGCATCACACTAAGCCTTGTATGCATATGTGTCACTAGGCTGTACTGGATAATGGCCCTGCAAGGAAGATCAGTTTTGCACAGTCCCTACAGACAGGTGAGCATTTGTCATTATGTTACATGAAAAATAGTTTGACTAATTGGGTTTAAATAGCTGGTGACATAATGGGAGATCCTTTGGAGATTTCAAATATACGACGAGAGGTTAGTGACAGGGCCTACGCAAACTCTAATCACTTGCCTTGACTAACAATCTCCTTCATCCTTATTTCTCCATTGTTTATCCTCCAGGACTATGAAATTGTGGCTCCTCTGTCTGAATATGAGGATGTTCTGCAGAGCAATACAAGTGCATCAAGTCCATCACCACGAGGACACCAGTTCCCAGCTGCCTTTCACTTGATAGCCTCAGGTCTGGACAAGGTCAGCTTTTCTCTCAATCCAGCATGTGTCTGTTTAAGACTGACTTCCATTATCCTTCAACAGCATGGCATTGATTCTAGCACTCCTGTGGCCTACACTCATCTGGACATAGCTGGGTCAGGAGGGGGCCATCCCAACTTTCCAACTGGAGCCCCCATTCCAGCTCTGGTCCACCAGCTCATTGGATGAAGATGCAGTGCTTGACATTACGTAGTTGCCACTTAATTTTTATAGACAATAAAGCAGCATTTAATAATACTTAGTATAAGGATGCAGACTATATTTGATTTTGCTATACATTGATGCAATTTTTCATTTCAAGCGGTTGGTTCAAGTTTTACAATTGAAATTGTGTTTAGGAGTGACAGCAAAAATATTTTATGACCCAAACGCTGTGATTCTACATCATCCTAAGTAAGTGTTCTATCACACAATTACATTATTCTTTTCACATCATGCTAAGTACTTCATCCACATTTGCACTAAGTATTTTAGTTGGAAACATTCTTAGATACTATTTTTTTAGACTATGAAACTGCCTCGTGTAGTTAGTTTCTGTTAAACACCCAATGCATGGCATGCATTTAATTTATGAAAGAACTGCACACTGTAGTAACATTCACTCCAAGTTGTACTAACAGTTCTCTTTGCGAATTAGTAATTGCATCTTCTGTTCACATATAAATGACAAAGATAGTGGCAGCCATTACTGTTACGCCATCAACCATTAGCTGTGTTGTAGAGGAAGCTGAACAGGTACCAAGGGCATTGCTACGTGGCTTTGTTCTAGCACAGACTGGATCAGGATCTGAGGCCTTATAGCAGTATCCATGCACAGCTGTTCCCCTGGTACAGCTCCGAGCACAGGTCAAGGTGGTGACATCTCGGTAGTACCCAGGTGCACACACGTCACAGTCATTTGGTCCCGTACCAAAACACCCACGAGCACAAGCTGTGTCACATGCTGGTGGAATACTGGCCACTGCCTGTGGTATCTGGGATGTACCATAAAACACAGCTGTGGTATCAGAGGCTGTGACTGCACCAGAGGCTCCAGCATATGTGATTGTAAAGGTCCATGTACCATTTGGGCTCTCTCCCCAGAAATGAAGGGACTTGAATGCCCAGTTGAAGTATGCAGCACCTGTAGTGATGTCATTTACTACAGTGTCATACAAACGATGAGGCAAGAGAGTGGAGGTGGTTCCATTTGGAGACATGAGTTGGAGACGTATATCACCACGATTTGATGTGCTACTACTGTCACCTGACACTCCACTGATGGTGAGGGTTGTCCTGATCACCACATGCTCAAGGTAGCGGATGGCACCAGTATAAATGATAGAGTAACCACGATTTGAATGTGCATTGACTGTACTGCAAGGTTAGATAGTACAATAAAATGTTGATCAGTACTGCATACGTTATTACTAAAAGTACTGTTAGGATTACTTAAGGATTTGGTAAAATTATACCTTGTGGTTGCTACGAATACAGAGCTTGTCATCTGTGCTGGTACTGTTATCCAACGTCTTGCTCTGGTCACCATGGCTTCAGTATCAATTGCCCCAAAACCAAAGTTGAGATGAAAACGTCTCCCTGCTCCATTTGTTGCCCATCCAGTAGAAGATAGGATGTTTGGATTAGCAGTGTACACGATTAAGTATTGGATATCTCTCCATGTGAGGTTTGGGCTGTTTAAGGAAGAATGAGATGGTAATTCTCTTCCCCCTCCTATTACATTACATGCCATTGCACCATTCCTTTTATATCAAATAGAAATCTTTGGAATCATTAAATGATGTAGATATACATGATTTATCATCTAAATTGATATGAATATGAATGACTATCTCAAATTTTAGACACCGGATGCCTCAACCATCAATAAACCCACTTTGCCTCCAGAACCAATGCTAGTGCTCCCGATACCAGTGGAGCGGCAGAGCTGGTGCCACTAAACATATCAGTGCACATGCCAAATGTGGAGGTGGTACTCTGAAGAATAAGACAAGGGGATGGATGAGACAGGGATGGAGACACTTAAAAATGTGCCGGAGCAGCATGTGCATATTAAATTACCACTCGGAGGGATTTAACAGCATTGTCTACAAATGCCACTGCCATTTTCCCTGAGCATGGCTCATCGTAGAATGCAGGTTCTCCAGTGGTTGATGCAGCCCCAATGGCAATGGCATAGATGGTGTTCACATAGCCATCTGCAGCACAAGAATCATATGAGTATCCTCCATTACCAGCTGCCCATACAAAGATGGAACCTTTTCCACCTCGACCCTATAGAACGAGCCCATTGAATGATTTGTCAGTTTAACAAGGTGCCTGACTTCCAACTAACTGAAGCAGCATTTTTTTGGAGTGCCAGTTGAAGTACTCTTCCAGGCCCTGCCACTGTCATTCCATCATCCCTGGGTCCCCAGCTATTAGTGTAAATATGAATATCATTGTTCAGATGGCTCAGAGCATTAGCCATTTGTATATCAGTGACTCCTTTATTCCCAATCAGACGAACGCCTGCATACAAGAGAATACGGAATGTTTTACACATCCATGCACATTAAATGCATGTACTAGTGCTTTTTTGTGCAGAGAGAAGGAACAAGGCACACATTGGTGCTGATCATTTATATCAGGGCTAGAGAGACTACTGGCAATAGTTATTTGCACATAGAGGTAAACGCTTTTCTACCTTGAAATCACATTCTTTCTTCGGTGTAGTATTTTAATAAGACATCTCAGTTCAACATGCATTTATTTGCATTCACCAACTGATTAAGGCACTGAAAGCTTTTATTTACACAAGTGCTAAGATAATGAAATGGCTTCAGTATGACCTCCAATCAGTGTTTACTGTGTGTTTAGTTCCCATGGGTTGCACAGCTCATGTAAGCACATACAATTGGCAATCCGTATGGCAAATAACTTTCAAGTTTGAATGAATTTTTTGACCATTGCTGGTATTTATGACTTTTTTTTAAATTAACCATCTGTCATTGTCCACATGATATAGAAATTTATTTCAGAAAGGACTCAGCCAACAGTGTGTTTTCTGGGTTTTAGCAATATGGCAATATCTTTTACAATTATAATTCCAAAGTGTTTGTGTCTCAAATGCTGGTGTCTATTTGAAATTTATTACTAAGGTTATGTCAAATTTGCTTTAGCAGAATTTTTTTCATCCTTGTTTGATAAGTCTAGCCGAGTAAAAAACTTATTAGTTGAAGCATACGAAGTTTGCTGTAGAAGTCATTTCAATATGTTTGGTTCCACTGGACAGCAGAAAGAAGTTAGAAAGGCGAAGCATAGAGACTTAAAAAAAAATATGGAAAAGTAGGAATGATAAAGGAGGAGGGATTAGAATAGGAGGATAAGGACAACATTTTAGGAGGATGAATGTGGAAAGGAAGAGAAAGGAGTATACAGTATTATAGAAAAGATAATGGAGGACATAGAAACTGAGGAAGAAAATGGAGAGTAAAGAATGGGAAGAAGTTGACAGAGGATGAAAAAAAAAAGAAGAGCATTAGTGAGACAAAAATGAAGCAGAGAATGGAGGATACTGAATAGAAGATGCTGAAAGGGAGGAGGAGGAGGAATGAAGGATTAAGGATCAATGAGAATTAGTGAGAAAATATCATACAAGATATGAAAGATATAGGATGAAATGAGAAATTGGAAGATATAGAAAGGAAGAGGGTGGGGATTAAAGGGAGGAGTCTGATTAACAATTATCCTCAAGATCACTTCCCTAATCTATTCCAGTTCCATCTCCTTTTCATACCCCTCAATGTCCCTCACTACTGACGTTTTGTTATGTTTTGTTTTCATTATTTGAGTCTAGAAACTAGCAATGATCCACTCGCACAAAATAGTTTGCTCTAAATAAGTATTTTGGATTACACATGCATGTTGTAAAACTGACTCACGTCCTAAACTATGTACTGTGTGTATCTCTTTGCAAGCGAATAGTAATCTCTTTGAATAGTGAATTAGGCCATAGCTGGAAGTAGAGTAATTGTCTCCTAGAGTGGAGCTATTAAAGGTACCTAGAAGTGCTTAAATATTTTATGCATGCTTAAAATATTCATTAGCCTTGCTGCAAATAGGTTTCATGATGAACATCTATGCAAGTACCTGTGATGCCTGCATTGTACGCCACTCCCGCTCCACAGTAATTGTTGCTCTTCATCATTCCTATCTCTCCTGCACAGCTAGTCCCATGGCTGTTACGTGCCTTTGTAGCTTTGTCAGTTGGGAAGGGATTGCTGGTCCCATCCAAATAGTTCCAACCAAGAGAAGTTATCTAAGATGACATAATACAAATCAAATGCATTTAAATATGTTTTTTTTCACTGTACTGACATAATTGCTCAGGAGGTCAGGATGAGTGCACTCCACTCCTAAGGGATAAATTATACAACAAAGTAGTCTTTAGTTTACCATAACACTAAGTACGCACCCGAATCCACGACTCCTACATTCACATTGCATCCTGTGATGCCCTGGATCCATGCTGGCTGCACGTTGATGTCACGCCCGGCTATAGTTGTGGAATTTGTATTTTTACCTGTGTTGAGCTAAAAAAAAGAAGTGGCAGTCAAAAGATCACAGCTTGTAGATAATTGGCTCCAGGCATCTGCATACCCATGGCCATTGCTTGGGCCAGTTGGGATCAGTGGGTGTGGTGTAGGCCCTCGTCTCAAGGATCCTCAGATACTGCTGCTCTGCAAACTCAACCTTTTAAGCAATCAAAAACATTATTCTTGAGAAAATGTTATTATTAGGTATAGAATGATTAGTACAAAGGTCATGAACTAGCTTGTGATACCGTATCATTAATGCATGCTGCTGAATTCGGCATACATGCACAAATCGCTCACGCAGTACATTTTAAGTCATAAGGGTACTTAATCGACATTGAAACAATATTAAAAAATCCACTTTATTGCTGACGAATGTGCATGTGAGAAAGAGGGCAGTACGCATATACAGCTGTAGTACGTCCTGGCCATACTATCTCTGCAATAGATGTGACAACTTGATTAAGTGAAAATCATTTCCGCGGGCCTTCGCGCCAGTAGTACACACGAACCTGAGACTCAGTAGTAACCATATAATGTACATGGTAGGATAGAATCAAGTCTTTTTCAAATGAAAAAATAATTCAAAATCAGCATCCTTATTATCAAGCAGCAACTTAAGGTACGGAAGTGACTATCATGCGTATCATCAATGAGTACATTGTGTTGAAGTTAGAGAAGAAGAAGAAGAGAACCATCACCTTTTTGACAATATATGCTGTTACGTAGTCACGCGCCACAAAAAATAAATAAATAAATAAAACTTGGATGCTAACAATCTGAACCAAGAGCTACAAGACAATGTTAGATTTAGTTATCTAGACTCACTGGACATGACAAAGTTAGTACCGCTATATATATTCAAATCACTAACGCATAAATTCTGCCCCTTAATTTAGATATGCTGTGTGTAATATCGTTAATACATGTACCAGTCCAATACGTTTATAGCTTCGATTTGTGGCGGCGATCGGGATGTCTTACACCGTAGCTAGAGATCAGCATTTTAGTGTTCAGCAATACTGAATATAATGCTGCCAGTTGGTACACGTAGGCAGTCGAGTCAGTGCATAGTGCACACATGAGACAATATATATCAACAGCATCAATCCCTGCCATTAAACTGATTTCATTAGAAGAAGCGTAGGGATACCGGTACCATTACCGATGACCAGGAAAAATGGCAATTACAATTGAAAAAACACCCGCCGACCCCTCCATGTTCTGTCGGCAATTTCTAAGGACCAGTGATGAAACCTGTATACCTCTCCTGCATTTCGTCCTTATCGTCTGCACAAATCAATTGATTGCCAATGCCACACCTCATAATGACACTAGGACGCCATGCTACAGTGCGCATGTATGTACCCATCTCCTATAGGGATTAGCTTTAATGGTCGGAAGTAGAGCGATGAAGCATAGAGCGGCGGAGAAATATTTTATACCAACGACAAAAATGACGGAACTATTCACTCTCGTCGACCTGAATAAAGCCATGTCCACTTATCAGATGACAGGCTATAGTAAGGATCTACATCAGTTAATCTGTGTTAGTACTGCACGCAACTTAGCATCAAGGCCATTTGCTTTTACTGCATGTTTAGCTTATAAAGAAGAGCAAAGCAGGTGCTCTTTGATTATGCAAGCTTGAGTGGTACAAAGAAAAAGGACAAAAGAAATTGCATTTGTGACAGTTACGATTCTGAGAGGAAGAAATTGAAAATACATCAAGCTGGCACCAATGTGCAGCACCAATGTGCATCATCAAAGGCCATGATAAACATGAAGAACCTATAGGAATTGATATTGCACATGCGCGCACGCACATACAACTAACAAAATATGCATGCCCTTTCAAATATAGAATTGTGCGTGTTTGAGCGCTACAACGTGCGCCTGCTAAGTATTTGCATGCTTTACGACACCTACCCCGTTTTCTGCGATAAGGCGTGTGCTTTTATCTGTAAAGGGTGAAGGTGTAGATCCGTCGGGATGATCCGTAAAGCCAAACAAGTACACGTCACTTAACCCTGCCACCTGTGTAAAATACGAACAAACCATCGTTACCACAACAGCTCGCACACTCAGACTGTTGCCTAACTAGTCCATGGTTCTGAAATTCATGTTTGGCGGCAATCTTGTTGGCTCTGTCTGATCCACCGCTGACCTTCACCGCCCATTCGTTGGTGTACGTAAGCGGCTCCATTGCACAAACAAGGTACAACTGCACACTGCAAGAAAAGAAAGCAATATTGACTGCGATCACCATCTTTCTCGTAGTCTTTATTTTTGAATTTTGCTGCTTCGCAAGCTGTTCTTTATTCGTTTGCCTATATATAAGCCAAAAACGTGAGGTATAGACCGCAAATGTTCAATTTTATTATATTTTTAAAATAACAGAGCAACTTTGCTATCGTTGTAAAATAAACTATACTTAGCCAGCAATGCTGCCCATCTGTTATTTCTTGTACACATTTCAGTATCAACTCCGATAAGCCAACTGAAAGTTTGTAAATTGAGCTATACAATGAAACGTATAGCTCAATTTACAGACTTTAGTCAGTCACTTCCTTAAACATAATATATATGCTTCAATGTCCTGCGGTCCGAAACAGGGTTAAACTAGGGGCTGACCCCTAGCTTTGGATGTCAAAATTTATGGTTAATTACAATTATCTGACTGTGTTTGAAGTACTTTCACATGTACCTAACGCAAACAAATTGCAGGTGTTTGTGCAAATTGATTTGAATTGTGATTTAGTTTAAACTGCATGTTTCTTACTAATTTCTGTTCTTGATCTACATGTATTAATTTGCGTTCAAAAAGTGTTATGAAGTCTAGTTTTGGCATTAATTAAATGCAATCCATATTCAACTCATAGGGTACATCAATCCGGCGAAAGAAAACTGTCTCCTGCGGCACACTACTATGGAATTGTTCTAACTCCGGAGTAAATTGTCCGGGAAGGGAGTTAAGGGTATAAGGACGGTTTACTCCTGATGGGGGTAGCTTACTGCAAAGTAACTTGTTCTAGGGGAACAGGTTGCTCCGGAGCAAAGTGTCCTAGTTTACTCCGGAATATGTGGTCCGGGCAACAGATACAAAAAAATTTAAACGAAAATGCGTTAGTGCAGTCGATGACAAACCAAAACTTACAACGTTCGTCCAGACTGTGAGTGTCTATATATCGATGGACCACACTTTGTTCAAAACCCTCATTTCATCGTGCAAACAAGCTTTTAGCTTATGAATAAATGAATGAACAAGCTCCGTCAATCGTCGAAAATGCAAGACGCCCAGTGACTGGTATATGACAATAATTATTCAAAATGGCGCATGAATAAGGTATATTCTTCGGAGCACATGCAAACGCTACAACCGTTCTAGATACATACATATATGGGAAAGTTTCCGAGAAAAGGGACCTAGCGTGTATTATAAAAAAGCATAATAAAAATGCCTTACGTTTGAAATGCTATAACTTCCGAAGGGTTAACGCTATCGTCTTCCTATTTTCAGCACTTCATACTACACCATTTCTCTATGGTAGAATACATTTTGGGATCTTGAACATGCTCCATGCCAGTATCGCGATGTCCGATACCCCACCGGGTTCAAACCCGCCATAAATTTCTGTAGGAGTAATCAAATCGCTTCAAATTCGGTTTGTAGGTGGAGAGGTATCTATTTGTTCTGTTCGTTAATTTTTATGCAATCCGTTACGGAGATACAGTTGAACAAACTACGTGCACATTTTCGCGCTCGTTTCGCGCCAATGATTTGGGCAAATTGCGCTCCGCTCAATGTATGGGGAGGCGGGGATTATTACATTGGCGCGAATCAAGCAAGTGCAAGATCCCAAAAAGTATTTTACCATAGAGAAATGGTGTAATATGAAGTGCTGAAAATAGGAAGACGATAGCGTTAACCCTTCGGAAGTTATAGCATTTCAAACGTAAGGCATTTTTATTATGCTTTTTTATAATACACGCTAGGTCCCTTTTCTCGGAAACTTTCCCATATGTTCTGTACGGATGCTCAAATTGTCCGGTTGATCAACCGGACGACCTGTCTCCAGCTCAATTTAGAGGTGGGTTGGCAGTTCGCTATATGCGTGATCGACAGACTTACCTTCCAAGTGTGATGGTTGTGGAGCCTCACTAACAATGCAACATGCTCTTGACTGTAAGGTTGGTGGCCTAGTTATCCAGAGACACAAAGAGATCAGAGATTGAATTGGAGATATTGCTGCACAGGTGTGGACACAGGTTGTCAGAGAGCCAATTGTTAGAGAGGCTGACATACAAGCAGGTGTCTCAGGATTGAGGCTGGATTTGGGAGTACGTGGCGTTTGCCAACCTCAAGCAGAGGCACTATTTGACTTCAAGATTATTGATACAGATGCTCCATCCTACAGCAGTTGCTCACCAGAATCGGTTCTTGAATCGGGAGCTCAGGACAAACAGAGGATTTACAAGCAAGCAGTGGAAGGTACTTTTATACCCTTTGTGACATCAGTTGATGGACTTCTTCATCGGGAAGCAGAGCACTTCCTTAAGAGAATGGCCACATGTGTTGTTGCAAGCAAATGGAAAAAGTCTTATGCACAAACGTGTGGCTACATCAGAGCAAGCCTTTTGTTTGCTATCATCAGAGCAGCCAACCTATGCCTAAGGGGTTCCAGAGTAAAGTGGAGGAGTGGCCTTGGCTTTGAGGATGGGGCCACTCTTTACTTAATCATGCATTGAAGTACATTTATTGTACTGTGATTCTGATAAATTATGTGATTTGCATTATTTATTTATACTAATATTCTGATTCAGGTCTTTCTTTTTTTTTGCAATCCTGAAAAACAAAACAAAACAACAACCGGACGATGGGATGATCAACGGGCCCTTCGGCTGACCATTAAGAATTGTGTATTAAGAATAATGACTCGTCCTGTTAATGAACGGGACGGCCGGTTGATCAACCTGACTGTAGGTTGATTAACGGGAAAGCGATTTACAACATCAACGGAACTGCCGCGGTGGAAATGGAATGGCAGCATGCATGGTTGACCATCAGTTAACACACTTCCTGGCCTGGTACAACACTATTTGATTACAATTTATAGGATATGACGATATTACAGTAGTATATACAGCAAATACTGCATTGACCCAGTGGCATGCTTTTAACGTTCTACACATGTAAATTTTGCACTCAACATTCTTTCTAGGGTGTAGTGTGCTTGTTATAAGCCTTGCGATTGGGGGTGGCGTGTCGACCACTAACCAGCTGCGCTGCTCCTTGCCAAGATCCAACAATTTCTTTTATCAACTGCATGGTTAACAAACTCTTTCCATTATCACTGAACAACATACTGGGAAGACCAAATATTGGAAAACCCATTTCTGAAGAGCATTCTTTTGAGGTTTTTGATGGTAATGGGTACGCTAGGTTGAATTTCAACTATGCAGTGATCCATGGACAATGTGTAGTATCCACTTGTAATTATCACGTGTTCATATCGATCAGGTCAATCTGAGGAGGGGAATTCAATTCTTAAAAATAAACATGAGAACTTAATTTTTACCTGAACATGAGAAAAGAACCCATTTGCCAGAATAGGTCTGAAAGGTGATGGTTTCTCTGAGTAATTCGTAGACTGCATAGTTCACATAGCTTGACCTCAACGACACTTCTTGGTATGTGCGAGTAGAGAGCTTGAACCTAAGTGTGAACAATACTATGAATTTCACTGCCTAATTTAAGAAACTGTGGCTAACCTTGACAAACGTCTTTTTGGCACCTACATATAAGCAGTCTATGTTGTGTACCTGCTCCAAGATGCTTACAGTGTTGACACTAATGCGAGATAGTAGATTGTGGCGCGCTTCATCAATACCTGCTTCTCTTCCTCCATCGATACAACAATAAGAACATCTCGAATGCCTGCAGATGGCATGCATATCAAGAAGAGCAAAGCGATTTTCTTAACCAAGTGCCGAAACAAAGCATCGGGAGATTCTTGTTTCCCTCATGTAGCACTATATACAGCTCCGCAAAGTTCTGCCTGATTACAACACGGGAAATGTTGACTTATGTAGTCCAAATATATCTTCTTTTTGCTTTTGTCCATAGCCAATCACACAAACCAACGTGCTCAACGTGCTAAAAAATCAACTAGCATGCGTGACAGAAGTCATCCTGTTGATTAACCAGTTACCCGGTTAATCAGCCGGATGTCCGGTTTGGTAACAGGCCGACCGGTTGATTTACATCGGGACATGTATACCCATCAACTGATGCACATGAATTTTTAATCACGTGAGGCTGACTTGGCATGTAAATACCATTACAGAAATGACATTTATTAAACCATGCATGCATTATTTTGGTACATAAACAAGATGTAACATTACATATTCAACTCAAAAGAAGATTTCTTTCTGGTGTGCATTTGTCCCCATGGTGAGTCGTACGCTAAAGAATGCGATAATTTGCAAACTGCATGATTAATCATAGATTGACTGATCTTGACTTAAGTCATTAATTAGTGACTTCAGTCGCTGAACTTTTGGAACGATAAAACACTTGAGTTGTCGATGTCAGCGCGTTTTTATTTTATTTGTACACGTACTATGTGGCATGCCGCTTAAAACTATTCTAAAATGGTTGGATTTTAAGCCAGAGAAGCGTAGCAAACAGGGCAGCTTTTATAGCTGTTTGGCGGCAAACATTACAAAATACGCCCCTTTTTTTGTGTTCAAACCGCGATGCCTTTCTTTGTTGGCGATCGTGTCACATGCAATGCAGCTAAGCTATTAGGAAACAAAAATGCAAAGCAGAGGTAGGAAGGCTTTTTAAGGAAAAAGAACTCCTCGGGGGTGTGCAGAGAATTGAGGGTAAAGGGCGTAGTATAAAATACATCGTTTATTTTGATGAAGTCGCTACTTCAAAGGCGTTTTCCGCACGCAGTATTAGGCGGCACAGCTCTGCAGCAGGTGGCTATGCTGAGCGTCCATTCCTACAGCCATTTCTATAGTAAATAGTTCCCCACATTCGGCGACTGAAGAACCACACGAGCAAGAAAGTGTTGACGTCAGTGATGGCAGTAGTTTATCTTGTCATGGGGTACAATGGAAAGCAGTAGATGGCATTGTTGAAGACTGGAGATCCTCACCTGAGTTTGGTACACACATATTGATGTAGAAGTGGTACACAGGACGCCTCTGGACTACTGGAAATTGTCTCTTCCATCACAAATGCTGCCAGATGTAATTTCTTGGACTTCAGACTGCTTGCCTGTAGGATGCCCTAAGGCCACTGAAGAAGAAATCTTGGCAGTTTTTGGTGTGCTGTATTCCTTAACAAGGACAACAGAAGGTAGGAGGGATTTGTGGTCAACGAAAGATGGTCTATTTCCTGCCCCTCGCTTTGGAGAGCGGTATGGTTTGTCAAGGAACTGCTTTGAAATCCTCTTGCGACATCTTTCGTTCTGCCCTGCACTTGAGGACACAAGAGACAAGTGGGCCCCAGTTCGACGTCTTACTGATGGTTTTAATGAACGAAGAATATTTCCTGGATGGCAGCTCTGTGTTGATGAATCTGTATCTTCATGGCGAGGTAAGGATGGAGATTTTTGTTCCGATGGGATGCCCCATGTCACTTGCATCGAGAGAAAGCCCAAAGGAGTGGGCTGTGAACTGAAGAATTGTGCAGATGCTGATATTGGAAATACAGGAAAGTGCATCTATCATGGCCACCAAAGAATACGTTGCTGAGTACAAGTTAGCAGGAACTGCCCAACTTCTTCGACTCACAAAACATTGGCATGGATCTGCAGAGCTGTAAGTGCTGATTCTGCTTTCGCTAGTCTAACTACAGCCATTGCATGTAGAAAGAATGGCATGCACTTCACAGGGCTTGTCGAGACAGCAACACGAATGCATCCAAAACAGTACATGGATGAAGTGGAGTTTCCAAAACTTGGAGATGATGTAACACTAGTGGCTAATGTTGAAGGTCACAACATTATGGCCTATGCATGGGGAGATAAGGTACGAAAGTACTTTATTTCAACTCACTCTACAACCTTGCCTGGGAAACCCTCCAATAAACGTCGCTGGCTAAATGAAGACGGTGATGAGATAGGACAAACAGAAGTTTTTAACAAAACACTGAAACGTAGGAAAGTGGTTGAATCGTATTTTGATGCAGCATCCATCATCGACATCAACAACCATTTACGCCAAGGAGGCTTAGCTTTGGAGACAGCTTGGCGAACTCAGTCCTGGGCATGCCCTGTTAATTCAACAGTTCTTGGCACGGTTGAAACTGATGCATACCTTCTGTTAAAACGGTTTCAACCAGGGAGTACGAAAATGAGCCACTCAGACTTCACAGAAGCTGTTGCTGAAGCTTTACTTACATGTATCAAAAAACGTAAACGTACTCACTTTCAGCAACAGAATTCAAATGAATGAAACATTACCACACAATATTGCACCATTGAGCTTGCATCCAGTGTATGACAAAAACTCTGCTTCTTGGGTAGCAACCTATGCTAGTAGAGCTTGCATGCAGTGTATGCAAAAGCCCATGCAAGAACTATTGTACTGTGTGCTCTGAAATGGCAAATGGCAGCATTGTTGCCTTATGTGGGCTGAAGTCTAAGCAAGGAAGCGCCTGTATAGTAAAGCGCACACGTAATCAGTAAAACTCAATGCCTTTAGAGTACACGCAAACATTTTTTACTCCCAAGTGATCATGAGTATTTTAAATGAAATTCATATATGATGACCTGCTGTTCATAATCAACCACATGTAAAGAATTTTGAATAGCAAGGCATAAACTGTATCCCCGGGTAGTCACTACTGTTTTGGTCAATCTATGATTAAGTATATGCCGGATACATGTAGAGTCAGCTCTCCATTGCACGGATGAGCTTGCGACGCATGGACGCGGTTCAAAGTGTAATTCATATCGACCTATAGCGGATCAATTGTCCCCTACAAGTACATGTACGTCTCCCTACCGTCGACGTACAGAAGCGCAAATTTAAAAAGAACACGTTCAAACACACATGCACAAAGAACATAATCAAATTGCAAGCATACGCCCTCTACCACTGGCGCATGAAAAAGGAACCGTATACCACGCCACCATCCAGCAATGCCTTGAACCGTTTGGACCCATCCCATGCACGTAGTAATCTATACATGTACGTGCAGACTCTAAAAGTTGATAGTACTCTTCATCTTCAAGCATGCATTATAATTTTCAAAAGACAGGTGGGAGGCCTGTTCGGTGGATGGGTGTATGGAGAGAATTTATGCCAAAAGGAGACGACACGATCAGTAGTAAATCTGTCGGGGAAGGGGAGGTATGTATGGGGGACAAGATTACCTCAGACACATTCTATTCGCATTAACAGCTGAGTTTTGGTATAGCAACTGTACTGATAGTTTAAAATGTGTGAGTTTCGTGCCAATCACGAGTCAGCTTATTCAGTGTACATGTATATGCACCACGTAAACACAGTTTATGCATGCACAATGTGCCTTTATAATTGCATGGGGGGAAGGGGGGGGGGGGGGGGGGGGGGGAGTTGGCAGGGAAAACACCAAGTGCAATCGTTTGCAATGTGTTATCATGACGCTATATAATACATATTCACATTTGTTGCTCATGAATGATTTCCTCTGTGCTACCAAAGCTTCGCAGGTTATATTTCACATCGTGAATGAGCTAATCACGTGCTGCATGCTGGTACAATTAACGTGAATGTCCGCTTATTAAGTACTGTTCCATGCTGCTAGCCTATGCTGATGAAATTGCCTACTAGAGTACTAGCCAAATCTGAGCTTGTACCATTCTACAGGGCTAGGCTATTCACTTCCTGTGTGCACGATTCTAGTACCACGTCTTAAGTCTGTTACTATATAGTCACGCACGGCTGCTGAAGTTGGTCCAATACATAAATATACATTTTGCAACGCGGAGAGTTATTGCACCTACTGTACATGCACATTAATGATCAAACTTGATTGTGGGCATGAAACATGTCACGCCTATATGTAAGTCATCCCCCCCCCTCCCCCCGCGCGCTTTTTTCCTTTTTCTTGCTTTCTCCTGTGTTTATTATTTCTTTTTTCGGTTTTGCGCCTGCAGGGTCGTTTGTACAATCACGCGTTGATTCAACTTGTATGTGGCGACGCCATATGTGGCGTGATCTCAAATCTTTGTCTTAACATCGGTGTATATGCATAATGCTGTAGTCTGTACTCGTAAATGTACGTCTTCACTGCAACAACGCTTAGAATATTTACTGGTAGCTGATATTTTCACTTGCTTTATAGTTCACTACTAGGCCCTGATTAATGGAGCTCCGGTGGAGCGTGGTTAATGCTTAATCTCCAGCTCGCTGTCCTTATTTAAGGACTTTAATGACAGCGCACTGTGACTTCCTTTCTGTACATGTATATGTCCACGAAGAAATGAGATTAAGAGAATTATGTTGCATTTGGAGATTTTACCTACATTATTTCTTTAAATTTATTTTAGCTTTAGAATATAAAGACGCATTTAGACAAGTTGTGTTATAGCAGTTATGCATGTGGGACGCGTATCTAAAGTACGCATTAATTTCAAATACATTATTGACGGAATTAATGAATTATAATTATATGACTGATTTCTGAAAGCTTGATGATTGAGACTTACAATAGTTGTTATGCATTGAGAATCAGACGTAGTACTTAAAACATATAAATTATATCATTTTATGAACATACATGTATGACATGAAACATGAATATCTGTTGGATGCTGAAAACGTTTATGAATTCAGTTGTACTATACGAAACCTAAAGCAAAAAGGTATAAGAGTGGCAAAAGAGGGGGGGGGGGGGGGGGGGGGGGGGGGGGGGGGGGGGGGGTCTGGAGAAGGTTGGCCAGTGTACGTACATGTTGTACATGCAGATTTAACGCACAAAATAATCGTGCATGATTGTGATATTTGCATATCGTGTATCAAACATACATCCTTCTTCGTTATCCATTGTGGCTTCGTAGAGAGACTTCCTATATTGAAATAAAATACTGTTACCTAAATATTTGGTCGACAAAAAATTGCCGTTGCCGAAATATTGTCGTAATGCGTATACATAGCAATGCACATGTACTGTATTATATATAGAGTCAACGCGCAAGCAAGCACCGCGGCAAACAAGAACAGCCTCATCTATGTGAGAAACTAAATAACTCTCTAGAAGCATCGATATCGGATGGGACAAGATTTTCGCCACCAGCTTCAGAGAAATCGTCTCCACCCAAAGCGCAGTCGGAGAATGAAGGAGAAAGACCTCGTCAAGGTGACTGAAATATGTGTAATGCATGCAAGTGCTATAGGCAAGTGCTATAAACGCTAGTCTCATCTACAAAACGTTTATTTGATTTACATGTGCATTGGGGCAACACACCGTTAGGAAATCTTGTGACGGTGAAACAGTTTCCCCTCCCCCTGCCACCCTAACCCCACCCTCTTTAAATGTAACTTTTTATGTAACGACGATGCAGAATATGTTACAGAAGTTTCGAAGGACAGTGAAAAAAATCTTAAGGGCTTATATGTACAGTATACGATAATAAGTATAGTAAATATATCATCTAACGTTAACCATGGCCGGGTTGCGTGAAATGCTTACCATTCAAAATTGTTTTCATATAAATCTTTTCTATTATTTACATTACATGCAGGGTCAGCTGACGAAATGACTGCAAATGAACAGCGAGATGCTGAAAAGTATCGGAAAAATACATGTAAGCGGCCAAGTACTGCACCGAGCTCTGGTAAATTAACGTTCAGCAATGAGTCAAGTCACGTTGTTGAAGAAAACAGGCCTGCAACCTCTCCCGTGACGTCTCCAGCAAATTCTGGGCGTTCATTCGACTTCACACAACACGGCAGTACGTTACTCAAACTTCATTGGGGAAAAGTTGTCATGATACATCAGCATGTATTTAAACGTGTACCTTTCGCACCTAATCAGTTATGTACTACAGCTTGTAGTACTGTAGCACTATGCAAGATATAGATCATGCATTTCGAAAACTATAAAACTTGTTGAGCCTGGCCCAACTCTTCCACATAAGAATCGGTGTAGGTCTTTGGTTCATTCGCCAGCCCCCCCCCCCCCCCCCCCCCCCCCCCCCTTCCCCTCCAGTCTTGTTTTCTGAATTAACCATCCGTGAACTTGAGTGTTATCACTTGCAGCTATAATTTTATAAGGGATTCCTAGGTTTGGCCCCCCTCCCCCCCACACACCTTCTTTTCCCTCCTACTTTTAGTGTTACGTGGGATATAATTTTAAGCACGGGACGTCTTAGACGTGTCACTGCATAATTTTCTTTCCCTTCTACATCTATTATGAAATATATGACACGATTGACATGATGACGCAAGTATTTGAGAAGCACTTGAAACATTATCAGCAAATTGTATCCAATGGTGATGTTATTGAATTCAGACTTTGCAAGCTTATCTTGGTAGGCCCTCCACGTGTTGGCAAGTCTTCTCTTATAAGGAGGCTGCTAGGAGAAGCTTTACCAATGCAATCCCCGAGTACTCCAGTTGCAGAATCACCACAGAAAGCTATAATTCACAGTGTGGAAGCAGAAAAAACGTTGATGTGTGGAACAACAGGAGAAAAGGTTTGCATGCTAAAGATGAGTAGCTTATCAGATGAAGTAAGTTTTTGGCTTAGCCAAGTACAGTCAGCTGTTCAACGTTCCCCTAAGCATGACTGCGCAGCAACATGTCTAGATGGAGATGAGAGTAAAATACATGAGTCACATGATGAAAACAAAGCTGCCCAATTCGAACAGTTCTTACATTATTCATGTGCACAATCCACTATTTCATCACTTAGTACATGCAGTGATGCAATTCAGTTGAACATCATTGATACAGGTGGGCAACCAGAGTTTCAAGAAATTTTGCCTTTAATTATCAACGGACCTGCAGTGCACATTTTGGTATTCAAGGCTAATGAAAGCATTAAGAAACTCAACGAAATTGTATATGAATCTGAAGATCATGACACTAAACAAACTATTTATCAAACAAATATGACCACAGAAGAAGTGATACTGAAAAGTATTGCTACAATACAATCATTTGCAGTGCATGAAAGTAAGCATGAGAAGCTTCATGTAAGAGGGCAATCAACAGTTATATTAGTTGCCACCCATTGCAACTCTAAAGATGGTCTTAGTGAAGAGAAAAAATATTGTCAAATAAAGGAGCTAAATGAAAAGGTTATGCAATCATTCACAGATTTCACTGGAATGGATGCAAAAGATCGCATAGTCAAAATAGACAACATAACATCTGATAAAGATGCTTTTGATACGCTTAGATCTTTCCTAAAAAAGGTCATTGAGCAGCGTAAGTTTACAATAACACTTCCTCCACAGTGGCTGGCCTTGTATTTTGCACTGCAGCAAGAAAATAAGTCGCACATGAGCATTAGTGAGGTTGAAGTGCTTGCTAAACATTTTTATATTGATACTAATGATCTGAAAACAGCATTGTGGTTTCTGCATCACTGTGCAGGGAGTGTAATGTATTTTGAAGATGTGGAGGAACTTCGAGACACATTGTTTCTTGATATTCAGCAAGTCTTTGATTGTGTAACAGCATTAATAGCAAAGACTTTTGTACCTAGTGAAACTACCTATATGAATCAGGTAATGGCATTTAAAGATACAGGAAAATTTAACGCTGAAGATATTGAACACATATGTACAATAAGAAGGGGTTCATTGAAGCAAGGCATTGATTTAAGGCAAATTATTTGTTTACTAAAACACCTGCACATTCTAACTGTTACAAAGGATGGGTCCTATTTCCTACCATGTGTGCTTAAATCCGAAGAACTTCAACTTCCATCAACAGAGAAAATAAATGAGAAGCCACCTCTGCTGATTAGGTTCAATACAGGCCCCAATCCATTTGGATTGTTTTTCAGCATGATTAATCATCTCATTAATGTCAATCGTTGGGAGCTGGTGTCATGTGATGAGGGAAAATTTTATCGCAATAAGATGGCATTTAGAATAGGAAGTGATGAAGACATGATAATAATGATTGACTGTCTTCAATACTTCGAGGTTCATGCATTCCCAACTGATAATGCAGCACGTGATGGAACATTCCAGCACTGCAGTGTGAGGATGGCAATTCAAGAGGCAATTACATCTGCCTGCAAAACGATGTCTCACACTGCTAATTTCTCATCTGATGCTCTTCACATTGGTTTTTATTGTGATTGCTGTGGTGACCCTGTGCACTACATGTTCATTCGCCCAGAAAAGGATGACATGAATAAAAAACGAATCCTTTGTAATAAAAAAGGATCTACAACAGATCTATCAGAAAAGCAAAAGAAATGGCTAGAGGTTAGGTATCTTTCTATGAATGTCTGTTTCACATGGTTTATTGCATTTGTCTCACTTAACTATTTTAATGTTACTGCGGTTGCTGGCAAACAACTCATCCATTTGTGCATGTTTCATAATACCTTGGAGAATAAAATTAATATAATTTTATTGTTTGTGATTATTATGCACAATTAGCAACGAATTCTAGCATGTATGTACCTGTAGCAGATTAAATAGAGCTTGCTTCATTTCCTTTAAATCACCCAGCTTTGCAGATAGAATAATGCCTACAAGCAAAACCCGCATCACAGCATTCCAATGTATTATTCTAGATATGTTGCTAAAACAATATTGTTATTTGCAGGCCCTTCCTTTTTTACACCACTTCCAGATTCACTTTCTCTCTTTAAGACTTTTATCAGTATATACTTGCGCATAGCTAAACCTCCAATCATACCAAACTAAATTCAAGTCTGAGTCATCTTTGCCATAGGTTGGTGGGCATTGGATGGAATCTTTCTCTATGGCTATTGCAAACAGAATAATGTGTAGCCTTCCATAAGGGTTGCATTTTATATAGGTGCTAAACTTAACACAAGGAAAAAGTAAGAAATCTAGCAGTCACATATGTACAAAAATGTGACATTCAAATACAATTTATGTATATTGCAGAAAATGATCGTTTAGCATATGTATGTTGAGTTGTCCTATTTTGAATTAAGATGCATACATGTATATTAATTGTTGAATTGAAATTTTTTCATGTTGAAACAATGTGCATACTGCCTGTATTCAACACACATTGTTTTGTCAAATTATAATCATAACGGTCACAACATAGGCTTTTGTACATCATTTATCTGGGACACATGTTTCCTGTTGCATTTAGAAAAAATTTATCTTTCATATTTGCAAAGAAGTATATGCAAGTGTATAATACTAGAATCTCACATGCAGGATACTAAAGAGCTCATAATTCCAAGAGGTACGAAACATATACAATTGTACTAGTTTGTTAAGACTTACTAGCAAATATGTTTGCTATTTTGTCATTGTGCGCTGAGTCATAATCCTTGTTATATGTATGCTGCATATTATTTTGTGTGCTTTGAATGACGGGAGGCAACTTCTGGCCTAATCTTGTTTAAGTGCTATATCTCAAATGAATAGCATAATCAGCCATATGTAGGTAAATAGATATGCTTTCAATTTTCAAGCCAGAACTGGAGATTGTACATGTATTTGGTTAAAGAGTGTTTTTGAAGTTGGATTTAAAAGGTTTTGTATACCCATTTCCAAGTCTAGCAGATTTAGCTATCAAAAATTATCTTACAAGTGGAGTGAAGGCTTCTTATGGGAAAACACATCCAAGCAAATCCAAGTGATGTAGGCTTTAGTATCAAAAGGTTACTTATGTTTGCAATAATTGCTATATGTGTGATTTAAATTGCTAATTTACATTCCACGAAGTAACAGGGGCTGTGTCCTTAAATATGACAGAATCCAGTACAGATCAAAGCATCAATAAATCTGGGACCATCTCTTGTCCATTGGGTAAGAGAATTGGTTTGCTACACTGACCGATTTTTTATGCTGAATGCAATGCTTATCAATAGTAATATACAAAAATAATAACTGCAGGTTTCTTGTCTAACATTTCTAATAATAGCTCTCCATTCACAGCTCTGTGCATGAAATATTCATTTGAGGATGGGTCTTACTGCATTGAATATCTAGATATTCACATTCTCTATTTCTTCTAATTGAAGCATTTATCTTACTACACAGACCCTAGTGTTGTGCAAGCAGCATTTCGGAAGTCACTAAGTTATTTGAGAACATGCATTAATCCAGATGACATCACTACTCAATTATTCGAAGAGAAATTAATAACAATAGAAGACTTGTGGAAGATACGCAATACAGGATATGACAAAAGGGATGCCTTGCTAGAAGCTATGCAATTATCCATCAACAGAGATGAAAACAAATTCATGGCAACATTCTTAAATCTATTAAATGCTAAAGACGCATATAAGATAATTGCAGAGAAACTTTTTAGAGCCCTTGAAGGTAAGTATAATGAGATTTCTGTTAGAAAATAAACACTGTGATGCCAGGCATTGTGTATAATAGGAACCAGCCCCCCCTCCCCCCTCCCACACACACACACACATGTATTTTAATATATATTGCCTTCTCCTTTTGTCACAATAAGCGGCAAGTCGTTGTGAAATAGTTTTTATTGAAAAAGAAAGAAGTGACAGCAATCATTAGTTGTACTTAAACTTTAAACTGCCAAGGGGCAAAATATTTATTAATGAGGAATTACAAAACAACTTCGAATTTGACATTATGACAGATACGGTACGTGACACAAATGCATTATTTTATTTTACAATCCTAGTACCTCAAATTCTGTTCGAGCCATCTCCTTCATTCACCTAGAAGGAAAGTAATTTGATCCCATTAACTATGAACATCTATTTTGCAGATGGGAAAATTTAACTCGTGGTTAGTATTTTAAAGACCAAAATCGCAGTTCAGGTGATTGTATTATACATTCAATAATTAATAATAATCTGGCTGTCAAGATCCTAGGCTACTATATTGGGAAATGTTTTTTTTTTAATCATTTGATAGAATGATTTGCATTATAAAGGTTTACATCTATTTTTAGCGTCGCGGCAGAGTTTTGTGGCAATATCAAAATCATTGTACGCATCGTTTCTGTCTTTAATACAAACCGCAGTATGTACGGTACTGTCCCAATAAGTTGTGCACCTGGAAGGCAACTTGTCACAAAATATTATTTCAACTGTATTAAAAGTTCATGAGCGTAGTCTGTCAATACTTTATTATTAGCCCGCTATCAATATTGAAAGCGAGCTAATAATAATAATAATAAAGTGTGCTTATGAACAGGAGACCTCTCTTCATTCCCCAGTGCAATCCAGACCTCCAAAACATATCACCTAGAATTACTTGGAGCTCCAATTGGTGATTCTGAATATTGCAACCAGTTCATTTCTAGAAAACATCAGGCTGCCTTAGCTCTTCTGTCCACCCTTGGCAGTTTAGACCCACAAGTTGCATTGGCCCTGTTGCGTCTCTGCTCTGGTTTTGCAAGCTGATCCACATTGCTAGAGTCACTCCACCACACCTTATCTTGGATGCCATGCAGCGCTATGACGTGGATGTTCGCCGATCCTTTGCAAACTGCACTGGCGTTGATGCCTCTGATACTGCTTGGAAGCAAGCTAAATGAGTCTGCGAAGAGGAGGATTGGGGCTTCGCTTAGTTGATCACTCTTCAGCAGCCTATATAGCATCCTTTTGCACATCTGGAAGTGTACAAACTACACCACATTTGGATAAAGTCATCTCTCACTATAATAGTTGTCTTGCAGATTGTGACACCTTATCAATCACCTCACTGAAGGATAACAGTCCAAACCAAAAGAAACAATTAGGCTCTATTGAAGCATTACAATTCAACTCACTCCTCAGCACAAGTTCCACAGCAGACAGGGCGCGATTATTATCCAGCTCCTCCCCTCATGCTTCAGCATGGATCTCTGTAGTTCCATCAATCAGCCTCGGTCTGCACTTTGAACCACAAGAGTTTAATACAGCACTAAAATGGTGGCTTGGGATTAATCCCTCAATGTGTTTAGACGGTAATTTAATGGCTTGCCCTCTTTGTCCAGGTAATTCACTTGAACCTTTGGGGTATCATTGTGTAACCTGCAAGAAAGGCGGCGATGTCACTTTGAGGCATAATGCGTTATACGTAATGTGCTATTCAATACCTTCCGTAGAGCTGGCTTGTCATCACATCTTGAGGTTGGTAGTGGCTGGGGTCAGGAGAGTTCAAGGGCCCGTCCAGCAGACATTCTAGTCACCAATTGGGACAACGGCATCTCAGCAGTCACTGTTGCATCTCCGCTCAATTCTAGTACCATTACGGAAGCGGGCATGTACTCAGGTGCTGCAGCAAGAGCAGCTGAGCGCAGAAAGCACACTCAAAATGACTCTAAATGTGCTGAACTAAGTTGGAAATGTATTCCGCTGGCGGTAGAGTGTTATGGTGCATGGGGTCCAGAGGCTCTAAAGGCCTTCTCACAATTAGCCACTCGTTTAGCCATTCGTGGGAATACCTCTAAATCTATGGCATTGACTGACCTCTTTGGTGCCTCAGAGCTAATGCTCGTGCCATTCTGAGTTGTTCCTACTCCCACCTTATGCAGCAGGTGGATGAACTTTAATTTGTGTGTATTCGTTTGTATTGTGTGCATGTATTCATTTAATTATTGATGAACATATATAGACAATAAAAATAATAATAATAAATAAATATGAACTTGAGTCTTTAAAAACTTGAAATTATATTTTTGGCAAGTTTGTGCCTTCCAGGTGCACCTTAACATTTGGGACTGTACCGTATACAAACCGTGGTTTATAATTATAATAATATGGGATCGTTCAGCGAAAAGGGACCTACATGTAGCGCATACATTATACAGTATGCGCAATAGAATGTAACGCATACTGAAATGTATGGCTAATTAAAAATTCAGCGCCTTACAACTCCATGATAGATACTCCGATTCTCAGTCCGTAAGAAGCAATGTGTTGAAGACATTTTATTTGTACAATAATAACAACCAAAACGACTGAAATCTTGAAAAAAAACATCCGCGAAAAGATTAAAACTGTACGTAAATCTCACTTTAGATACATAATTTAACTGCAAACTTGCGTAATGAATCGAGCTTTATCTATAAAAGCCTATCAGGTCACCAGTCTACTTTAGAAATTATATAAAAAGTATTGCTTCAGATTATCACTGCTAAGCTGATTCATTTTCTGACAATACAATTGAAATGTTTTTTTTAATCAATCTACATGTACACATGGTAAATATATTCTCGCTGTATGGTTATAAACATTATGTCCATATAGATAAATAAACTTTTCTCTCTTTTTATAAAATGTGAAAGAAAAATGACAATTTGGGTTGTACACACAGTACTTACATACACACACATGCACACACACATACACACACATACACACATGCACACACACATACACACATGCACACACACATACACACACATACACACATGCACACACACACAAAAGTATGTAACTTTGTGACATTCCTACATTGCATTACATTGATATAACATTGAATGTGCAATTTTAGCAAGTTAGGCCTTAGTGCACCTTATTACATATTGGATAATACGTGAGTTCAGTGGCAGGCATATTATCTCATGCCAGCAGTGCATAAGTAACATTTCTTATGATCATAGTACCATGTATTATCATAAGTTGGCACTAAAAATAGACATTTAACAATTTCAAGTGTTATTCAATGCATGCACGACATGCACACGCACAAATTTATACCGATACAGAAGAGGTGCTTCAGAGTAACACAAACTCTTCACCTTCATTTATTTCAAGACCATCACCAAATGCAGACAGTACATGGACTGCATCAAAGGACACAGTGGGCAGTGCAAGGAAGGACATATTGGCAACAGGGAGTGCATTACTAGGTCAGCCACAAATCACATCAGAGGATACAACGATACCAAGCACAGCACAAGAGATAATATTACCAGCACTTCAGAATACACAGCCGGATACATTGATAGCTAATATACCAGTAACAGCACCTCAGGAAGGCATAACAGCAAGCATAATTCAAATGGTAAACATAGAGGATACTACAATTGCTCACGCTGCTCAGGAGCTATGTCCATCCTTAGTGAACAGATCTATAGTTGTCCAATGTAGTGTGTTCTAAATTATACTCTTGCATCTATTTTCATTATAATTGCATGGCATCAAAACATGTTCCCTTGCAGCCCCACTTCTTGTTAGACCGATTTTCATTCCTATAAAATAAATAGGTCCAGCACTTCCTCCAATCATCATCACCTTACTTGTGATTACTACACTTTCTGCAACCTAAATTTAAGGGAACTATTAAATATAGTGACATGCGATGATGTAAATTTTATCTTTTATGGAAGTGAGAACCCTTCCATTATGATGGGTATGCATATGTGTGCAGGGATAATGAGATACACAGGTGCCAGGAAGGAATGGAGGGAAAACGGATGTATCAACCCTTCTAACTACAAAGTCGCACATGACATAATTTATTTATTTTATCATTGCATGGCGTGCTGTTAACATTGCATGACTTAATTTGGTCAAAAAATTGAAACCAGTTAATTTGTTTCCATTATAAACATATTCAGTACACTTTCCAGTTGCTATTTGCATGAGTAACTTAAATTCATGTCATTTTGGATAATGTCACTTGTTTACCCTGTCATAACTGCATGCTTTCTGCAGATAATAGTGCATGTCATTTTATTGATTTCAGATCAAGTCTCTAAAAGCCAGTTTACACCAATGTCTTGACAATCCAGATTCAGAGAAAGCCAAGTACTCAGCAGCTGAATGTGCATAAACTGATTCTAATTGTTTTTAATCTTTTCAGGACCTCCTTTGATGAAACAGCTGAGCTCATTTGTGAGAAGCTGAGGGAATTGGATCGTTGGGTTGCCCAAGCAGATGTTAATGAGGACACTGAGACCTTTGGTGTAGGAGACGATCCTATTGATCACCTTGTTGAGGCAGCCACTGCACCCATCAGAACACCCAGAACTGTGAGTGCATTTAAAAAATCCAGTAAAGCTAAGTTTCAAATTCGTTCAATGTTGTACACAGAAACATGCACCAGCAGCACCAAATGATGTGTCACCTGTAAGTGATTTAAACGGCAGGAGTTGATAATTTTATAACAATGACCCATACAGATAACATTGGATTCGGACAAGGGTTTAAATCACCATTAACAGTACTGTAGCCCATCATGACTAGTACAGTACTGGAGCCCATCGTGACCAGTACAGTACTGTAGCCAATCATGACTAGTACAGTACTGGAGCCCATCATGACTAGTACAGTACTATAGCCCATCATGACTAGTACAGTACTGTAGCCCATCATGACTAGTACAGTACTGTAGCCCATCATGACTAGTACAGTACTGGAGCCCATCATGACTAGTACAGTACTGTAGCTCATCATGACTAGTACAGTACTGTAGCTCATCATGACTAGTACAGTACTGTAGTCCATCATGACTAGTACAGTACTGTAGCCCATCGTGACTAGTACAGTGCTGTAGTCCATCATGACTAGTACAGTAGTGTAGTCCATCATGACTAGTACAGTACTGTAGCCCATCGTGACTAGTACAGTACTGTAGTCCATCATGACTAGTACAGTACTGTAGCCCATCATGACTAGTACAGTACTGTAGTCCATCATGACTAGTGTAATAATTGAATCACTTAATCATCAGACTGACAATTACAGCACAGCATACATTTATATATAAAAATATATACATCATTGCGCATGCGCATAGTCCATATAATACAGTCATATATTACACTTCTCTTCCCCCTTAAAATCTGTCAGGGGGGTGGCGGGTTCTCTCAGGGTAACGTCGAGTGGTTGATGGAGTTGTTGTTGTTGTTGTTGTTGGCCGGTGATCATGAGGAGCCTTTCCTTCAGTGGACTGCCCTTCGTTTCTTCTTACTCCTCTTTGTTCATTACTCGCAGTTGGGTTACTATCTTGTATGTCCAGATCAGTACTTGTTATATCAGGTTGCCTCATCAGTTCCTCCCTTGGCCTTGTTTCCTCGGCCACTTCATCTGGCTCTGTCATGTCGGGTGCCCTTCCATCCACCTTGGTGGTAGGCACTGGCACACATATGGCTTCTGGTACAGCACTCAACTGCTCAATATGTCTTCTCCAAACCCTACCATCAGGCAATTCCACCTGGTAGGACACAGGACCACATTGCTTTCCAATTCTTCCCCGAACCCACTTGGGATCACTGCCATAATTTCTTGACAAGACAGTCTCTCTTTCTGCACACTCCCGATCTCTGGCCTTCTTATCATGGTGCCACTTCTGCTCTGCTTGTTTCTTGCAGACCTGTTGCTCAGTAGTTTCTCTTAGCAAATGGAGCCTTGTCCTCACCTCTCTCTGCAGAAATAGAACACATGGGGGAACATTAGTCACACTGTGGGGTGTGGTTCTGTATGACAACAAAAAAGAGCACAGTTTCTGATTGAGTGTTACTTTGGTGGTACCTGTCTTCATAGCTCGCTTAAATGTTTGAACAAACCTTTCCACTTGGCCATTTGTGGCAGGATGGTATGGAGCACTACGGATATGTTTTATTCCATTTTTAGCCATGAACTCTGCAAACTCTCTTGATATGAATTGTGGTCCATTGTCTGAGACAAGTTGTTCAGGCAATCCATATGCTGAAAACACCTGTCGCAAAATTTCAATTGTTTTCTGAGATGTTGTGTTCGGCATCTCAAACACTTCAGGCCACTTTGAATGGGCATCAACAAACAATATAAACATCTTTCCATTTATTAGTCCTGCAAAGTCAACATGTACTCTTTGCCATGGTCTCCCTGGCCAAACCCAAGGATGTAGGGGAGCTAGAGGTACAGTAGTTTTTACCTCTTGACATGCAGTACAACCATGCACACAATCCTCAATGTCCTTATCTATAGATGGCCACCATACATGTCCCCTTGCTAATGACTTCATTCTAGATATGCCGGGATGGTTATGATGTAACTCTTGCAATATCTCCTGTCTAAGTTTAGCAGGTATCACCACCCTTAGTCCCCATAATAAGGTGTCATTCTCTATTGACAACTCATGCTGCTTATTGGCATAAGGGCTTAAAGCTTCAGATCTTTGATCAAGCCAATAACCTTGCTTTAGATTCTGCAATACCTTACTTAAAATTGGGTCACTACGTGTTGCCTGCCTTAAGTGAGCTGCAGTAACTGGGAGTGCTTCAATTTGTTCTACACTGAAAACACTTGCCTCTAAACCTTCCACATCAGGTCGGTCCTCCTGTAATGGTAGACGTGAAAGTCCATCTGCATTTCCATTTTCATGTGTAGACCAATACTGTATATCGTAAGTACTGTATATGCTGCCAAAAGCATAGCCCAACGTTGCAATCTGGATGCTGCTACCACTGGAATCCCCTTCTTGGGTCCTAGTATGGTGGTCAAAGGTTTATGGTCTGTCACAAGAGTAAACTTACGCCCATATAGGTATTGATGAAATTTCTTTATACCAAATATTAAGGCCAATGTTTCTTTTTCAAGTTGAGCATAGTGACGCTCTGCTGATGCCAAGGTACGTGGTGCAAAGGCTATGGGGCGTTCACTGCCATCAGGCCACTCATGTGATAAGACAGCTCCAAGTCCATAGGCTGAGGCATCTGCTGCCAGACGTAGTGGTAGTTTAGGGTCATAAGGAGTAAGAACCTGTGTGGAACTAAGCATTTTCTTTATTAGGACAAAGGCATGCTGACACTCCTTGTCCCATTTCCAACCATGTTCTTTCTTTAATAGTGCATACAACGGAAACAGGTGGGTGGACACATTTGGCAAGAACTTGGCGTAATAGTTTACCATTCCTAGAAATGATTTCAATTCGGTAATGTTTCTAGGAGCAGGGGCCTTTACCATGGCTTCTACCTTCCTTGGCAATGGATGGATCCCTTCTGCATCAATTCGATGGCCTAAGAAATCCACTGAGTGGGAGAGAAAAACACACTTATCCTTACGCAACCGTATTCCATGTTCTTTCAATCTGTTGAAAACTTGCTCCAGGTTTCTTAAGTGTTCAATCTCATTACTGCCTGTCACTAGGATGTCATCAATGTAGCACACCACATGTTTGATCCCCTGCAGTACAGAATCCATTGTTTTCTGAAACAGGGCTGGAGCAGATGCTATTCCAAACGGCATACGCCTGTATTGGTACAACCCTCGATGAGTATTAAGGGTACAAAGTTTCTGAGACTCTTCATCTAAAGCCAATTGTAAATATGCATTTGTAAGGTCCAATTTACTAAACCATTTTCTCCCAGACACTGTTGCTAACAGTTCTTCAAGTTTCGGCAAGGGATATCTATCCACATCAAGGGCAGGGTTAATTGTGACCTTGAAATCACCACAAATCCGTACCTTTTTATCTGGTTTCAAAATTGGTGCAATTGGGGTGGCCCACTCACTATGCATTACTCTGTGGACAATTCCCTCCTTTTCTAATCGATCTAACTCTTCCTCTATTCCTTCCTTCAATGCAAATGGTACAGACCTTGGACGGCAAAATACTGGCTTACTCTGACCCTTTAAATGCAACTTCGCTAAATATGGAACAATTGGGCCCTTACTTTTCTCAAACACCTCTACAAATCTAGTTAACAGTGTGTCAAGTCCTCTGTTGAGACTATCACTCACTTGCACCTTTTGTATACGATGCCAGTCCAGTTTGAAACTTCAAAGCCAATCTCTTCCCACCAAATTTGGTCCATCGCCCTCCACCACTATCAGCGTGCACACCTCACTTGCTGCCCGTACCTTACTTTAACCTTGATTTCACCACATTCAGAAATCTTTTGACCAGTATATGTTGAGAGTCGTGCTGAACTAGGAGATAAAGTCATTTTTGGGAAATGTCTATTAAATGTGACTAGAGATATCAAGGTTACCGCTGCACCAGTATCAATTTCCATTGTAAGACATACACCCTGGATTTTAAACTCAGCCAACATGGGTTTTCCTACCTGAGGGTTCTGATAGGGTGCAAATACCTTCAGTTCTGTCATCCTCCTCTCTGGTTCTATCTTCATCACCTTCCTCAGTTTCTGTCTGTGACTCATTCTCTACCCAACGCAATTTACTACCCCCCTCTCCTTTCATTCTTCTGTTTTCTCCTACATACGGAAGCAATATGACCCGTCTTTCCACAACAATGACACGTGGCGTCTATAAATTTACACTTGTTGGCAACATGATTGTTCTTGCCACATTGCGTTCCTACAAGGTGTTACCTGTTTTTTCCGCAACCTGACTGCCCTTTGGGTCCAGCTTCACACGCCCTACCGACAGGTCTTTGAACTGTAGCGCATTCTTCTGCGCCGCCTCCATAGCCTGAGCTACCCCCAGTGCCTTGGCAAGGTCCAGGTTCTGTTCAGTCAGTAGCAGGGGCGGCGGATTAAGGTATTTTTAAGTGGGGGGGGGGGGGGGGGGGGGGGGGGGGGGGGGGGGGGGGGGGGGGGGGGGGGGGGGGGTAAGCTATGAATTATTAATGAATGGGCGTGGTATACTACTATTGCGCATGCGCAAATTAATCTTCGTACATTGATCCTCTTCGTCACATCAGTTGTCACCGCGGTTGTCGCTGTTTCAACGTCCTCAGATCGAACTGGAAGGACACAAGAACCATCCGTGGGAGGCATAGGGATTGCTGGAGTTTTAATTGTCCGTGCCAAAAATCCAATAAGCTTCGTCTGTTTCATCTTTTGTTCGCCGTCGTCCGATGTGGCGCTTCATTAATTCCAACACTACGTATTAATTGGAATAAACTGGTTATATGACGTTTTAATAATGAATAATAATTCTGTCCAGAAAAGTTGGGGGGGGGGGGGGGGGGGGGGGGGGGGGGGGGGGTGGGGGGGGGGGGGGGGGGGTAAATACCCCCCCTACCCCCCCGGTTCCGCCGCCGCTGAGTAGGCGCTTCTGCGTTGCTTCGTTTGACAAGCCACATACAAAACGGTCACGCAACACTTCATTCAAATACCCCCCAAAGTCACATGTTGCAGACAGACGCCTTAGTTCTGCTATATATAGTCTAATACTGACTCACTCTGTTCTTGGTTCCTACGGTGAAAGTGGAACCGCTCTACAATAGTTTGCGGCTTTGGCTCCAGGTGTTCTTTTAGCGTCTTAGCTAATTGGTCAAATGTCTTTTCCTTCGGCGCCTCTGGGTGTAGTAGACTGCGTAGCAATACGTAAGTCTTGCTCCCTATAACGCTAAGCAATACTGCCATCTTTTTTTCATTAGCAACATCATTTGCAACAAAATACAGTTGTACCCTTTCCAAATACGCCGTTATTGACTCCGTACCCAATTCAAACTCACGAATGTGACCGAAAGCCACTGCCATAAGTGCACCCTCGTCGCCAGTGTGATAATTGAATCACTTAATCATCAGACTGACAATTACAGCACAGCATACATTTATATATAAAAATATATACATCATTGCGCATGCGCATAGTCCATATAATACAGTCATATATTACAACTAGTACAGTACTGTAGCCCATCATGACTAGTACAGTACTGTAGCCCATCGTGACCTCCTCAATACTGGAGCCCATCGTGAGAGACCATAGAATGTACTGTATGCTCTGTTTATCATATCCTTCTGCTGTTTTTTTGTTTCCTAGGTATCCGGATCACAGACTGTACCCTTGAGAACCAAGGCCCATGGCCTAGATTATGCTCCTGATGGGACTGGCCACTCCCCTCATGGGACTGATCCCACCCCTCATGGGACTGGTCACACCCCTCATGTGGCTGGCCACACCCCTCATGGGTCTGGCCACCCCCCTCATGAGACTGATCACACCCCTCATGGGACTGGTCACGCCCCTCATGGGACTGGCCACACCCCTCATGGGACTCCCATGGTTCAGCTGGCTGATCACACCACCCAGACTCCTCCTCCTATTGCCAAGAAAGAGGCTTCAGTGCAGACCACTGCTGACAGCATTCCCTCAGGTGGGGAACATGTGACACACTATCTGTATTCCTAGTCCCCACTCCACCTCTATTCCTTAACATGAGGCTCATTCAAAGACCTCTAGACATGTACTCTCCTCATAGTGAAGAACCACATGTTGGCATACTGGTAGTGCAAATATGATGCTTCATTGTATTTATTGACTCATTTCCTTTCAATTCATATGAATTCCTTCTCTTTCACTATCCTCTACCCCCCCCCCCACACACACACACACACCTACATAAACATGCACATGCACACACATATACAAACACATACACACAAATGTGTACACATACACATGCACACACACATACACACATACACATGCACATACACACACACTCACACACACACACTCCCACACACTCACACACATGCACACACACATGCACACACACATGTACATACACACATTCACACACACACACGCAGGCACCAAGGACTCGTCTGCTTCTGGCTTGCAGATCTACTCCTCACCCCTTCAAGGCCTGGTGTCAGCAGCCAAGGCAGGAGCGTCCACACAGATTCCAGACTGCGCCACCATTCTGTCTGAGAGAGCCAATCGTCTGGTACAAATGGGTAGAAGTGTGGCCAGCGCTGCGACAAGCACACCTGAGCTTAGCAGGTACCCTTTCACTTATCCATAGGCGTCGGAAGGTCATAATACCTGGGGGGGGGCGCAACTTAATTATTTCATTAAACGTACACACATTGAAATATAATACTATACTGAGTAAAACGATTGCAGTTATCGAATCTCAGTAAAAAGTAAGTCAATAAATGCCAAAGAATTCTTTTCTGTGCTCATTCGCGGTTGCAAAATCTTTCATTACGAGATGTAAGTCTATCGCGTCTGTCTTTTCTTTGTGACAATGGAGTAGAACGACGTTATTGAGTTTTTCCTGGGTCAGTGTTGAACGAAGGTATGTTTTTAACCGTCTTAAGGCTGAAAAAGACCTTTCTGCTGTTGCAGTCGTTACAGGGATTGTTAAAAATATCCTAACAAGTTTATGCACTTCTGAAAACATCGCTAGTGTTAATGGCGATGTTTTTAGTATGTCTGCCAGTACCCGAACATTTGTAACACTTTTCAGATGATCGCACGGTGATGTTTTCCTGATCTTATTGACCAAATCAGGAAGCATCGCTATTTGCCTCAACAATTTTTTCCCGTCTAAGTCTTTCGCATAAAACTTCAAAAGCGTACGTTTCATCAATATTGCCATTTTCAACGTCACTAACCATGTTTGTGGCTTTAAGCAAGGTTGATTCGATCTGTAATGGAATTCGTAGAGATTCCTGACTAAATCGTTGTGACAGTTCTAGCACAATTATGTCGATTACTTCAAAGTAGGGTCTTTCTATAATAATCTTCAGGCGTCTCAAACACATGAGACTCAGAGCCATCATCAATCCTTTCAGGAGGGCGTCGTTTACGAGCGAGACAAGGTGCATCCGTGAGATCTTTTGATCCTTCAAATACCTTTTTATAAAACACACGGAAAGCTTCATCCGATCGTTGTCGTTGTAGATAAGATTTTGCAGTATCTGCCTGTTGCAATGCGTCTTGCAGAGTTGTGCTTTTGCCCTGCAGTAATAATGACACTTCCTCTGTCACAGCAAACACAAGGTAACACAGCTCTAGACCAAAATAGGTTTGAAATTTCTGAAGCTGAGCCAATACCCCCTCCCGCTCGTCTTCCATAATCGTCATGGCTAGAACCATTTATTTCTTCAAATGCTTGTATTAGTGCTTGATAGTTCTCATAACGGACTCTATTGCACCTGTTCTCACTGTCCATCGAGTAGGACAAAGAGGTTTGAGTCCATGTGAATTGGGATTGAGCTCATTTTTACATTTATTGAAAACAAGACTGCATTTTGGAGAATAATGTATAAGTTGTGAGATTTCGCCAATCAAACCTAAACAATCGCGAACTATTGTGCTCATTTTAGCAGCATCTTGCAGACAAAGATTTAAGCAGTGAGCCAAGCAATGTACCTCGATTGCAGATGGTTCCTCTTTCTTCAGTTGTGTTGCAACTCCGGTTAGGTGACCCATCATGGTTGAAGCACCATCATAACCCTGGCCACGAAGAGGTAATGAACAACGAATTAAAACGTCTTTAATTGCCGTAGTCAATGTGTTTGCATCTGTCTTTTCTACGTGCATAAGACCAATCAGATCTTCATGAATTACGAACTCTGCGTCAACCCATCTTATGCAAATTGCCAATTGCTCATGATTACTTATGTCCCGCGTTTCATCAGCTAAGACAGAAAATACACCGACTTCTTGAATATTCCTCAGTAACGCTCTTAACAAATGGTGCCCCATTAGTAGCACACATTCGTTAACGATGTCGACAGACAGATAGGTTCCATTATTGATCCAGTCTATAAAACTTGCATCACCACTGGCGTAAAGGTGAAGGAGTTGTCTCAAATTACCTTCCTTTTCATCATGTCCTCTTATTGCTAATCCTTGGCGTAACAGCACTCGTAAGCAGGAAAGTTCCTTTAAAAACATGTCTCTCCTGTTTGCTTGAATCTTCTGTGCTGCTTCTTGTAGTTGTGAGTGTATACTAGGCATGCTGCATCTCTTCATTTTAAACATTGCTTCTTTATGACCTTCACTTACCTGATGCGTTTCAAATTTTTCTCTAGCCTTCTTCCAGTTGTTAAAACCGTCTCTAGTAAATGCTAATTCCAAATTTTTGCTTAGAACGAGTTCACCACGCGCCTCACATTGCCTGCAATAGAAACAGAAGACACTATTTCTTGTTGTGCACAACGTAAGCCATGGGAACTCCTCATACCACTTCTTTTGAAAGGAACGACACTCCTCATTTTTGCCTACTTTCCTTTTTTTGCGAGTAGCACGTAGTACTTCCTCACCTGTTGGCTGGTACGGATCGTGTTGGAGAACGCAACACTGTGCAAAGCAAAGTGAGGGTGCTAAAGGCTGGCTACTGATTGTATCGCAAGAATTAGAGTTGGTAGATACAGAAAGCATTTGGTCAGAATGAGATGGGTCAATGGCGATAGAGGTTGACATAGTCATAGATGATGCACCTAATAAATCAGACGATGCCGAACTATACGGTACTACAGATGAGGTTGAAGTGGATAGAATGATACTGAGAGAATCAGAGGCTGTGACATTATTTAATTCAGTTGCCGTAGTGGTCCCTGACGGAACATCGAGTCTCGTTGCAGAGGTACTGCTCGACGTGAGAATTGAATGGTCATCACATGTCTTTTGGGGGAAAAAGTCGGCAATATGCCTTTGGCGTTTCATGACCTTAAGATTTTCTGGATTTTGATTTGACGAAGCTTTGGACCTTGATACGATAACTCCAATTAAAGAACTAAGAATTAGCAAATTAATTAATTGATTTCGATTTTGTCATGTACGGCGTAGGCACTATTTATGTTGTACTACGCGCATCGACTTTGCGTCTCGGCATATAATAATGTGTTCATAAAAGTGAGGGGGCGGAAAACTCAATGCGCCCCCTCTTAGTCAAACCTGGGGGGGCTTTAGCCCCCTCTGCCCCCCCCCCCCCCCCCCCCCCCCCCCCCCCCCCCCCCCCCCCGGCTCCGACGCCTATGTTATCCCACACTACTGTAGGTCCTTTCACTTATCCCCACATTGCTACATGTAGGTCTCTTTACTTATTATATCCTCACACTGTTTCATTCATTATCCACACACTCCTTAGCACCTTATCCACACACTCCCCTTAGCACCTTATCCACACACTCCCTCTAGCCTTATCCACAAACTCCCCTTAGCACCTTATCACACACTCCCCTTAGCACCTTATCACACACTCACCTTAGCACCTTATCCACCTTAGCACCTTATCACACACTCACCTTAGCACACTTCCCCTAGCACCTTATCCACACACTCCTCTTAGCGTTTTGTCCATTTATCCACACACACCCCTTAGCACCTTATCACACATACACCTTAGCACATTCCCCTTAGTACCTTATCCACACACTTCCCTTAGCACCTTATCCACACACTCACCTTAGCGCCTTATCCACACACACTCAACTTAGCACCTTATCACACACTCCCCTTAGCGCTTTATCCATTTATGCACGCACTGCTGTTAAGCAGTACACATTTGCATCCCACACTGCCCTTTCTGGAAAGTGCGAGAAGATGTGTGCACTTCAGAGAGTAGATACCTTTGCACTAGAGATCGATTGATGGGCACAAATAATGTCCACTAAACTGCAAAGTTTGTGAAAGAAGTGTATGATATTAGTTTGGAGTCGGTACTTATCACATGCCTAGGTGTTATGTGTATTGCTGGTTGTGTCCACCGTGCTCTCTCAAAGGGCCCTGGAGATGAAGGCCAGGGAAATGGTGAGGCTGACTCCATCGCTGATACGGCATGCACAGAGGATAGCCAAGGACCCTCGTGCCATGAAGGAACTGGAGGAGCTGGAAGCAGACATCAGCCAGTGGGCTGGGCACGTCAGGTATCTCATTGACGCCACTCAGAAGGCCAACCTGCCCTGGTCAACGACAGCAGAGAGGCTGGTAATGGCGGCCAAGACTGGGGAAGGTCTGCAGACGCAGGTACATAATCACGTGAGGTTACTGAGCAACACGCGATTACTAACAGATTGTGTTTGAAAGCCATCTACCTACATGCATATCTCTTATTAATGCACAACACATAGATAAAGCACGTGAGCACCCAGACAGAGAAGATGATAGAGATTGCCTTGGCAAGTGTCCAGGCAGCAGAGAGGGAGGAGGCCATTGGGTGTACCAGCGAATCCTCCTTACAGACCCAGGATCCACAAGTACAGGTATAGTGCTGTAGTATATATTTCACATGGTGAAGCGATAACGCTGCCTTTAATGTCCGTGAGGTCGCTGATGATGGGTGGGGCCAACTGATAATGGGGTGTGGCCACCCCATAATGGGGTGGGTTCACTCATGGAATTTGATGGGCACAGAACAGGCATGGAACCAAGAGATGGAGGGTAGTGGGAAAGTGATTGTGTGAGGGAGGAATGCTGTAACTGATCTACCCTCTTCCCCCACACACATACACAAGGCTGAGATGCAACATGTACAGGGCATGGTGGATGACATAAAGAAGCTCACTCCAGAGCTCATCAAGGCTGCTGGGGATGCCACACAGAATGGTAGTGTGGAGCCGCTGAGGCTGGTGGCTCACGAGTGGGCCACCAAGGTGAGCCTCTCTCCTCTGCTGTGCCATATTGGATAGATGTGAAGAATGCCACATAATGTCTATAGATTGAATTACGTCACAAGATGGGGTGGCGGGGAGGGGGAGGGGGGGTTAGAGGTGGCATCATTTGGCATTCAAATTGTGAGCTGCATGAGGAACATGTACCTGTACAGATGGATGCCATTTGCAGCACAGATGTGCAAGTATACTGCACAGCTGGTAAGACGTTTAAATGCTTTAAACCAGTGTAACTGGGAATCAGGTGAATGGCACGATCCTGCATGACACAGAGGAGCAACAGGTACATGTACAGGGCTGAGAAAGTGTAGTTTTTGGGTTTTTTTTTTTCTTTTTTTCATACAGTATTCTCGTATCCACTGTTTGTATAGCCACTGTGGGTTACACTCCCCCTCTCCTCCCCAGGCCAAGGCCCTGATGAAGGGGGTAGATGGCCTCTCTCTAGGGATGGGCGGACCAGCCGACGCCCTGGTCATTGCTGCAGGATCACAGGACCCCACCCTCCTGGAGGAACACACCAAGAACGTGAAGAGGCTGGCCTCTACCCTGCACACTGTTGCCATGGATTCTGTTGCAGGGTGAGTGGAGTGAGTGGCAGGCAGCCTGGAAGTGGGAGGGGCTGGTGGTGGGTGTAGCAGGAGGAGCTTGCATGATGGGAGGGGGTGGTGGGTGTACTTGTACTGTGGGAGGGGCTGATGGTGGGTGTAGTGGGAGGAGCTTGTACTGTGGGAGGGGCCGATCATGGGTGTGGTGGGAGGAGCTTAAGGAGCTTTACAGGGAAAAAGAAGTTACAGTAATTGATGTGGTGGAGATCTGGTGTGCAGCAGTTATAGCTGCAAATGAGCTTGTGTTTGTTTGCTAAGCTTAACTACCACAATATGCAGAGAATGCAAGTGCATGTGTCTCCAACACCTGCACACTGAAGTAATAACATGCACCTCAGCTAGGCCATGATTGATTTGCTCACCCTGTTTGTAGTCAGTACCCTGTGCACCACTAACTGTGTGTATGTGTGTGTGTATGTGTACATGTGTGTACTGTATTTGTGCATGTGTGCGTATGTGCAAATATGTGTGTGCATTGTTTCAATACCTGTCTCTAAGTACACCCAACCTGCACTGTTTTCCAGGTGCCCAGACCCAGCTCAGGTGAAAGAAATCCAGGTGGCAGCCAAGAACATAGAGGAGGTGTCCAATCAGCTGGCAGAGTGTGCCAGTGAGCTGATGAAGATGGAGGAGGAGGACGAGAGCCCTGAAGCCAGGCAGGCCACTGAAGAGAAAAAGGAGCTTCTATGTAGGGACTGGGCTGCACAGGTGGGCATTAATAGGAGGAATGTGTTCTGTCGCCTTGGATTTCCTTACACCAGCTGTATGCAAATACAAATGAACTTGAGTATGTTGCATGTACAGTTTACATGCACCAGTTAAGCATGTCCACCTGCTTTGTTGAATCAAAGCTGTGTTTGTATTGATTTGGTCATCATAGTACCAATTCATGTGCCTTCTGCATGTTACGCACTTTGAAGCATTTTAAATAGTATATGTGACCATAAAATACAATCTTCACTTTTGAAGGTACTTTCTGCACATGTACATGGTCGACACTAGACCACTGCTCTTGCAAAGTGACCAGGGAGAGGGGTAGGAAGGGGGGGAGGTAGTGGTGGATGTTTCAGCTTTCACACAATGCTCCCACACAGGTCCACCTCCTCACAGCCCATGTGGACGAGCTCACGGCTCACGTGACCACCCCCCTGGACACCCTGGTCTCCATAGCCCTGGAGGCCAGCAAGACGGAGCTGGCCAAGGGCCACCTCATGTCTCAGTTCAAGGCCAAGGCCAGGAGGATGAGGAGGCAGATGGAGTGCCTGAGGGAGGTCTTCGATAAGGAGGTGAAGGGCAAGGTGGGGGAGAGGCAGCAGGCAGTGGACAATGCAGACAGGGCCATCACCTTCCTCACCAAACTATCTCCTCACGTGGTGGGGGCAGCCAGGGCTCTGTCTAGTAAGTGTGTGTGGTGTGAGGTGGGGAGAGTCTGGGTGAGTTGGGGGGAGGGGAGGGGGATGCTAGAAGGCGTGGATGCAGTGTGTGCCCACACAATCAGTGTTGGCTGAGGTTTTATTAAGCATTAATTGTAGCATGTTTCTCCTTCCATGCGTGTATACAGTGTAACATATTCCTGGCCTGTTTTTATTAATCTTGATCATCAGCCAACTACCAGTAATGACTAACTATTTATTACATCAACACCAAGTCATAGATTATGGGCCAAATGGCTCTTTGGAGACAGCGAGACAGCATGTTGGTCTCCAGTAGACTACCCTGGTGCAATATGAAAAGAATTAATGAATGATGTTTATATAAACTCATGTTATCCCCAGTTTACTTTCTGTAAACTAACCATGAAAATGTATTGCATAACTGATCATTTCTGCTATCTGTGGTTTCAGATACCTAATGTACACTAATTTGCAACCATTTTCTATGTGTGTGCCTTGATGCCACCAACATGACTCCGCCCACCTTCAGATGAACCAGCCTCGACCCTCCTGGACCACTACCACCACCTCCGAAGGCAGTGGGCATCCAAGGCTCACTACCTAGGCACCAACCTCAAGATGATTACTGGTGTGGACATCCATCCAGTCCTCGGTATGGTCCATGTGCAAAATATGTGCCCTGTGTGTGTGTGTGTATGTGTGTGTGTGTGTGTGGTGTGTGTGTTGTGTGTGATTGTGTGTGTGATTGTGTGTGTGCGTGTGCATGTTTGCCTGCGTGTGTGCATATGTTTGCATGTGTGTGTGTGTGTGTGTAACATATGGATCTAAACGTGCTCTTTGCGAGCATACACCCAGAATGCACAATCACTGCACACCATGTACCTTGTACACCCATGTAGCACTACTTGCACCTCATTGGACGTATTTTCTCTTACATGCACATACTTAACCTCCTGGTCCCCCTTCCACCATCTTGCAGATGCCTTTGACCAGCTGATCCATGGTACACTGTCTCCATTGAACACCTCGGCAGAGGATGATGTGCAGTCGCCCGTGACAAAGGCTTATTCCACCGGGAACATCATTGAGAACATTCTTGATGACCTGAGTGACTCTGATCTCAGGAACACAATGAGCAAAGTACCAAGTGCCCCTCAGTGAGTGGCTATATCACTGTAGAGACTGGGATGAAGAAATGCGCACCCACTAATATTCTATTCCTATTAATGCAACTCTGAACATTTTGCACGAGAAAGTTGTTGGGCATTACTTGAATACATCATACAGCAGTATACACGCAAGTATCTGTATATGACAGCAGAAGGCGCTATGTTGTATATGGCATTTAGCACTCACCTCCTTGTCAAATGTAATTCCAAAAGATTTCAGGCGGGTTTATGGGCAATGAGTTCTAACTTGCAACTATTCTGGCCATGTACAGTACCATCACACGCATCAATGCTACACATATGTATCTCTGTGGTAACAACAGGCACATGGGGTAGGGCTATATGTTTGCATATCTCTAAAAGTTTAACCCTGCGATTTCCTCATGTCTCCACCAGCACTGGACCACTGAAAAAGAAGCTCTCTGCAGATTTGGACAGGCCCTCGGTCGGGGAGGTGGTCCTGAAACCCCCCCATCAGATACCTCGGGGGGCATATCTGCAGACCAGTGGAGATCAGGCCTCCAACTCCATCCTGGTACAGGGCACCTCCCACTCCACCCTGACCCATCTTCACCCAATACCACACCCTCCCATTATTTCACTCCACCCATCCCGCGCTCCTCCCATCACCTGATCCTCCCTCCCCTCACCTGATCCTCCCTCCCCTCACCTGATCCTCCCTCCCCTCACCTGATCCTCCCTCCCCTCACCTGATCCTCCCTCCCCTCACCTGATCCTCCCTCCCCTCACCTGATCCTCCCTCCCCTCACCTGATCCTCCCTCCCCTCACCTGATCCTCCCTCCCCTCACCTGATCCTCCCTCCCCTCACCTGATCCTCCCTCCCCTCACCTGATCCTCCCTCCCCTCACCTGATCCTCCCTCCCCTCACCTGATCCTCCCTCCCCTCTCACACAGGGGGCTGCCCAGTTGCTCAGGGATGCCACTGATAGGTACGAGGAGGAGGGCAATGCCATCATTGCTGTGGCCAAGGAGCTGCCCCAGCTGACCACAAAGCTGGCTGCCTTTGCCAAGGGCACGGCTATGCAAGAGGTAAAGGGGGAGCACGTGATATGGAGCCAGGTTAAGGGGGCGTGGCTATTTTGTGGCGTGAGTGTCTTCATTGCATATGTGTGGGCATGCTTGTTTGTATGTGTTTACATGTGTACATGTAGGTACACATGTATTCACGTGCACATGTGTGTCTAAATGTGTACACACATGCACTGTGTTGGTCTGTGTTGTATGCATTGCACACTACATGTGTGTGCGCTAAGTTGTTTAATAAGTGCAAAACTTGTGTGTATACACAAGGGCTATTGTAATGTTGCTAGCACAGTATCTCAATCCAAATATGTACATTTATTGTTTGCCTGTGTGGCTTGAAGTATTTTGTGGCCAATGCAAACAATTCATGTACATGTACAATGGCACAGCAGGTTATTACTTAAGCCAAGGGCTTGCATTGCAATTCCTTTGTCCATTTTCAGTGGCAATGCCTGAGGTTTAGTTCACTCAAACTCTAAAGCTTGCATGTACACTGATTCACTGATTGCCATCATTGAAACACATGCAGTCTTGCTTTTAGCTTACATATCTGATGTGTCCCTCATCACCATTCAGAGCAGGGAAGACATGACTGACCTGGCTGCATCCGTAGTAGACAGGTGCCAGAAGATGGCCGAGATTGCAAACCTTGTCGCAAAGCAGTGCACCGATCAAATGTAAGTTGGACTAGAGGAGTTATGTATTTCCTCCCTTGTACACATGAAATGGCTCTATATTAAAAACTTTTATTTCTCATTTCTTTTAGCTGTAGTGCATCTTCTGTTGATGTTATGCTTGATTTTAGGGTGTCATTCTTGATTTTAGGGTGTCATTAATACCCCATATCCAAATACATGTATACTCCACTCCATATGCAGAATCAAAGACAACCTGCAAGCCAGTGCCGTGAAGATACCCACTCTGACAACACAGCTCAGGATACTTGCATCTGTCAAGGCCTCCACCCAGAATGACCTCTCAGTGAGTTCTGAGCCCTTCAGCGATTGTTATCCATTGTTTCAATGGCTTGCCATCCTAGGCAAGTGTGATGCTGGGGAAGAACATTCCGAACCTGATGCAGGCTATGACCAGTATCATACATGCGGCTGAAGCTGCCAGTGTAAAGGTTCGTTTGATCACTTAGAAATAGGGTTAGATTAGGATGTGAAAAGTTTCTGTGGTGCACTGGCCAAGTCTGAGTTAATCCATCTATCACACTGGAACTATTTATTTGTCCAGGACAGTGCAGCCTAGCTAGCCACATTTATTGATTAATAACAGGAAATAACTGGTCTGTATTACTAGTCTTCAACAAGCTCTGGTTGGCAGGCAGTTAATGCATTGCCTTACTAACTTGTGTCTGCAGTTTAGAAATATTCAGAATGTGTCCCCAAACACAATTATCTACTGGCTATTGCAGATTGCTTACTTTATACATTAGCCAATCACTACCATTGCTTGTTATGTCTGAAAACTGTACGCTGTTTGCACTGTCCGTAAATGTTATGGATTATTGCACTGTGATCAAGCTATGGACTTTGGTACCAATTCACACAAACCCAAACAAATGCATCGCCACTTTGCAAATTGATGTTGCAAGTCAATAACAGTTGAATGTTTTGCTTGAAAATAGTAATAAATGAATGATATTCTAGTTCACACTTTCACTGAAAACGTATGACCATTCTAGCAAATGGTTATGTTTGTCTACATTAGTTCAAGGGGACACATGTAATCGACACATGTCATTAGCCATGTAGTATTTATTGCAGTGTTTTACTAAATGTTTGGGCCCAGTGATTTTTACTGTTACCTCCATATAGGGTCTACAACATGTTCCAGACAGTGAGGCAACTTCTTTTGCTCTGAATTGGAAGAAAAAGCTTTACAACCAACGTACAATGGCGGCGATCAGTGCCCCAACGGAGCTAGAGGCTTGCGAAAGCTGAGCAAGCAGTATCGGAGCTCCATTCAGTCCTTGACTAATGATGCAGCACCAAAGACATACGAGTTATATTAGTAATTGTTTATTTGTGTTAGAAGTACAGACTCGTACATGTGCTGGCATTGTGTGCATGATGCATATCTGTAGTATCTGTTCTTTAGAATAGTGCAGTTCTGCAGTTCTAGAATTTTTTGGTAATTGCCATCTGTACAGGCATCTTGATTAGCTCGCGGCTGTGGAGCGTGAACAACGTGTACAGGTTCAGGGTCCACCACAGGCGGCTGAATTTCCCCGGCACTCCTTTCCGCCAGCTCCGCCAACTTGGCAAGCTCGAATGCCTTGGCAAAGGTAAGATCTTTCTCTGTCAGCAACCGACGTTGCAATCTAGAATCTCGAACGCCGCAAACAAGTCGGTCCCGCAACATATCGTCTAAAGTCTCTCCGAACGAACAGTATTCGGACAGGCGCTTCAACTCCGTCACGAACTGTGCCACTGTCTCTGCGTCCTTCTGTATTCGCGAGTTGAAGTGGAATCTCTGTACTGACACAGGAGGGGGGGGGGGGGGGGGAGACATGTTCACGCACCATTTTGACAAGTTGGACATACGTCTTGTCTGTTGCATTGGCTTTTCTGGTGACACTAGGTTGCGAATTAACAGGTAAGTTGAGCTACCACATACGCTTAGCAGAACTGCGCTGTTTCTCTGCGGTAGCGACGCCATTGGCCTGGAAGAACTGCTCCAGTCGTTCGCAATAAACCACCCAATCGTCCACCGCCGGGTCAAAAGGCCCTACTGTACCCAGGAGAGCCATGAACTTTTACCCTCGTCGCCACTGTGAAGTACTGGAATACCCGCGCTCGTGACCCAATGACAGCCTGTTTAGGAATCAATATCAGCTTAGAGCAGCGATAATAATCACACAGCTATAGGCACACAAATAACATCAGTTCGCGCCTCCGTCCATCCGTAAGGTATGCCAGCCTCCAAATGATCTACTTCCTCTGCTCAGCAGTAGCTTTAAGTAACTCCGATAAACTGTCTAGAATGTTCTCAAGGGTTAAACTAATAGGCAATTACAATTACACAATACCACAGGGAAAACTTTCGCCGACCCAACCTTGGGAAATAATATGGGATCGAATCGATCGATTCCCATGCTAAAAACCCGACGATGGGTTTGCCGAACAAATACCATAATTGGGTTTCTTCATTTTTTCCCACCCTGGGAAAGGTAATTTTTCCGGACTGGGTATTGCATCGCTTTCGATCTTGGGATAATGCGATATCCGTACTGGGTCTTACCATGGAAAGTGAAGAGGATTTCCAGCAAAGAATCCATCCATGGGTTTCCCGAACAAATTCCGCTTGGTTTTTAACCCGTTTTTAGTGCTGGAATCCGTTAATTCCCAGGCACGTATGGTTCTGCCGAACAAAAAAAACGGGTGTGGTTTTTATACGCATTCCCCTGTTCAAAAACCATCTGGATCCTGGTTTCAATGCATTCCCACCCCGGTTTGGAATACATTCCATCCTAGTTTCCGATGGTTTCCAATGCATTTCATCCTGGTTTCCAATGCATTCCATCCTGGTTTCCGAGGCATTCCATCCTGGTTTCCGAGGCATTCCATCCTGGTTTCCAATGCATTCCATCCTGGTTTCCAATGCATTCCTTCCTGGTTTCCAATGCATTCCATCCTGGTTAATGCATTCCATCCTGGTTTCCAATGCATTCCATCCTGGTTTCCAATGCATTCCATCCTGGTTTCCAATGCATTCCATCCTGGTTTCCAATGCATTCCATCCTGGTTTCCAATGCATTCCATCCTGGTTTCCGAGCATTCCATCTTGGTTTCCAATGCATTCCTTCCTGGTTTCCAATGCATCCCATCCTGGTTTCCAATGCATTCCTTCCTGGTTTCCAATGCATTCCATCCTGGTTTCCAATGCATTCCATCCTGGTTTCCGAGGCATTCCATCCTGGTTTCCAATGCATTTCATCCTGGTTTCCAATGCATTCCTTCCTGGTTTCCAATGCATTCCATCAAGGTTTCCAATGCATATTCCATCCTGGTTTCCAATGCATTCCATCCTGGTTTCCAATGCATTCCATCCTGGTTTCCAATGCATTCCATCCTGGTTTCCAATGCATTCCATCCTGGTTTCCGAGGCATTCCATCCTGGTTTCCAATGCATTCCATCCTGGTTTCCAATGCATTCCTTCCTGGTTTCCAATGCATTCCATCCTGGTTTCCAATGCATTCCATCCTGGTTTCCAATGCATTCCATCCTGGTTTCCAATGCATTCCATCCTGGTTTCCAATGCATTCCATCCTGGTTTCCAATGCATTCCATCCTGGTTTCCGAGCATTCCATCTTGGTTTCCAATGCATTCCTTCCTGGTTTCCAATGCATCCCATCCTGGTTTCCAATGCATTCCTTCCTGGTTTCCAATGCATTCCATCCTGGTTTCCAATGCATTCCATCCTGGTTTCCGAGGCATTCCATCCTGGTTTCCAATGCATTTCATCCTGGTTTCCAATGCATTCCTTCCTGGTTTCCAATGCATTCCATCCTGGTTTCCAATGCATTCCATCCTGGTTTCCAATGCATTCCATCCTGGTTTCCAATGCATTCCATCCTGGTTTCCAATGCATTCCATCCTGGTTTCCAATGCATTCCATCCTGGTTTCCGAGGCATTCCATCCTGGTTTCCAATGCATTCCATCCTGGTTTCCAATGCATTCCATCCTGGTTTCCGAGCATTCCATCCTGGTTTCCAATGCATTCCTTCCTGGTTTCCAATGCATTCCATCCTGGTTTCCAATGCATCCCATCCTGGTTTCCAATGCATTCCTTCCTGGTTTCCAATGCATTCCATCCTGGTTTCCAATGCATTTCATCCTGGTTTCCAATGCATCCCATCCTGGTTTCCAATGCATTCCTTCCTGGTTTCCAATGCATTCCATCCTGGTTTCCAATGCATTCCATCCTGGTTTCAAATGCATTCTATCCTGGTTTCCATTGCATTCCATCCTGGTTTCCAATGCATTCCATCCTGGTTTCCGATGCATTCCATCCTGGTTTCCAATGCATTCCTTCCTGGTTTCCAATGCATTCCATCCTGGTTTCCAATGCATTCCATCCTGGTTTCCAATGCATTCCTTCCTGGTTTCCAATGCATTCCATCCTGGTTAATGCATTCCATCCTGGTTTCCAATGCATTCCATCCTGGTTCACTGTGCCAATTAGATGTTTTCCGACCGTGTAGAATGCGTGTATCCACTTTGCTTACACGTGTTTAACACTTGCGGTAAACACGGTGTATACAGCAGTGGATAACTAGTGGAAGGAGACTGTCTTACACTCTAGTGTATAACTGATGGATAACAACTGTGTATAACGCCGTGTATGGAGATGATAACAAGCGTACAACAAGCGTTATTAGAGTGAATGCAAAACGAAACTATCACAGCGAAACCATTACATTGAGACGGTAACGTCTCATCACGTGACCTTACCCGTCACTCAGATGTAGGCGGATACCGTTGATATTAATACCAACGGTCCGTCTGTGGACGGAGAGTGGACGGCAACGTCCTTCCCCTCCGTCGCTCTGTCACGTCTTTAAACGTTATAATCCGTCAGTCCGGGAAATCCACGGTTAAAGGCGGTTCGCTTTTTACCGCATCGTATACCGTCGGTACGTAAGGTTGGATTTCTGGCTACCGGTACTACAGCGGTACCGCTTCTACTTTCTATCCATGCAGCTTTAACGTATACGTGCACCATCCCATTCACTTTTCTCAGGGTTAGTTCTTCAAAAAACCATACACAAATACAAATGCATATAAAAAGGAAGAGCAAGTGTCAGTTTTGCTTAATTGGTCTCCACATTAGGCAAAAAGCCGGATTCCGTTCTGTTGAAAGATAATTATGTGTAGCATCAATCATGAATGCATGAACCACAGAAGTACTTGCTTACACATTTGCGCCGGTATTGACAATCTGCGCGCGATGACACTGGCACAAACGTGGAGCCACTCACGTCATCAAACGTTCATCTTGTGTAAAAAGTCACAGATGAGAAAAAAGCATACCTCATTGCGTTCCAAAGCCAAAAAAAATAAAGGTGGCTGGGTAGAGGAAATACAATTAAATAACGTACCAATAATACGTTACACCTACTAATATGTGTTCGCGTTACAACCTATTCCTGTAGATGGAAGAAAAGTGGTTGTGATATCTTCGACACCCCAAAAATGGCACTTACGCAGCACTCATGTCAGTATGTGGCGAATCAACAAGTTTATTCGGATCCATAACTTCCACGCCAATCTTTGAACCTGAAAGTTGCTATAGAGGAGGACAAAGGCCGATAGCGAAACGCTTACCATATCGTGCTCTTTGCTGCGCTGATGCACGTTGTACTTTGGCGCCAAAATAGGTTGCGATAAAATAGGTAACATCCATCGGCTACACCACTGTTTCCCCGCCAAAAACCTAATATTAATAGTCACGTGAATTGGTCAAGGGACAGTTATAGTTGAATTAACCAGCAACTGTCAATCAATTGCAATTAGCGAGCTTATACCACTCGTTATTGGTATGCGATGTGTTGCCATGGCAATGAGGTAACAGTCCAGTTCATGTATGTGCGATTTAAATCTTTTATCAGCCTTGAAATTGATTCATTAAGGTCCAATACAAGAATGCAGAACATACAACATGTACATGGAATCAGTTTTAGTTTGAGTGAGGATGGAAGACATAATCCTTTATCCCTACACATGTAAAGAATGAACGAAGTACTTCTATAATGTTGCACACAGCCACACACACGTCACACAAACAGGCACACATCACACACAGGCACACATCACACAAGGCATACATCACACATAGGCACACATCACACAGGCACATATCACACATAGGCACACATCACACAGAGGCACACATCACACAGAGGCACACATCACACAGGATACATAACACAGAGGCACCATCACACAGGTACACATCACACAGGCACACATCACACAGTGGCACACATCACAGAGGCACTCATCACTAAGGCTACAAACACACACAGGCACACATCACACACAGGCACACATCACACCAACAGGCCCACATCACAAAGGCACACATCATACAGGCACACATCACACAGGCACACATCAACAGACACATATCACACACAGGCACACATCACACACAGGCACACATCACACAAACAGGCACACATCACACACAGGCATACATCACTCATAGGCACAAATGACACACAGGCACACATCACACACAGAGGCACACATCACACAGGCACACATAACACAGAAGCACCATCACACAGGTACACATCACACAGACACACATCACACACAGGCACACATCACACAAACAGGCACACATCACACACAGGCATACACACGCACAGGCACAAATGACACACAGGCACAAATCACACAGGCACACATCACACATAGGCACAAATCACACATCACACAGGCACACACAGAGGCACACATCACACAGGCACACATCACACAGGCTCATGTCACACACAGACACAGACACTCATCACGAAGGCACATATCACAGAGGCACACATCACACACATGCACACATCACACACATGCACACTCACACAGGCACATATCACACACAAGTTACACATATTGGCACACATTACAGACAGGCTCACATCACACAGAGGTATGCACACAGACACACATAGCACACAGCCATACATCACACATAGACACACATCACATACACATATAGGCACACATCACTAAGGCTGCAGGCACAAATGACACATAGGCACATATCACACACAGGCACACATCACACACAGGTTACACATATTGGCACACATTACACACAGGCACACATCACACATAGGCACACATCACACAGAGGCACACATCACACAGAGGCATGTGTATATCACACACAGGCACACATCACACGCAGGCATACATCACACACAGCCACATCACACACAGGCACACATTGCACATAGGCACACATCACACAGGCACACATCACACATCTCACACAGGCACAAGCACACATCACATAGGCACACATCACACACAGGCACACATCACACACAGGCACACATCACACACACAGGCACATATCACACACAGAGGCACACATCACACACAGAGGCACACATCACACACAGCCACACATCACACACAGGCACACATCACACACAGGTTACACATTGGCACACATCACACACAAGGACACATCATAAACAGAGGAACACGTCACACAGGCACTCATCACTAAGACTACACATTACAGAGAGGCAAACATCACACACGGGCACTCATCACACAGCAATACATCACACAGAGGCAAGTGCACATTACTCAGAGGCATACATCACGCACAGAGCAGAGGGACACATCACACAGAGGCACGTGTACATCACAAATCACACACAGGAACACATCACACAGAGGCATGTGTACATCACACATAGGCTACACATATTGGCACACATTACACACAGGGACACATGTATCATAAACAGAGGCGCATATCACACAGAGGCACTCATCACTAAGGCTACATATTACACAGAGGCACACATTGACACAGGCACACATCAACACACAGGCACACATACACAGTGGCACACATCTCACACAGAGGCACACATCACATACACACACAGGCAACTGGTGCCATTTATAGTTATGGAGTCCTTGCTGTAAAGATTCTTTACTTGATGACAAATCTGACTCAGAGCCGGAGAGGTATTCTATATGCTCTCCTGTCTGCCATAGTACCGGTACCCAGTACGTCTGTATAATAAAAAAGGATACAATTAGCTACCGCTCAGCACTAGCTATATCTCGCGAATCGAGTATGCAGCTGCGCATATGCATACATAATCGGTGCACGTGTATGATATACGATACATACCTTCCGCAGGAAGCTGTTGTTTTGCTTGAAGAGAACTATCAGCTTTGGATGACGACTCTACTAGCATTTGGTGTTCAAAAAATGTAGATCCACACACGTATTCCCCGCAGTGGTGACAGTAACGTCACTTGCCGCTCATTTTTTGAATTCGGAAGGAGTTACTTGTATCACGTGACCATGCGTCAATAATAGTGGAGGACGCGGTACCGTGCGGTAGCGTTCGTCGATTCACGTTCATAAATACACGGATACCGTCACTAAACGTTTCCGTGAAATTTACGTGGAAGTCCGTCTTGATCGAAAGTGACGGGGCACCGTTGCAACCCGTCTCCGGATAGCGGTTTCGCTGTGTATCTGTATAACTCCGCATATTTATGACGCGTTGTGACAATCGCATTATCTTATTTATTTTTATAATAGTAGGAAAAGAAAATTAATCACATCAAAACGTATATTCAGGTACATGTAAATGCATTGCATGCACAAGATCTGAGAACAAATTAAAGGCTCAGTGTTCGCGGCTAGGATTTCACCATCCAGGCATGTAAACCAGCCGGGGCCTGTAACTGGAGAAGAGGTCCATCAATCCTTTCTTTTCTGGCCACTTTCCATGTGTCTGTTCCCCGTCTATCCAGCTCGTCCATCCAATTATTAATTCTTTCCGATCTCCAGCTAGGCCGTCTTCTTTCTATTTTCCCATCACCCGTAGTTTCTTCCTCCGACATCATGCCAGTTGCAATGCACTTCCATGCCTCCATTTCTTCATTTGTAAGGACTTTACTGCGGCGCTCCCAAAGCTAGTTAATGACACTACATTCGTAACGCTATGATTATATCACACACGTACCCTTTGCTGCCTTGCTCGAACGCTTATTCGTTTTTGGCGGTCGTCAGTAACTACTCGCTTTAGAGACTTCCTGTAAGTTCTTAGTGCAGCTAGAGAATAGAATAGATATTGAATAAATCGAACAAATGAACGAATTGGAACAAAACACATGTGACTTACACTGTACTTCAATGTATTGAAATTCACTTAGTTCCTGATGAAGTTTCTTACAAACTCCTTCGTTGTGGGGACTTTCCAAACTATATGCATGTGAATCAAATTTTTTAGCAGAACTGACAAAAGCATGCTTGCTTACGGTTCTTCGGTTCTGAGTTGTGAACCTTCATTGAAAGATTTTAAAAGTTTGTGTACACTGCTCTACTCGATTGAAAGCATGCATGCATTGAGCAAATGAATGGCTGCTAATTTAGCTTGGCAAACCTGAAGACACAACGGAGTACGTCTTTTCCTTTTTGCAGGTTCTGCTGGGGCCTCTGATGTACAAGTCCCTTTATCAGCCTCTAACGCCTGCACTTTGATTTCAAGGGTACTCAATTTCTGACAGATTCCCTCCATTTTTTCATTCACTTTGGCCATCTCATTGGCGACAAGTGATTTGACGTCATGCCACATAGCAGAAACCGCATCTACTGGAGCTGGTGTTCTACTACCGCGAGAGATTACAGATCTTGGTGACGCGATGTCATCATTGTAAGGAAGTGCTTTATTTAAAAGAAAAACTATATAAATTGTTGCATATAGAACCCTAAATTGTCGAAGTGCATGTACTGGTACACACACACACACACACACACACACACACACACACACACACACACGCGCGCGCACACACACCACACACCGGCACGCACACACGCACACACACACATACACACCACACACCGGCACGCACACACGCACACAGACACACACACACATCCACACACACAGACACACGCACGCACACACACACATACACACCACACACCGGCACGCACACACGCACACATGCAGACACACACACACACACACACACACACACACACACACACACACACACACACACACACACACACACACACACACACACACACTACCTGCGGAGGGTATTCTTGCCGGAGGTGTTACTTGACTCGTTCCTATTAATATTTAGATGTAGAACACATGCAAAATTGTATTCCATAATGTGTAACATACTTATGTGACAAATTCGAGACGAAGATCTTCCAGCTGATCCGTAAAACGATTCAGCATTTTGCAGGCCTATCTCCGGTGAAACTTCGTGAGAGTCAACGAAACTGTTAGGACCAGAATATAATGATCTTCTTGGTGAATACGTGTACCTGTCCATCAAAAGACTCAAGCAGTCGATTTCAATGAATCATACTCCGCAGCTGCCCATGCGCACGTGCATTTCGTCATAATTGTAAAATTTCACATCAGCTTTTTTTTTTACCCTCGTACAAAGCATGGAAGGGCCAAATAAGCGATACAGATGCTGGATTTGTCAACAAGACTTATCACGATCTGTCTATTACAGGCATATGCGACGAAATGGATGTCCCGCTTTGGTCAGAATGCAGACAAAGGAATGTCATACGACAAAGGGTACTAATACACGTACGTCACAAGAAACAAGTAACCTCAGCGTTGATATGGAAGAAGAGAGCAGCGATATGGATAACGTGAACGACAGGTACACGCTGTGCACCGAAGAGGCGGAAGAGCAGCCAACTTCCGCGGCTGATGACTTGCATCTCGAAGACAGAAATGTTAATGTAATGGAAAACGCAGATGCTTATCAGGAAACAGAAGTCGTCCTCGATTCAGATTACGATGACTTAGCCTTTGATTGCACAGGCTGTAGCACTCCTAAAGGTTCTAAGACCGGTTGGTTCGCATCCGACGATAAACAGTTTCCTTTTGGTGCCATATGTCTGTTCCTCAATTATTATCAACTCAAATTTCATGTACCAGACAGAGGAATGCAACTTCTTCTTTCTTTCCTAAAAGTCATGATTGCTCTAATCTCACTAATAGTTCCATCCAACTCATCATTAAAGCTCCTAATGAATCAATTTCCTTCTTCACTGAATGCAATGAGAACAAGACTGAGTGTTGAACAAAGAGAACTTCTGCAGTATGTTATGTGTCCGAAGTGTGATACTCTATGTGGTGAAGCAAAGGCCGTGATATTTTCCAATCAAAATAGGTGCTCACATGTACCATTTCCAAATCACCCTCATAAGAACCATAGAGTTGCTTGCCAGTCCTTAATTTGCAAAGTAGTCAAGTTTTCAAAAATGTCGAAGACTTTACCTCAAAAAACATACATTTATAGTAGTATACTAAAAACAATTAAAAGCCTAATAACCAGAAAGAGCATTTATTCTAATTTGGATGGATGGATGTCTAGAAGTTTCAATGGAAAATATGTTGACATTTATGATGGTGCAATATGGAATGAGTTTACTGTTTTAAATGGAAGACCCTTTTTGGATGTACCATACAATTTAGGTTTAATCCTTAACGTGGATTGGTTTCAACCTTATGAACACACGCAATACAGTATAGGTGTAATTTATCTTGCTATTCTAAATTTACCAAGATCAGAACGATATAAGTTGGAGAATGTCATTATTGTGGGTTGTATACCAGGAACCCAGCAATATCAATCCTTACTTAAAGCCACTTGTGGATGAACTCTTAGTCTTATGGGAAGGAATAACAATAGATTCTCCTTCATGTGATTTACCAATATGTATTCGTGGTGCATTACTTGCAGTGTCCTGTGATGTACCTGCAACTAGAAAGGTGTGCGGATTTTCTGGTCATTCAGCTACCATGGGGTGTTCTAAATGTTTAAAATCTTTTACCTGCCTGTCCTTTGGAGAGAAGCTAGATTATTCAGGCTTTGATAGAGATGCTTGGATTCCACGAAGTATGGAACAACATCTACTTGCAATTCATGAATTGGAATCTGCAAGGACCCCAACAGAAGTACAGCAAGTAATTAAAAAGAATGGTGTCAGATACAGTGAACTTTTACGTCTTCCTTACTTTGATATCATAAGACAGCATGTGACAGATGCCATGCACAATATGTATTTAGAAACAGCAAAGCATGTTGTAAGCATATGGAAGGATAGGGGAATTTTAGGAAATGCTGACTTTGATATTATACAAACTAGAATTGATAGTATGCTTGTTCCAATTGAGATAGGACGCATACCGTATAAAATAAGTTCTAAATTTAGTGAACTCACTGCAGACCAGTGGCGTAATTGGACAAATATTTATTCATTATATGCACTGAAAGGTATTCTACCAGAAAGGGATTAACTCATCACTCGATTGTCCCCTTCATGATTTCATCCAATCTTGCATAATTTCTGAATGTCATGTTGGATCTCTTCAGTCAACCATTGCGGATGTTTATAAGCAAGACATGTATGCCAGAAATATATATGGTGACAACATTAATGCTATATTTTCATCAAACCATCATGCAATTCTTTCAAAGTGTTATGAAAGATATTTAAATGACATAGAACTTACTGCTTTGTCGGCTGTGTATCACATACTATATACCAATTTGAGCAGCCAGTTTCTCGTCGACATTTGATTTGCAGTGATATTGAAATACACGGAGAACGTTTTTTGTCAGCAAAATCAAAATCTCAACGTTCTGCAGTGGTTATGGCATCCTGGTATGATTCTGATGGGCAAGTCAACCTACACACTGCTGCATCATACAGATTTGGAATTGTACAGTATTTCTTGAAGCATGCATATCATATTGATGTTTCGGACGAACCCAGCATGAAAAATACAGACCACCTGTTTGCCAAAGTTACTTGGTATGGAAAGCATTCTAGGGAGAATCACTTCCCTGACCCAATTAGAGTTGTGACAACCTTGTTTGAAAGTGAGAGTCCAGCATCATTTATACCTGTGAGCCGTATAGCAAATAGGTGTGCTATTGCAAACAATCAGTACATTCAATTTGATTACGGAGAAGATTGTGTTTGTGTTGTGTCTCCATTGGTAAAGCACGGCTATTAAAACCATTATTAAATGTGCTTTCATTTGCTATTATTATATAAAATTTTCAGCTGATTTACATATTGCGTTGACAGATAAAAATCATTAATCATTCGCCTCAGGCATCACGCAGCAGCAGCAGCAGGCTTATGTTGTGACCACTCTAAGACAGGTATTAATCAGGCTAATTATGTGAAAACAGATACACAGTAGCAAATTCATCATACTGTATTATTGAAGCGGTAAACTGGGTAGCTAAATGTAGATATTGCTTTGTACATGTAAAGAAAGAAATTGACATCATATGGCAATATGCATGCATAAATTATTCTGCATATCATTGCAACCAGTTATACAACACTATTCAGTAGAACATTGCATTTAGAGTTCAGAGTTGGATGAGTGGGAGTGGATGACCAGGAGCCTAGCAATTCTTGAGAATGTTTCATTAGCAGTGATTTCCCAGTCTCCATACGCCTCCACTCACATTTAGCCTCTTTTGAGACAACCCAAAGCACCTCTTCACTCACTGCAGCTGAGGCACCTGAGGTCTGACAAGCATCTGAAATCTTAGAATTTTTGAGGGTATGTGTAACCTTGATGTCTAATGCTGCAGACCGAGACTGTGACCAGTTTGGTATCACAATGTCACCGGGGCTTTGGCTGGACCAATACCACAACCTTGCTCCAAAAGAGGGGAATGATGAGTACGACGGCAAAAGTCAGCAATACAATCACGTTTGCAGTTGTGTCGTGTCACCATGCACATCCCCGGCATAACGACAAATTAAATTCCCGGTTATACGCCTTAGGATATACAAAGCTTATCCAGGTTGAATGCGGTCGTTGTATACAAAGTGTAAACACGCAATCCACACCTCGGTGTATAACATGCGTAAGTAGACTGAAACGCTTGTTATACATCTAGAGTAACGCGCGTTAAACGATAGAGTGGATAACACGTGTACTACGAGCGAAAACACAAGTTATACATCAAATGCATATGCAGCATGTACACACACGCATAAAACACATGTAAAACGGGCGGATACACCTTGTGGATAATTTCAATTTGGCATGGTGGTTTCCAATGCATTCTATCCTGGTTTCCATTGCATTCCATCCTGGTTTCCAATGCATTCCATCCTGGTTTCCAATGCATTCCATCCTGGTTTCCAATGCATTCCTTCCTGGTTTCCAATGCATTCCATCCTGGTTTCCAATCCAATGCATTCCACCCTGCATTCCATCCTGGTTTCCAATGCATTCCACCCTGCATTCCTTCCTGGAATGCATTCCATTCTTATTATTTTACAATGCATCTAAAACTTACATTACTCCATAAATCCCACCTCAATCACATCAAAATGTAATACGAATCAAAATCACATGTACACTGAACGTTTGTATCGACAGTGCAAAATGACAGTGCAGTACTAAATGACTTACAATGTTCCATTAACTTTAACATCCTGCCTTTTAACATTTTGGAGTGGCACCCTCCGAAAGAACCACTATTTTTTTTGCTAGAAGAAGTTTAGCCAGGGGTCTTAAAAGGGATGCCTTTGGTGCAGACTGAAGTGATTGTCTTTCATCTCCTTGAGCCATATAGTTGTTCAAAGTTGTTAATAGTCGTTGTCTGGTCAATTGCTTCATCATCATGACACCAAATGCTACTGAAATGATAACTTCAGCACTCTTTTGAGACAAATCTAGACAGAAAATATTCATTTTAGTGCATATCTTGAAAAATGAATGTCATACCTTCCATACATATACCTTGAGTGAAGGAACTCACTGCAAAATACAATATCAAAAATAAGCTATATTATACTTCTAGCCATGCATGCATGCTTGTTTAGTAGTATTACTTGACAGTAATTATAACATATGTACATGATTACCAATTATATCATCTTCCTGCTGCTGATCTAAGTCCTCAGGGGATGTTACAGACACAATCTCCAGAGCTAAAAAACAAAACATTAATCAGTTCTGTCACTAAAACTATTAAGATCTTAATAACATACCAGCAGTGTCAGCAACTAGCTCTTTGGTGACAGGTCCTGTGCCAGTTTGGTCTTTGTTGCACTTGGTGGCTATGGCATCAGAAGCTATGTCTTTCGGAACAGATTCAGTTGAATTTGAAGTTACATGTATGATTGATCCAGTGGTGACAGATTCACGATCAGTGGAATCAGTAGCTTGGTTCATTGTGACAGATCGAATCTCTTTAGCAGGTAGATCTTTGGTGACAGATTTTGTGCCTGTGGTACCAGAATCTATGAGGGTAGTGGAATCGGAAGCTGGGCCTGTTGGAGCAGATGCATGCACAGTTGAATCAGAAACTGAGCCTGTTGGAGCAGATGCATGCACAGTTGAATCAGAAGCTGGGCCTTTGGTGATTGATCCAGTGGTATCAGCAGTTAAGTCGTCTTTGGGGACAGATCTAGTGCAATCAGCAGCTTTGCTTTTGGTGACAGATCCTGATGGGGTCTGAAAAGTTACATACAAGGTTAACTTCAATTGACAACTTGAATATACAATGTTGTTTACTTTAGTGCATGCCCATACAAGGGCAGACAGTGTGTTATTATGTGTTTAACAAACACAGTAGTATCATATTTTCATTGTGGCATTAAAAAAGTATTTAGTTTAGCAGAACACAAGAAAATCAATTGACAAGAGAAAAGCATCATTATTATGTGCACATCAATTGTGCACATAACATTAGTATAAACTACATTGTATATCAATTCTAAACCTTAAATTGTCTGTGGTAACATAATTCATGATCATAGCAAATACATGTACAATGTGCACAGTGCAAGATTCTTGCATATGGTCACCTTAAGTGTCTATCAACATATATAATTAATTGTCCTGACCATGCAGTTAATAGTTTACATACAGTTTTACAATATGCTTTTTCACATGTACTGCAGTGGAGGCAATGTTTAAAGGTGTTGTACAAAAAAATGTATTAAAATGTATTCATATTTGTCTACTTTCCTACCTTTTTGTTTTTTCTGTAGTCATGACCATTCTTGATTTTCCTACGTCGTTCCTGTAAACTGTCCAAGATATGTTGTCGTATAGATTGTGGCCCACATGAGCAAATGGGTAGGAGGTCTGAGACTAGTTTGTCAAGTTTTTTCATTTCCTCTTCATTGCCTCTGAACTTTGGCACATCATTACCACTCCATACTTCTTTGGTAGCCTTGTTGATTTTGTTTCTCCTGCCAGGTAAGTCCAATATTCATTTGTGCACTTTATACAATGTTTGTTTTAGTACTTACGTCATTAGATAAATCCTTCTGTCCTCAGGAGAAATTGTTCTTAGTTCCAGTAGTTTCAACTTTCTATCAAATTTTTTGGAGCTCATTTCCCTTTCTAGGGAACTGCTACCCTCGAGCTCTCTCTTATCAGTGTTAAGCAACCTTTTGAGTTGCATCTGTTGTTTGATACTTCAGGCCTTGTACTGCTCTATTGTGCCACATTTGGCCAGCAGTTCAAGGGTTTCTCCATCAACACCTTACTCTATGAAGATAATATCAGTTGATACAGTGCAAGTGACAAAACCTTAATTTAACAACACATTAAATGGCCCCGCCTGGTCACGAACACATATAACATGTAGTGCACAAAAATGAACGGACTTGTAGCTACAGCCGCCATTATTATGTACAGAACGATATGCACAATCGTATCAATTCATATGTGCACGTAAAATGGAATATAGCCGTATGTGTATAATTATAAAGATACAAGGCAATGTATGTGCGATTATATGAATGTACATGCATGCATATGTACATATGCATAACATGTGCATGTACATCATAACATTTGCGCAAACCTTCAAAACTGGCAGATACGTCGTCTCCGAATGCTTTCTTCGCCCATGCCACTGTCTCGACCAATGTCCAACTTCCAAAATCCACCTCGGTCTCCATATGATCATGATATGCCGCAAGCGTACCGCGTGTTACTGTTAGTAGTGACAGGGGCGCATGCGCAAGTGTATAAGTATTAATTTCCTGCCTGCAATTGCTGATGTGCATGGCTAGCGCTAGAGACTCTACGCGTACGATCTGGAGCAGAGAAGATATTGCGTATTGCCAATGTACTGCATTGCACTATACACACTCGCATTGCCCCTGCTCAGATTGCATGGGCAAAGCTGTTTCAAGATCAACCGAATACAGTCATTGGGAAAACGCATGCGTGGTCGCCGCCAGGAATGCGCAGCCACCAACGTCAACTGCAAGTGATCAGGAGAGAAAAACTCTTCAAGAAAAAATCGCGTTGATTCAGAGTGACGACGAAGTAGATGTAGCTGTCAACAGTGCGGCGACCAATGATGCGTTCGACGATTCTGAAGTGCTACAAGAAAGTGCGGCGAGAAATGATACGTTCGACGATTCTGAAGTGCTATATGCGAAAGTGAGTATGTGATGTATGAAAATCCTTTTCAGATTGATATCAGATCTGCTTCAGAAATGAGTGTCGAAAACACTATCTTGCATGCTGTATTAAATGCAATGAAAATACAGCAAGAATTCTCTGGGTCACAAGAGCATTTCATGCGTATACTGAACTATGGTCGAGATCTATACTGCAAAGGTGACAGTGGTCTTCAAAATCGTTGGCCTTCATCTTGGCAATCATATGTAGCTATATTGCAGGCCCAAGGTTATACCGAACCTAGAAAGCTCTATATTTGTTTGGATGAAGAGCATCCTTTTCGCTACGCCGATGTAATGGATTCCCCGATCAGTACTTGCAAGTAAGATTTTTAATGTGTATATCATAGTTCAAAATGGCCTTGGGTGTGATAGCTAATAATAATTTGACCAATCATTATTTAATTTATCAGGTATTGTGGAAAGCAAGGCAGTATACCATACTACTATTTATGCCTTTCTGATAAGATCAAAAGATGGTGCCAGGATGCTATGTTTTGTAAGAAGATCACTGCCCATTGGAGAGAAAAAGAACATTGGCTCAAGGCAGAACATAAAAATTTCAAAAAGTGCGAGATTTGGGATGGTTCGAGATTTGCAGAATATGCATGGTTTTGGGACCCTACTGCTCTGTGGCATCTCCCTGCCCTCTGTCCATTTTGCAAGCATGTAGTGAGTAGCAAATATATGAATGAAGTGTCCAAGCAGAACATGAATGCTAATGGTACAGTATCAATAGAGTGTCCTAATTGCTACAACTGCTTTGACCATCTTCTGAAGTCAACAAGAGGGGACCCACATAACATTGCATTGATAGGTCATTGGGATGGGTGGCAGCCATTTTCTACATCTTCAAAACACAGCTGTGGTAAATTTCATGTATATCTTAATACAAACATGATTATGCATTTCATTCACAAAATCCAATTAGGGTCTATTGAAGTATCAATTGCAACTATGAGAAAAAGTGACCGTTCTAAAGTTGATGGAGTTTATGTTTGTGGGTTTGTACCAAGCTATCTTCTACCAAACAAGTGTCCTGTTTCTTTAGACCCATTACTGGAACCGCTGGTGACAGAGGTGCTAGATCTTTTTATTAATGGTAAGGTGCTCTTGAAATTCCAAATGAATTTAAAAATATGGCATTACAGGCATTGAGGTTGATTATGCTGCTGAGGTGGCAGGGATTCCCTCTGGAAAAGCACTTATCAGGTGTATGCTTCTACTATGGACAGAGATTATCCAGCACAGTCTGAAGTAGGTAAGTTCATTCAAGGAGGAATTCGTCCATGCAGGCAATGCAATCTGGAAGGTACTGTTACATTAATTGAAAAGTGTTTCCATTTATAATTAACGGATTGCATTTAGGCATACAAGGTCCTACTTCCACGCACTACTACTATGTGGATTACAGGTATCATGCTAGATATCCATTTGCTACCAAGACTTAGGAGAGATTATTGATACCATGAACTATATTGAAGTAGAAGAGAGGCCATCAATTCGTAAATCTAAGGCCAAAAGTACAGGATTTACTGGAACATCAATCTTACATCGACTTCATGCAGCATATGGTTTTAACATTTTGAGAGATCTAGTGTTTGATGCAATGCACAACGTCCCACTTAATGTTGTCAGCCATCATCTTCGTAGGTATTTAGACATGGATTTGATAAGCAAACAAGTCATCGAGGAAAGGTTAGAAGCAGTGCCATGGACATCAGGTATGAGCAATTTATTGTAATTGAGAGCTGTACTTAATACCATGTTTCGCATTGGTGTATTGGTACAAAAAAAACTCTAAAATATAATATAATCAAACCATTGGGATAATCCTGTCATCACAAAGTCTTTTATACGTACATGTAGTCATGTACTTGTATTTATATTCCTGTTTTTAAATCACTGTCATGTTATTCATGCAGAGTTAAGGAATGGAAGGATTCCTACAAACATAACTAAAAGACTAGGCTTCTGGAAAGCTGAGGAGTTCCAAAAGTTCTGCTATCCTGCCTCTGAATACATCTTAGGAGGAATTTTACCAGACCATGAATATCATGTGTGGGTGCTCATTGTCCGTATCACAGAGATGGTTTATAATGTAGGACAATCTGGTTGGACAAAAGATGACATTGACTTGTTACGTAATCTTATCACAAAGCACAATATTTTAACTGAAGAGGTTGAAGGCATCACAAGCTGTGTGATAACACTTCACAGCTTGATACATATGCCTGAAGAAATAGAACGCTTTTCAAGCCCGGACAACTATTGGTGCTATTCTTTTGAAAGGGCTGTAAAAGGATATGTTTTGCGTTCATCAAATAATAGGAACTTAGAATTAACATTTGCACTGGGCTGAATGCAAGCGAGAATTTCTGAAGTTTAAGTCTGGTGGTTCTGTCCTTCAAACACCAATCCAAATGAGCTGTGAATCAGATTCCCAGGTATGTCTTTTCAAGTCGATCTTATGTATCTGTGATAAAATAAGCAAACACATAATTAATATGATTATACACACATTACAGTAAATACAATCAGGACCTCCCTTTTCTGGAGGCTCTATATATCTTCATTACAATGTTACATTTTAATTTTCTCTTATACATGTAGCTGCATGCAAAGAGCCTTTCACAAGCAGAATATGTAGCCCAACAATTTCCAGAGGCGCCTGATGTGCTAGTTGGAGGACAGCACTATGTACTTTTATCGGCATGGGAAAGTAAAGAAGTTTTGTGTCAATTTCCTACAAGCGAACAACAAAAAGAAACTGCTTGCCTTCATGCAACTAAATATCGATCTATATTTGTACCAACCCATGGTTATAGAGGTACACTATATCGAGTAAATGAATGTATCCTTGCACAAGATGACAGTTTGGATGACATGATTATTTTAAAGATATCATCTATGTTTTCTACTAAACTCAGTGACAAGTATCAATCATTTGTCACAGGAGAAGTATACTCTCATGCTGCTGATTCATCAGGGGACCCAATGTATCACAGTTACAGTGACAATCCTTATGTGGAACCAACCTCAACAGTAAAGGTACTCAGATCAACGGCCATCTTAAGAAAGGTTATGTTGTACCCTGACCCAGATATGTTATACAATCCATCCAAATATATAGTTATTGGCTACCTGAGACCAATAATTCCACTGGACAAGAACGATGTTATTGTTCCTCATTACCCAGAGGAAAGTGACATGATTTCAGTGAAGGGTATTGGTAGTGATGTGTATCTTGCACACATTCAGTCAGTTGATAGAATTCAAAAAACCTGTCAGGTTTACTTCTATGAAAGAGACACTGCTAACATTTCTGAAAGAAAATACAAAAGAGTAAGATATGCAGAAAAAGTGCACTGGTCATCCATTTTAGGACCAGTAACTGGTCACTGGTCTGGCAAGTTTTGGATTCAATAGATTCTCTGGATGCTCTGTAAATAATGATTTTGTTGTTTGCATGATGCTTTGTTATATTTTTATTTTAGTATATCAAAGTCATGCTTTGAACTCGTCAAACAAGTATAGGTAATTGCTCTTAAAGATTGCAGATGATTTATTATACGCGTGCATTTGCAAGCTAAATTTCACTACAAGGTAAAAAAATGCATAGCAACATCTAACCAGCATATAATCTCAATCTTTAATGTTATTCAGTATTATTTCATTATGTGTATTTAAATAATCAGTCACCTTGTGGTAGCTTATGTTAAAAACCTCATATATGGTATCATTCAGATGATTCAAAACAAGTATGGCCTCTTCTTGGACATGCAGAGTAATGTGAATACATGAATGCATTGCTATAAATATGTACAGTATTGATGTCCATATACGTAACGCGCAAACTTAAATGAGTATTTCTTTTAAAAATAGTTTTTTTGTGACACATGATTGTTATATGCCTTGGATAGTTCTCTAATCAATGCTTTTCCCAACAATTGTATTAGTGGCTTGTAGCGTTTTGTCTCTGCTTATGAGATCATTGTACCCTCATTCGATTCCTGCTCCTCACCTTTTTTTCGTTCACCATTTATTAGAGAGAGAAACACCAGGTTGGGTAAACATGTGTAAATATCAGCACAAACCGGGTTTTTGTAAAGTCAGTGTGGATTTAATGCATATCCCGAATTTTGTAAACACGGTATGGGTTTTCAAGAATCCACACTTCACCAAACGCATAATGGATTTTTCTGTTTCCCAGTATAGGGTCCTATACCCAGCTGAGGGAATCAAATGTTCATGGGTGGTATCAAATAATTCCCATGTCATGTAAAAAACCCATCTTGGGAATTGAGAGAAAAACCCAGTAATGGGAATCAGTTAAACATGGGAAGCAATAAAAACCCAAAGTATTCCCAAGTCTGGGACTGCGAAAGTTTTCCCTGTGTACTACACAAAGATAGTGGCAGCCATTACTGTTACACCATCAACCATTAGCTGTGTTGTAGAGGAAGCTGAACAGGTACCGAGGGCATTGCTAGGTTGCTTTGTTCTAGCACAGACTGGATCAGGATCTGAGGGCTTATAGCAGTATCCATGCTCAGCCGTTCCCCTGGTACAGCTTCGAACACAGGTCAAGGTGGTGACATCTCGGTAGTACCCAGGTGCACACAAACACCCACGAGCACAAGCTGTGTCACATGCTGGTGGAATACTGGCCACTGCCTGTGGTATCTGGGATGTACCATAAAACACAGCTGTGATATCAGAGGCTGTGACTGCACCAGAGGCTCCAGCATATGTGATTGTAAAGGTCCATGCACCATTTGGGCTCTCTCCCCAGAAATGAAGGGACTTCAATGTCCAGTTGAAGTATGCAGCACCTGTAGTGATGTCATTTACTACAGTGTCATACAAGCGATGAGGCAAGAGAGTGGAGGTGGTTCCATTTGGAGACATGAGTTGGAGACGTATATCACCACGATTTGATGTGCTACTGCTGTCATCTGACACTCCACTGATGGTGAGGGTTGTCCTGATCACCACATGCTCAAGGTAGCGGATGGCACCAGTATAAATGATAGAGTAACCACGATTTGAATGTGCATTGACTGTACTGCAAGTTTGGATAGTACAATAAAATGCTGATCAGTACTGCATAAGTTATTACTAAAAGTACTGTTAGGATTACTTAAGTCATTTAAGGATTTAGTAAAATTATACCTTGTGGTTGCTACGAAAACAGAGCTTGTCACCTGTGCTGGTACTTTTATCCAACGTCTTGCTCTGGTCACCATGGTATCAGTATCAATTGCCCCAAAACCAAAGTTGAGATGAAAACGTCTCCCTGCTCCATTCATTGCCCATCCAGTAGGAGATAGGATGTTTGGATTCGCAGTGTACACGATTAAGTATTGGATATCTCTCCATGTGAGGTTTGGGCTGTTTAAGGAAGAATGAGATGGTAATTCTTTTCCCCCTCCTCATCACTTCCTATTATATTACATGCCATTGCACCATTCCTTTTACATCAAATAGAAATCTTTGGAATCATTAAATGGGACAGTTCACGAGAAAATTGCACCACTCATATATCATAAAAATGTTATAAAAATGCATCACGCTTGCATCGCTATAACTTTCCAACGATTAACGCTATCGACATCCTATTTTCACCACTTCATACTAAACCATTTCTCTACAGTAAAATGCATTTTGGAGTCTTGGACTATATCCGTGCCGACGTTCCTACGTGCGATACCCCCTGGGGTTCAAAACTACCATATCTTCGTGTAGGAGCGGTCGAATCGCTTCAAATTCGGTATGTAGGTAGAGAGGTCCTATACCTATCGATTTGTTCTGTTCGTTAATTTTTATGCCATCTGTTACGGAGATACAGTTGAATAAACTACGTGCACGTTTTCCCGCTTGATTCGCGCCAATGTAATAATCCCCGCCTCCCCATACATTGCAATTTGCCCAAATCATTGGCGCGAAACGAGCGCGAAAATGTGCACGTAGTTTGTTCAACTGTATCTCCGTAACGGATTGCATAAAAATTAACGAACAGAACAAATAGATAGATATAGGACCTCTCCACCTACAAACCGAATTTGAAGCGATTTGATTACTCCTACACGAAGATATGGTAGTTTTGAACCCCAGGGGGTATCGCACGTAGGAACGTCGGCACGGATATAGTCCAAGACTCCAAAATGCATTTTACTGTAGAGAAATGGTGTAGTATGAAGTGGTGAAAATAGGATGTCGATAGCGTTAATCGTTGGGAAGTTATAGCGATGCAAACATGATGCATTTTTATAACATTTTTATAATATATGAGTGGTGCAATTTTCTCGTGATCTGTCCCAAATGATGTAGATATACATGATTTATCATCTAAATTGATATGACTATCTCAATTTTTAGACACCGGATGCCTCAACCATCAATAAACCCACTTTGCTTCCAGACCCAATGCTAGTGCTCCAGATACCAGTGGAGCGGCAGAGCTGGTGCCACTAAACATATCAGTGCACATGCCAAATGTGGAGGTGGTACTCTGAAGAATAAGACAAGGGGATGGATGAGACAGAAATGGAGACACTTACAAATGTGCTGGAGCAGCATGTGCATACTAAATTACCACTCGGAGGGATTTAACAGCATTGTCTACAAATGCCACTGCCATTTTCCCTGAGCATGGCTCATCGTAGAATGCAGGTTCTCCAGTGGTTCATGCAGCCCCAATGGCAATGGCATAGATGGTGTTCACATAGCCATCTGCAGCACAAGAAACATATGAATATCCTCCATTACCAGCTGCCCATACAAAGATGGAACCTTTTCCACCTCGACCCTATAGAACGAGCCCATTGAATGATATGTCAGTTTAACAAGGTGCCTGACTTCCAACTAACTGAAGCAGCATTTTTTTGGAGTGCCAGTTGAAGTACTCTTCCAGGCCCTGCCACTGTCATTCCATCATCCCTGGGTCCCCAGCTATTAGTGTAAATATGAATATCATTGTTCAGATGGCTCAGAGCATTAGCCATTTGTATATCAGTGACTCCTTTATTCCCAATCAGACGAACGCCTGCATACAAGATAATATGGAATGTTTTACACATCATGCACATTAAATGCATGTACTAGTGCTTTTTTGTGCAGAGAGAAGTAACAAGGCACACATTGGTGCTGATCATTTATATCAGGGCTAGAGAGACTACTGGCAATAGTTATTTGCACATAGAGGTAAATGCTTTTCTACCTTGAAATCACATTCTTTCTTCTGTGTAGTATTTTAATAAGACATCTCAGTTCAACATGCATTTATTTGTATTCACCAACTGATTAAGGCACTGAATGCTTTTATTTACACAAGTGCTAAGATAATGAAATGGCTTCAGTATGACCTCCAATCAGTATTTACTGTGTGTTTAGTTCCCATGGGTTGCACAGCTCATGTAAGCACATACAATTGGCAATCCGTATGGCAAATAACTTTCAAGTTTGAATGAGTTGTTTGACCATTGCTGGTATTTATGACTTTTTTTTAAATTAACCATCTGTCATTGTCCACATGATATGGAAATTTATTTCAGAAAGGACTCAGCCACCAGTGTGTTTTCTGGATTTTAGCAATATGGCAATATCTTTTACAATTATAATCCAAAGTGTTTGTGTCTCAAATGCTGGTGTCTATTTGAAATTTATTACTAAGGTTATGTCAAATTTGCTTTAGCAGAATTTTTTTCATCCTTGTTTGATAAGTCTAGCCGAGTAAAAAACTTATTAGTTGAAGCGTACAAAGTTTGCTGTAGAAGTCATTTCAATATGTTTGGTTCCACTGGACAGCAGAAAGAAGTTAGAAAGGGAAATGATTGCAAAGCGAAGCATAGAGACTTAAAAAAAAATATGGAAAAGTAGGAATGATAAAGGAGGAGGGATTAGAATAGGAGGATAAGGACAACATTTTAGGAGGATGAATGTGGAAAGGAAGAGAAAGGAGTATACAGTATTATAGAAAAGATAATGGAGGACATAGAAACTGAGGAAGAAAATGGAGAGTAAAGAATGGGAAGAAGTTGACAGAGGATGAAAAAAAAAGAAGAGCATTAGTGAGACAAAAATGAAGCAGAGAATGGAGGATACTGAATAGAAGATGCTGAAAGGGAGGAGGAGGAGGAATGAAGGATTAAGGATCAATGAGAATTAGTGAGAAAATATCATACAAGATATGAAAGATATAGGATGAAATGAGAAATTGGAAGATATAGAAAGGAAGAGGGTGGGGATTAAAGGGAGGAGTCTGATTAACAATTAACGGTCCTCAAGATCACTTCCCTAATCTATTCCAGTTCCATCTCCTTTTCATACCCCTCAATGTCCCTCACTACTGACGTTTTGTTATGTTTTGTTTTCATTATTTGAGTCTAGAAACTAGCAATGATCCACTCGCACAAAATAGTTTGCTCTAAATAAGTATTTTGGATTACACATGCATGTTGTAAAACTGACTCACGTCCTAAACTATGTACTGTGTGTATCTCTTTGCAAGCGAATAGTAATCTCTTTGAATAGTGAATTAGGCCATAGCTGGAAGTAGAGTAATTGTCTCCTAGAGTGGAGCTATTAAAGGTGCCTAGAAGTGCTTAAATATTTTATGCATGCTTAAAATATTCATTAGCCTTGCTGCAAATAGGTTTCATGATGAACATCTATGCAAGTACCTGTGATGCCTGCATTGTACGCCACTCCCGCTCCACAGTAATTGTTGCTCTTCATCATTCCTATCTCTCCTGCACAGCTAGTCCCATGGCTGTTACGTGCCTTTGTAGCTTTGTCAGTTGGGAAGGGATTGCTGGTCCCATCCAAATAGTTCCAACCAAGAGAAGTTATCTAAGATGACATAATACAAATCAAATGCATTTAAATATGTTTTTTTTCACTGTACTGACATAATTGCTCAGGAGGTCAGGATGAGTGCACTCCACTCCTAAGGGATAAATTATACAACAAAGTAGTCTTTAGTTTACCATAACACTAAGTACACACCCGAATCCACGACTCCTACATTCACATTGCATCCTGTGATGCCCTGGATCCATGCTGGTGTAATGACAGCCTCACTGGCAGCAAAAAGGTGATTCACATCAGCATACACGCATATTTATATCTCATTAATTTTAGCGCATGCGTATAAGTATACACAATTAATAGTCTGTCAGCGTCTCATTACATCATCCCCCTCTCCGTAAGACTTAGACATAGGGAGATCTTCCATAGTAACTTGGAGGTCTTCGCTCTCTCGTTGGGTACCTTGCCTCTGGCTGGCCATGGCCTTCTCCTGCATCAGGGTCCGAGGGTACCGGTAAATTGTCGGTTTCAATCTGTTGTTCTCTCGGCGCTACGTCCCTCTGCGCAGGCTCAGCATTTTCTGGTTCACTCTCCGCGCCATCGTCATCCATTAACTGCAACTGATTTCCAGGAAACCTGTTCTTTGGGAGAACGTCGGAAACTCCAGGTTCTGTCTGGCTCCGAACTTTCAGGTTAGAATCATCCAATCGAGTATTTTCTGGGCACGGCTTCAATCGGTCAAAATGCACGACTTTCCGATTCTTCCGAGCTCTTCTTGTGTCTTGTATCCTGTACACCACCGATGATAACTTCTTTATGATTCTAAACGGTCCACTCCATGGACAGTGCAATTTCTTTGCCATTCCTCGACCCACAACCGGGTTGTGCAGCCACACCAAGTCACCAATCTCAAACGCTTTCCCGTGGACTTTCAAATCGTAGACCTCCTTCTGTCTCTCAACGGTAGTGCCAAGGTGCTCTCTGACTCTAGAGTAGGCATCTTCCAAACTTCTTTTCAGATTCTTTGCATACTCGTGGACTGGCTGAGGTTCAGTTGGAGTAGAGCCATAGATGATGTCAAGTGGGAGCTTAGCTTGTCGCCCAAACATCAGGAAAAACGGAGTAAAACCGGTTGAGGGGTGAACAGATGTATTATAAGCCATGCACACTTTCTTGAGACATTTATCCCACTCTACGGATAGTTCGTGCACTGTTGTCGCCAACATGCTAATCAACGTGCGATTGAATCGCTCTACTAGGCCGTCTGACTGGGGATGATACGGTGTTGTACGAGTTTTGTTGACATGAAGCAGCTTACAGATCTCCTGCACGAGGTTAGATTCAAATTGCCGACCCTGATCCGAATGAATCTGTTCGGGTATGGAAAATCGGCAAAATAATTCATCCACCAGTTTTGTTGCGACGGTTACAGCTTCTTGGTTCGGAATGCCGTAGGCTTCTACCCATCTAGAAAAATAGTCGGAGGCCACCAATACATAAGTATTTCCACTCTCACCCGATGGAAATGGTCCGACAATGTCCACTGCCACTATCTGCATGGGGTACCCGGCTAACATGCTCTGAAGAGGTGCTCTCCGTGTATGGGTTGGATTCTTTCGTGCTGCACAATGAGAACATGTTTTGCACCACATACGCACATCACTAGCGTGCCCCGGCCAATAGAACCGTTCCCGCAATCGGCTCAACGTTTTAGCTTCACCCAAATGGCCTCCAGCGATTCCATCATGCAAGTGATGCATTATATCAGAACGGCTCACTTTTGGTGCTACTACCTGGAGATGGCTCCTCCCATTTGCATCTTCATGTCGTCGGTGCAGTATTCCGTCCACTATTGTCAGTTGGTCCCATTGTTCTGCCAGCTGATAGCATTCTCGACTTCTTCCTTGAATGTCTGAGGGTCTCACCCTCGTACCTGAATGCATGGCTCGCAGCACGGGGCCGATAGCCTCATCCTTTTCCTGCAGCTGATGCATATTCACGGAGTCCAAGGGATCCTTTGACACCGTCGCAGCATTCACCTTGTAGCGTTTGACTTCATCCTCTCCGGTGGTACCACACCTTGACAGTGCATCAGCATTTGAGTGATTCCGTCCACTTCTGTGGATCACTTCGAAATCGAACTCCTGGAGTGACTCCAACCAACGCGCTGTTTGACCTTCGGGCTCCTTGAAATTATAAAGCCACTGCAATGAGCTATGGTCTGTCCTTACGACAAAATGTCGGCCTAGGAGATAGTGTCGGAAATGTTTAACGAATGTTACCACTGCAAGTAGCTCTTTTCTTGTGACGCTGTATTGTCTTTCAGCTTTGCTGAGTACCCGACTAGCGTAAGCCACCACTCGCTCCTGTCCGTCATGTAATTGTGACAACACAGCACCAACTCCAGATTGACTGGCATCTGTGTCAAGAATGAACATTTTGGTAAAATCTGGAAATGCCAGAATAGGTGCCGACACTAGACGTGACTTCAACTTCAAAAACGCTGCTTCGCACTCTGTAGTCCAGATGAACTCGCGTCCCCTTTCCGTAAGGCGATACAACGGTTTTGCAGTGGCCGCGAAGTTACTGACAAACTTCCTATAGTACCCAACTAACCCCAAGAACCTCTGGACTTCCTGAACCGTTTGAGGTACGGCCCATTTCCGTACCGCGTCGATCTTGCCTGGATCTGTGGCTACACCATCCCTCGTGATCCTATGTCCCAGGTAAAGGATCTCCTTCTGAAAAAGATGACACTTAGACGGTTTTAACCGCAGTCCCGCCCTCTTAATTCTATCCAATACTAACTGCAAATTGTCTAAGTGGTTTTGAACTGTTTTTCCCACTATAACAATGTCATCAATATACACGAGGCAACTACTCCACTGGATACCGGAAAGAACTAGATCCATTAGCCGTTGGAAAGTCGCAGGCGCGATCCAAATGGCATCACTTTAAATTCGTACAAACCTTCATGAGTAGAGAAAGCAGTCTTGGCCCTATCCTCCTCACTCATTTCGACTTGCCAGTAACCCCATAGAAGATCCAACGTGGAAAACCACTGGGAGCCACTCAAGGCTTCTATGGTGTCGTCTATCCTGGGAAGGGGATAGGCATCCTTACGTGTGATCGTGTTTATCTTGCGATAATCCACGCAAAATCGGTAGGAACCATCCTTCTTCTGGACTATGACAACCGGTGACGCCCAGGGGCTTGATGACGGTTGAATAACATCTTTCTTCAACATGTCTTGAATCAACTGCCTCACGTGCTCCCTCTTTGAAGGAGGGGCACGCCTACATGACTGTTTGATAGGTGGATTATCACCAGTAACAATGGAATGCTTGACCACCCTAGTCCGCCCTAACCCATCTTCTGCATCCGCAAAAACATCAGCATATGCTAACAGTAAGTGAAAAAGTTGGGATTTTTCCTCCACTGTCAAACCCACCCCACATTGCTCTGCCATCTCATGCAATACGTCCTGCTTGTGCATTGGTACCTCGGGTATTTCTTCAGCGGCAGTTTCGGTGAGTTGAATTGGAGCCAACATCCATTCATCCATCTTTTCTAACTTGGCAATCTTTGTTCCTTTGTGCACAACCACCTCTGTTGACAATGGGTTAACCATCCGGATAGGCACAGAACACAATGCATCTTCTTGTAGGGGAGATACAACTGCTGCTGCCACCAGTACTGACAGATTGGGATGTTCTAGACCCTCCAACAGCCATATCCCCCCATCACCCTCACCTAGCTCTGTGTTTGCCAAGGTTTCCACCTCACTGAAGGGTGGAATTGTCACTGTTTCCAGTAGAGACACATTGACACGTCCAATCTGACAGTGTTTTCTATTAGCTGTCTGCTTGGATAGTGGTACCTGGACTCCTTTGAACTGCAAGACCTTCTCAGATAAATCAACAACACAGCTATATCTTTCTAAGAAGTCCAGACCCATGAGTGACTCCACCTTCAACATCTCAACCACTACAAAGTCTATGCTCACCATTTGTCCTTGAAGTTGAATGTCCATTGTAGTCACTCCATGAACTGGGACAGAACTCCCTTCAACACCAACCAATCGTCCTCCAGACCATTGTTCTAGAGTACAATTGCTAGTTCTGCTTAACATGTTCCACACGTCTTTTCCAAGGAGGCTCACGGCTGCCCCTGTATCGACCATCAACTGAATAGGCACACCTTGTACATATGCTGTTACGAAGTATGACAAAACAGGATTAACTGCTAAGCTACACAAATTATCCTCTAGTTGGACCCCTTGCTGTTTACCCTCATTCACCGGGTCCCTGGTGCTGAGGGTTTCTCGTTTTCCTGCGTCATCCTTCTTGCACATCCTCGAGCAAAATGGCCCTCCTGCCCACATTTAAAACATACCACTGGCTTCGTTGGTTTGCCGTGTGTAGCTGTGGGTCCTCCTCTAGAAGATGTTGCCCTGCCCTTCCATTTGCTGTACTCAGAACCTCGGTCGTCAGTCTCCAGTCGCTCCAACCGCGCCACTATAGCATCTAGCAAAGGAAGTACCTCCCGGTTAGCACATGCTGTGTCCACTTCTTGCCCACCGTCCATCTGCTCGTGTACCACAGACACCCCAGCTTCTTTCTTTTGGCCGTGCGACAGGTATGACTCCATTTCTAGCGTCGCCGCGACTGCCTCTTCCAGCGTCTTCGGTCTTCCCTGACGAACTGCGAATGCAACCTTAGTGTCGTCTAGCTCACCTAGATACCTGTCCAACGCCAACAGCGCCTTTGCTTCCTCTCCAAGAGTCGGGAACGCTTTGTCCGCCAGACAGTGCAGCGCGTCAGCGAAGTCACCCCACTGCTCTGCTCTCCGCCTGCGCCTAGAGTGGAATTCAGCCGCGTACAACTGCCGTTTGCTGTCCGGTTCGAAGCGCTTGTGGAGAGCTTCTTTCGCGGTGTCATAAGAGCCTCTCGCGTCTGCTGTCAACCGTTTCCATGCTACCTGAGCTTTACCTGTAAGGCGGACTGGTAGCCAGACTAGCTTCGCAGCATCATCCCAGCCGTTCACCAAGGCCGTCGCCTCAAAATGGTCAACCCAGTCTGTCCAGCTGGTGTCGCCAGAGTACGCGTCCGGTGAAATAAGGGGACGCTTTACCGACATTGGTCCAGTGAGTGCCGACTACGCCAATGTAATGACAGCCTCACTGGCAGCAAAAAGGTGATTCACATCAGCATACACGCATATTTATATCTCATTAATTTTAGCGCATGCGTATAAGTATACACAATTAATAGTCTGTCAGCGTCTCATTACACTGGCTGCACGTTGATGTCACGCCCGGCTATAGTTGTGGAATTTGTATTTTTACCTGTGTTGAGCTAAAAAAAAGAAGTGGCAGTCAAAAGATCACAGCTTGTAGATAAATGGCTCCAGGCATCTGCATACCCATGGCCATTGCTTGGGCCAGTTGGGATCAGTGGGTGTGGTGTAGGCCCTCGTCTCAAGGATCCTCAGATACTGCTGCTCTGCAAACTCAACCTTTTAAGCAATCAAAAACATTATTCTTGAGAAAATGTTATTATTAGGTATAGAATGATTAGTACAAAGGTTATGAACTAGCTTGTGATACCGTATCATTAACGCATGCTGCTGAATTCGGCATACATGCACAAATCGCTCACGCAGTACATTTTAAGTCATAAGGGTACTTAATTGACATTGAAACAATATTAAAAAATCCACTTTATTGCTGACGAATGTGCATGTGAGAAAGAGGGCAGTACGCATATACAGCTGTAGTACGTCCTGGCCATACTATCTCTGCAATAGATGTGACAACTTGATTAAGTGAAAATCATTTCCGCGGGCCTTTGCGCCAGTAGTACACACGAACCTGAGACTCAGTAGTAACCATATAATGTACATGGTAGGATAGAATCAAGTCTTTTTCAAATGAAAAAATAATTCAAAATCAGCATCCTTATTATCAAGCAGCAACTTAAGGTACGGAAGTGACTATCATGCGTATCATCAGTGAGTACATTGTGTTGAAGTTAGAGAAGAAGAAGAAGAAGAGAACCATCACCTTTTTGACAATATATGCTGTTACGTAGTCACGCGCCACAAAAAATAAATAAATAAATAAAACTTGGATGCTAACAATCTGAACCAAGAGCTACAAGACAATGTTAGATTTAGTTATCTAGACTCACTGGACATGACAAAGTTAGTACCGCTATATTCAAATCACTAACGCATAAATTCTGCCCCTTAATTTAGATATGCTGTGTGTAATATCGTTAATACATGTACCAGTCCAATACGTTTATAGCTTCGATTTGTGGCGGCGATCGGGCCGGCGCCGGATGTCTTACACCGTAGCTAGAGATCAGCATTTTAGTGTTCAGCAATACTGAATATAATGCTGCCAGTTGGTACACGTAGGCAGTCGAGTCAGTGCATAGTGCACACATGAGACAATATATATCAACAGCATCAATCCCTGCCATTAAACTGATTTCATTATAGAAGAAGCGTAGGGATACCGGTACCATTACCGATGACCAGGAAAAATGGCAATTACAATTGAAAAAACACCCGCCGACCCCTCCATGTTCTGTCGGCAATTTCTAAGGACCAGTGATGAAACCTGTATACCTCTCCTGCATTTCGTCCTTATCGTCTGCACAAATCAATTGATTGCCAATGCCACACCTCATAATGACACTAGGACGCCATGCTACAGTGCGCATGTATGTATCCATCTCCTATTAATGGTCGGAAGTAGAGCGCTGAAGCATAGAGCGGCGGAGAAATATTTTATACCAACGACAAAAATGACGGAACTATTCACTCTCGTCGACCTGAATAAAGCCGTGTCCACTTATCAGATGACTAGCTATAGTAAGAATCTACATCAGTTAATCTGTGTTAGTACTGCACGCAACTTAGCATCAAGGCCATTTGCTTTTACTGCATGTTTAGCTTATAAAGAAGAGCAAAGCAGGTGCTCTTTGATTATGCAAGCTTGAGTGGTACAAAGAAAAAGGACAAAAGAAATTGCATTTGTGACAGTTACGATTCTGAGAGGAAGAAATTGAAAATACATCAAGCTGGCACCAATGTGCATCATCAAAGGCCATGATAAACATGAAGAACCTATAGGAATTGATATTGCACATGCGCGCACGCACATACAACTAACAAAATATGCATGCCCTTTCAAATATAGAATTGTGCGTGTTTGAGCGCTACAACGTGCGCCTGCTAAGTATTTGCATGCTTTACGACACCTACCCCGTTTTCTGCGATAAGGCGTGTGCTTTTATCTGTAAAGGGTGAAGGTGTAGATCCGTCGGGATGATCCGTAAAGCCAAACAAGTACACGTCACTTAACCCTGCCACCTGTGTAAAATACGAACAAACCATCGTTACCACAACAGCTCGCACACTCAGACTGTTGCCTAACTAGTCCATGGTTCTGAAATTCATGTTTGGCGGCAATCTTGTTGGCTCTGTCTGATCCACCGCTGACCTTCACCGCCCATTCGTTGGTGTACGTAAGCGGCTCCATTGCACAAACAAGGTACAACTGCACACTGCAAGAAAAGAAAGCAATATTGACTGCGATCACCATCTTTCTCGTAGTCTTTATTTTTGAATTTTGCTGCTTCGCAAGCTGTTCTTTATTCGTTTGCCTATATATAAGCCAAAAACGTGAGGTATAGACCGCAAATGTTCAATTTTATTATATTTTTAAAATAACAGAGCAACTTTGCTATAGTTGTAAAATAAACTATACTTAGCCAGCAATGCTACCCATCTGTTATTTCTTGTACACATTTCAGTATCAACTCCGATAAGCCAACTGAAAGTTTGTAAATTGAGCTATATAATGAAACGTATAGCTCAATTTACAGACTTTAGTCAGTCACTTCCTTAAACATAATATATATGCTTCAATGTCCTGCGGTCCGAAACAGGGTTAAACTAGGGGCTAACCCCTAGCTTTGGATGTCAAAATTTATGGTTAATTACAATTATCTGACTGTGTTTGAAGTATACTTTCACATGTACCTAACGCAAACAAATTGCAGGTGTTTGTGCAAATTGATTTGAATTGTGATTTAGTTTAAACTGCATGTTTCTTACTAATTTCTGTTCTTGATCTACATGTATTAATTTGCGTTCAAAAAGTGTTATGAAGTCTAGTTTTGGCATTAAATGCAATCCATATTCAACTCATAGGGTACATCAATCCGGCGAAAGAAAACTGTCTCCTGCGGCACACTACTATGGAATTTTTTCTAACTCCGGAGTAAATTGTCCGGGAAGGGAGTTAAGGGTATAAGGACGGTTTACTCCTGATGGGGGTAGCTTACTGCAAAGTAACTTGTCCTAGGGGAACAGGTTGCTCCGGAGCAAAGTGTCCTAGTTTACTCCGGAATATGTGGTCCGGGCAACAGATACAAAAAAATTTAAACGAAAATGCGTTAGTGCAGTCGATGACAAACCAAAACTTACAACGTTCGTCCAGACTGTGAGTGTCTATATATCGATGGACCACACTTTGTTCAAAACCCTCATTTCATCGTGCAAACATGAATAAATGAATGAACAAGCTCCGTAAATCGTCGAAAATGCAAGACGCCCAGTGACTGGTACATGACAATAATTATTCAAAATGGCGCATGAATAAGGTATATTCTTCGGAGCACATGCAAACGCTACAACCGTTCTAGATACATACATATATGGGAAAGTTTCCGAGAAAAGGGACCTAGCGTGTATTATAAAAAAGCATAATAAAAATGCCTTACGTTTGAAATGCTATAACTTCCGAAGGGTTAACGCTATCGTCTTCCTATTTCAGCACTTCATACTACACCATTTCTCTATGGTAAAATACATTTTGGGATCTTGAACATGCTCCATGCCAGTATCGCGATGTCCGATACCCCACCGGGTTCAAACCCGCCATAAATTTCTGTAGGAGTAATCAAATCGCTTCAAATTCGGTTTGTAGGTGGAGAGGTCCTATATCTATCTATTTGTTCTATTCGTTAATTTTTATGCAATCCGTTACGGAGATACAGTTGAACAAACTACGTGCACATTTTCGCGCTCGTTTCGCGCCAATGATTTGGGCAAATTGCGCTCCGCTCAATGTATGGGGAGGCGGGGATTATTACATTGGCGCGAATCAAGCGGGAAAACGTGCACGTAGTTTATTCAACTGTATCTCCGTAACAGATGGCATAAAAATTAACGAACAGAACAAATCGATAGGTATAGGACCTCTCTACCTACATACCGAATTTGAAGCGATTTCATTACTCCTACAGAAAGTTATGGCGAGTTTGAACCCGGTGGGGTATCGAACGTTGCAATACTGGCAAGGAGCAAGTGCAAGATCCCAAAAAGTATTTTACCATAGAGAAATGGTGTAATATGAAGTGCTGAAAATAGGAAGACGATAGCGTTAACCCTTCGGAAGTTATAGCATTTCAAACGTAAGGCATTTTTATTATGCTTTTTTATAATACACGCTAGGTCCCTTTTCTCGGAAACTTTCCCATATGTTCTGTACGGATGCTCAAATTGTCCGGTTGATCAACCGGACGACCTGTTTCCAGCTCAATTTAGAGGTGGGTTGGCAGTTCGCTATATGCGTGATTGACAGACTTACCTTCCAAGTGTGATGGTTGTGGAGCCTCACTAACAATGCAACATGCTCTTGACTGTAAGGTTGGTGGCCTAGTTATCCAGAGACACAAAGAGATCAGAGATTGAATTGGAGATATTGCTGCACAGGTGTGGACACAGGTTGTCAGAGAGCCAATTGTTAGAGAGGCTGACATACAAGCAGGTGTCTCAGGATTGAGGCTGGATTTGGGAGTACGTGGTGTTTGCCAATTGCAACCTCAAGCAGAGGCACTATTTGACTTCAAGATTATTGATACAGATGCTCCATCCTACAGCAGTTGCTCACCAGAATCGGTTCTTGAATCGGGAGCTCAGGACAAACAGAGGATTTACAAGCAAGCAGTGGAAGGTACTTTTATACCCTTTGTGACATCAGTTGATGGACTTCTTCATCGGGAAGCAGAGCACTTCCTTAAGAGAATGGCCACATGTGTTGTTGCAAGCAAATGGAAAAAGTCTTATGCACAAACATGTGGCTACATCAGAGCAAGCCTTTTGCTTGCTATCATCAGAGCAGCCAGCCTATGCCTAAGGAGTTCCAGAGTAAAGTGGAGGAGTGGCCTTGGCTTTGAGGATGGGGCCACTCTTTACTTAATCATGCATTGAAGTACATTTATTGTACTGTGATTCTGATAAATTATGTGATTTGCATTATTTATTTATACTAATATTCTGATTCAGGTCTTTTTTTTTTTTGCAATCCTGAAAAACAAAACAAAACAACAACCGGACGATGGGATGATCAACGGGCCCTTCGGCTGACCATTAAGAATTGTGTATTAAGAATAATGAACGGGACGGCCGGTTGATCAACCTGACTGTAGGTTGATTAACGGGAAAGCGATTTACAACATCAACGGAACTGCCGCGGTGGAAATGGAATGGCAGCATGCATGATTGATCATCAGTTAACACACTTCCTGGCCTGGTACAACACTATTTGATCTGAACCTGCGGCAGCAGGTTCAATATAGGATTGATTGAGGATTGATGAATATCATTAAAAAAACTTCACTCGCGTCTGGAGGGACAACGGAGAAACGGATCGCGTATCTCTTTGTCGCGATGGAACGAGAACTCAAAGATCTACATTTCTACGTTTGTTCCGTGTCATAAAACGGTGTGCTTTTAGAGAAACAAACGAATTCCTTTTTCTCGTGCCCAGTCCCAAAATAATTCTTGGTCGTCTTCTTCTTCTTCTTCTTCCTTAGGAAGGTATAACTCGAGCTACGAACGGTTTTGAATAACGGCAATAGCGCCAATATCTTTGGAATTCACCTGCGCGGTGCCCTTTAAGGTCATATAAAGACTACAGCGAGAAGTACCTCATGCGGTAGCAAGTTCTGTATAGGATATGAAGTTATTGCAGAAGTTTATTTGGTTTATTGTTGATTAATGAAGTTATTTTACAGCATGCAGTATAAATACTCCGACCTGCACGAAATTTATTTGGTGTTCCTATCGCAGTTAAATACTTTGGCTAGTGAAGTTAAATGCCTTCGCGTAATCGAAAGAAGAGATCTAAGCAACGAGCGGAATACCTTCAAAAGCAAGACGATATTTTATCACAAGAAAACAAGGCTAAAGCCCGAGCGCGCTACAAGGCCGATCCCGAAAAGAAGAAGGCCTCTGTACGCGACAGCTACAAGGCCGATCCCGAAAAGAAGAAGGCCTCTGTACGCGACAGCTACAAGGCCGATCCCGAAAAGAAGAAGGCCTCTGTACGCGACAGCTACAAGGCCGATCCCGAAAAGAAGAAGGCCTCTGTACGCGACAGCTACAAGGCCGATCCCGAAAAGAAGAAGGCCTCTGCACGCGACAGCTACAAGGCCGATCCCGAAAAGAAGAAGGCCTCTGTACGCGACAGCTACAACGCAGATATTGAATCTAAGCAATCTGCTAAAAGGCAGCGATATCAAGAGGACCTCGAGGAGAACCGTGCTGCTAAAAGGCAGCGATATCAAGAGGACCTCGAGGAGAACCGTGCTGCTAAAAGGCAGCGATATCAAGAGGACGTCGAGGAGAACCGCGCTGCTAAAAGGCAGAAATACGAGGACAATTCAGCTGCCATTAAGGCATCTGAAAGGAATCGGTATTGGAATGACCCCGCTGTCCGATTGGCTAAACGTGCTGCCGAGAGGAAGCGATATCGCAGGGGTCACCGAACTACCACTACCACCCAAAGGTATGTCATGGCATGTTGTATTGCACTAGCATTAAAAAGCTATAGGAAGATGTGCATGCAACAACTTCACTCGCGTCTGAACCTGCGGCAGCAGGTTCAATATAGGATTGATTGAGGATTGATGAATATCATTAAAAAAACTTCACTCGCGTCTGGAGGGACAACGGAGAAACGGATCGCGTATCTCTTTGTCGCGATGGAACGAGAACTCAAAGATCTACATTTCTACGTTTGTTCCGTGTCATAAAACGGTGTGCTTTTAGAGAAACAAACGAATTCCTTTTTCTCGTGCCCAGTCCCAAAATAATTCTTGGTCGTCTTCTTCTTCTTCTTCTTCCTTAGGAAGGTATAACTCGAGCTACGAACGGTTTTGAATAACGGCAATAGCGCCAATATCTTTGGAATTCACCTGCGCGGTGCCCTTTAAGGTCATATAAAGACTACAGCGAGAAGTACCTCATGCGGTAGCAAGTTCTGTATAGGATATGAAGTTATTGCAGAAGTTTATTTGGTTTATTGTTGATTAATGAAGTTATTTTACAGCATGCAGTATAAATACTCCGACCTGCACGAAATTTATTTGGTGTTCCTATCGCAGTTAAATACTTTGGCTAGTGAAGTTAAATGCCTTCGCGTAATCGAAAGAAGAGATCTAAGCAACGAGCGGAATACCTTCAAAAGCAAGACGATATTTTATCACAAGAAAACAAGGCTAAAGCCCGAGCGCGCTACAAGGCCGATCCCGAAAAGAAGAAGGCCTCTGTACGCGACAGCTACAAGGCCGATCCCGAAAAGAAGAAGGCCTCTGTACGCGACAGCTACAAGGCCGATCCCGAAAAGAAGAAGGCCTCTGCACGCGACAGCTACAAGGCCGATCCCGAAAAGAAGAAGGCCTCTGCACGCGACAGCTACAAGGCCGATCCCGAAAAGAAGAAGGCCTCTGTACGCGACAGCTACAACGCAGATATTGAATCTAAGCAATCTGCTAAAAGGCAGCGATATCAAGAGGACCTCGAGGAGAACCGTGCTGCTAAAAGGCAGCGATATCAAGAGGACCTCGAGGAGAACCGTGCTGCTAAAAGGCAGCGATATCAAGAGGACGTCGAGGAGAACCGCGCTGCTAAAAGGCAGAAATACGAGGACAATTCAGCTGCCATTAAGGCATCTGAAAGGAATCGGTATTGGAATGACCCCGCTGTCCGATTGGCTAAACGTGCTGCCGAGAGGAAGCGATATCGCAGGGGTCACCGAACTACCACTACCACCCAAAGGTATGTCATGGCATGTTGTATTGCACTAGCATTAAAAAGCTATAGGAAGATGTGCATGCAACATGTGTACAGCACGCATGTAAGAAAGCTGCACAAAACCATTCACTTCACATGTACAGCATGCATGGTGACCCAACTGTTGTGTACAGTACATGTAGTCCTTTCTCCTTTGTGACCTGTCTATTGAATATTGGGGTGTCATCCTTAATCTGATGTACAAAAGGCTTCCTTATCTGATGTACTACGGCTGCAACTGTGTATGAATTTAATGAGCACTGAAAATTACTGCAACCATATCCTTCTCCCATATAGCTACTCCTTGTATGAACCCAAATCTCATGCACTAATGGAGTATAATGGTGGTCTTGAAAAAGCTATTCTTAGGGATAGTGAGCTTCTAAAGTAAATGATGCCTTTTGTAAGTCTCATCCATTGCTAGCTCAAAAGGTTGTTACAAGATCTGCCTGTGCAGCAGTAAGTAAGATCGGTGCAGATGCATTAGTCGGAGGACGAAGTACATCCTCCAACTCCTCTTCCCTTTACGCAGCCACCGCTGCTAGATACATTGCTGCCCCCCTACTGTCCGCCCGCCAGCAGCAGCTGCAGCACTGCCCCTGCCGAGCAGAGCTGCCCCCACCGCTGCCCCCAACGCCAACAGCAGAGCTGCCCCCACCTCCAGCAGCAGAAGCAGGAGCACCGCCGCTACCTGCACCAGCCCCACCACCGGCACCAGTATTGGCACCAGTGCCCCCACCACCACTTTGCCTGCTGCCACCCTGGCCGCTGCCACCACCACTCGCATAGCTCCCATGGCCAGAACCAGGCCGCCGCGGCCATAGAAGAGGCTGGGGGAGACAAAGAGGACAAGGCGGAACCGTACAGAACGTTAAGAACTCATATACATATAATTTCTATTATTAAATTTTTTAACCTCCCTCCCTTCAAAAATTAAAATTAATTTGTGACCACTTATAAAGACGCCAGAGGAAAAAACTTATGAAACAAGTAAATAAAAACATTCTCTAACGAGAAAGTTGTTGGTATATAGGATTGACCAATGGTGGTGTAAAAAGCACATGTCCAGCAATTGCGGACTTGAATAATTGAATACCCGCGTTACGCGTTTAAAATTAATTGAACGGGAAGTCTATGAAGAAATGTCTTCCAACGCTCACCGTTCTTAAACGTAACATAAATGTTAAGTCTACCAAACGGATTATGATACAGGTGAAGATATCCCATCGTTTTTGTGTTCTGGTCTTCGTTAAAATATGCTCACTGCTATTTCCCTACACCGTTTTGTGTTCTCTACATACCTTAGTACGTGGAACATGAAATTGTTATGTTTCTTCAATTTTTTTCCAATCACGCAGACCGAAAGTTCAAGTCTACCGAGTGGTTTATAAAACCTGAACCACCTAGACATTTTTAGGCACAATTAGTATAATTTTGCCCCCTACGCAAAAGTTTCCTCAGGCAATTTTGTGCACCCCACTGTAAAATGTGGACAAATGTATGATGTCATTCATGCTACGTCACTGTTGCATGGCGGTTTCTGCCTGGAATGGCACCAAGCACCATCAGGAGTAAACGTAGGGCGTACGAGGCGCGCATGCGAACATGACACACTCTGGACTGTAGTTGTACTAGCTGTGATCAGACCAACATGCATGAATCGATAGCTAGCTTCAGTAAAGCGACATCGCGTTGCAACTTGTGTACAACCGTACAAATGACGCAGTTCTAGGCTATAGCGCTGTATCTTGGATTGATAATATACTGTCCACTCCTCGAGCCACTAGCTAGGCCAACTAAAGTTTTGGGTCGAGCTATAGTCAGGACGTGACGTGCGCAAAAATTAATATTTATTTATAGCTGATCCGCATCGACATAGCTAGCTGGGTGGAACGGTGTCTCGTCGGTGTGACGTCGACATAACCAAGATGCGTGGTGTTTTATACGCCATATTTTTGCTGTATGAACCATTCCTTTGTAAACGATTCGGTAAGATGATTAGCAGTCGAGCTAGCCAGTGGGTGTGGCCTTATAAACCGTTTCGCGCGCGTGAAGAGGTCGCTTTACAATTTCCCGTACTGTAGTACATCTGAGTCGCTTAATGTGCACAGCACTTCTGGCAAGATGATCCACATTCATCTGACAGATGATGCGGCCTCCGAAAAAGATGACAACATGGATTTGCGTGTTTTGTACATTTTAGATAGGTATGGGATCGGGGATGCCTTCTATCACGAGCTTGCAATGCTTTTTAGCGAGTTGCCGAGATCTCATTCAATTAAAAAAGCTCGCACTGATCTCAACCACACGATGCAACTAACTCGCATCCCAGGGTATGAAGGTGCCTATCGCTCTTTCGAACGGTCATTGTGCGAACAATTATCCAACATGGTAAACATCATAGTTATAGTGTTATATAATGTGAATACATTCTTTTACAATGCTGCAGATCGCTCAAGATGCTACAAGTTTCCCTACTGACCAGAAAATTAAAGTTAGAGTATCTGGTGACGGAGCAAAGTTTTCTCGGACGTCAAGCTTTGTTTTGCTTTCGTACGCCATTCTGATGCCAGCTGGCCGCTATCTGTCTGGAATAGGTAAATCTTAAGTATATGTGCCAGCGACTCAGTAACTCAATGAAAATTTAATTCTTTTTTAAAGGCAATCATACCATCGCAGTTTTGAAAGGGAATGAAGATTATGACACCATTTCCACAGCTTTCGCTGCACTTTTCAAGAAATTGATGGTCTTCAGCAGCTAGGATTTGTTGCTGTCAATGGCGTGAGCTACAATATTGAACTTTTTTTTTCTTCTGACATGAAGGTTTGTGATGTAATGGTATTACAGGCATGCACATTTATGTTTCGTATGTGTTACAGTTCATGCTCACAATGCTGGGCCTTAATGCAGCTAACTCCATTTATGCATGTCCAAAATGTACAGTGCACCGTGATTGCAGGTAAGTTACCAATACATTTGGCTAAACATGGTGTCAACCGATGTCACTATATAGGTGGGATGTGTCAAAGCCTGAATCGTATTACAGCACAACTATGGCCAGAACACTAGTTACCCTCAGGTAAAAATGCATGATCCTAGCTGACTTAAGTAGCATATGTCAGTTCTTAAATTTCTGCACAGACGTGCCTTTGCCTCTCATGGCAGAACTGCTGCTGTACACCAAGGGTCAGTTAATCGTCCACTGACTGCCATTCCAGTGGACCACATGATGATTGATGAGCTGCACCTATTTCTGAGAATTTTTGATGTCATGTTAAGAAACTTAATCAAAATGTCAGAGCCACATACACAGCAGCTTGTGGCATACATCAGGAGCTGTGGAGTCTCATTTAATATTTGGGAATGTGAATCGAGTGATGGAAAAGTTGAATGGACGTCGTTAACTGGGGAAGCCAAAAAGAAGGTTTTGAAGGTACAACACACCCTATAATTTATGTGTTCCAATTCTGCCTTTCCATATGCTAGCTACTTCCTTCCAAGATGAAAGATATCCCCTTACCAAATGCTTTTCTGGATGATGTAGTTCAGCTATGGAAGGTGAACTACTTCCCTCGATAGGCTAACAATAATGTTTTTTTATTCCTAAAAGGATTTTGAAGTTTTATACAACCTGTTGTCTAGTGAAACACCTCCACCAAATGCTGCAGATGACTTACATTTGAAGGTACACATCAACACACACACACACACACACACACACACACACACACACACACACACACACACACACACACACACACACACACACACACACACACACACACTCTTGTGACCAAATCAGCTTACATTCAGGCTAAAAGATGGATTCAACTCTTTCTGCGGATAAAGAGTGATGGTCACCAAAAGAAATTTGTAACTCCTTACTTTCATGTCATGGTGTACCATGTTCCTGATGCCATCCGACAGTATGGAAACATAAAACAATTCTCTTGCCAAGGTAAGTTTGTTAAGTTCTTAACATCATCTACATCAGTAACTTCATGTAGGTGTTGAGAAGCACAACGATGACTCCAAACGAAACTATTTTTCAAGTAATCGTTGGGATGCTCCTGCAGAAATCATGTTGGCTGAGCACAGGCTGGAGTTACTACAACAGTATGCCAGAGAGAAGAGGCACTACACCAAACATGCTGCAGCATATTGGCATGAAGGAGGAATGCAAGAAACGCGATCTCAGATGCGAGAAACTTTAAAATACTAACTTTGCAGCCATTGATGTATGACAGGAAAATAAGTTTAAAAAGTACAATCAATGCACAAGTGAAGTGATGGGGGGTAAACAAAATGAGGTTGTCAATAGGACTGAATGGTTGCTTTCCCAGGAATTAACAGTAGTACAATACCTGGAACCAGACAAAGGGATAATCTTGTTTGGGGATAAGTTGTATATAGAGGGGAGAGTTGCAGACAGGAGGCAGGCTTAACCTAATAACCTTAGACAAAGCTCCCTTTCAACATACTGTATGTTTCCCCATGCCCAATCTAAGCCTGGGAGGTATGCATTTACTTCCTAAATAAAAACACTCAACGTCCAGGGTCAGGCAGCTGCAGCACAGTATACATGTTTACAGAAAGGTGAAATAACTGCTCTACATGAGTAATTTCAGAGGTTGGTATACTTATTGCAATGTCTTTAAGTATAGCTGTCTTTTTTAGTACAATGTACACATCAACACAGTGTTTTGGACTACTGATATCATATTTATAAGAAATGACATTATGATTCAGGCAATGATAAGAGTATAATACATCACACAATATACTTCACAAGACGCATGTACACTTTTTCCTCAAAGTATCTCTTCTTTAACTTTAAAGTACCATCTTCCTCTCTATTGAAAAGTTTCTTGGACCATCTTATTGCACTTTTCATTTCCACTGGAAAATGGATGCGACAACCGTCCCCAAGATGATCAAAAACTGTGTCCCAACCAGGTGTAAAAAAGATAGGATTGAAGTCTTCCAAATTAAAGGATTTGTACCTCTTTTGACTCTCTGCTAGTAACACCTTTGCGTCCAAAAAGAAAATGGAACACATCAATTCTAAATTCAAAAGATATAAATCTTTTCCGTCTTGTTCCTGTGGACAGTGAAAGCTGGACGTCCCTCATCATTCTGCTGACACAGCTTAGTACCAAGCGGGATGAAGGTTTTGGGACGTGAAATGTCCTAAAGAAAAGATTCTCTTACTACATAAAATGAAGTACGAAATCCATACTTTAAAAGATACGGTGTAAGGTCTTTCTGCGCAACCCAGGAGGCATCCTGGATAGGCCATCCTTTCCACAAGACTAGGAATTCCTTTTGAGCACCCTGGTAAGGATTAATGATAGAGTTTTTACTAGGATTATGTCTACCTTTGTTCTTGACGTTACGATCCTCTCGACTGGATAATAAGCCATTGCGCGCGTAAGTGTGAAGGACGAGGGCTCTAAATTCTATCCCCTCGTCCCCCTTCCATGGGCGCTTGTAGTTACGCACCCTATACATTATTGCATACTACATAATACTATACTTGGAAAGTGTCATACGAGGACATCACGTTTACAGCGCTATTTGGACCACTACGATCGGAGAATATCTAGAGGTATGCAAGGAGCCTACACGATCGCCGTGCCGTCTGCATCAAGAAGGGAGGTGTAATTGTTGGTCATGTACCACGTGAATTAACAGCAATTCAGGTTAAATTCATCGATCACGGTGACGCTATCAGCTGCAGGGTGCGAGGGAGACCACAACAAGGACAAGGATTAGAAGTTCCGTGTTCCTATATATGAGCAGGAAAGAAGAAACTATTAACTGCAATGCAAAAGTACCTAAGCACACTGCATGTATCCATAGATAGTATGGAGTGATATGCAATGAACTGACTGTGTTGTTCAGTGCTATATACTGGCACGTAGCTGTGTGATGATCCAGACTCATGCCCAATGTAGTTACCATGAATACATGTACATGTATATACTGCAATGTTGTTTACAATGAGTTGCAATGTTTAGAATGAGCTCTGCATGATGTTGCCTGCAGGAGTTCATAATGCTTGCATGCCTTCAAACATACACGGGCCTATGAACTTTTAATGGGTGTGAAAAAATAGTGCGTTCCAACTGATAATCATGTAGCGGGCTTTACGTGTACCACATGCATGTATCCACCTCATCCTGACTTAATTCAGCTGATCAATGTGAAAGCAGTTCAGGAATTGATTCTCTGGCCGCGGCTAGACCACTGCTGTGAATAAGGTCTATAAGTTGTCTGCACTTATGACCTATATATATTGTCTCTCTTGTTACTCCTGTACTATAGATGTTTTGAATGAGCTCTGCATGATGTTGCCTGCAGGCGTTCATAATGTTTGCCTTCAAACATCCACTGACCTATGAATGTGATAAAATGGTGCATTCCAACAGATAATCATGTACATGTAGCGGGCTTTTCCACTGTACTTTTGTGAATCTGATGTATAGCAACCAGTTATTTCAGGGTTTTACATGTAGCTGTTCATATGTGTGCATGATATGACGCTTTCCTACATATTTTATAAATCATAATTGTACATCTCCTTGTAATCAATCACACATGTTACACAACTGCTATGGACTTCCTATTTTCTGCGCATCATATACTACACATCAAGTTTGCTGTATGGTAAAATGCATATTGTGGGATCTTGCTTTAACTTCGTGTTTTTATCCCCGAATCCCACGATTATTAAGACCCACCATGGATTTTTGCTGATATGACCAAATTGCACCTCTCATTAAAAACGATACAGATGGGAAATAATCGTGAGCTACATGTATACAACAGAAATTTCTCCATGTGCTGTTTGATAGCTTCGAACGCTTTGACTTAAAACGTACTCGAACGAAACTGTAAAACACCATCATTCCCGCCTGATGTAGCGACACCTCGTGTTAAAATACTCAATCGGTTACTGAGTATCATGATTAGTTCCACTATTGTGTCGCGTGAGAAATGCACGAAATGACTTGGTATCAGGGAACTAATAAAACGCTCAACTAAATTTGCGCATGGTATGTAGGATATAGGTTTGATAGTGTTTCGGCAACAACAAAAACATGTCAGGACCTGTTATTATTATACACTAGTCTGGCACGCAGAATTTTTAATTTGCGCACTTGCGCTGCATCAATCCACATAAGCATGGGCGTACCGTATTTGTATCGTCAAGACTCGTTTTTATCTTTGCAGAAACGGAGGTTTGGCACAATGTATCGTCAGAGATATATTATCTCTGGTATCGTACTATTTGAGAGCAGAAGTCTCGTGAGCAGACGACACATCAAATGACGCAAGGTATTACATAATGACATACGTTTATGAATAAAATTAATTATGCTCGGTTGTAATGAATTTGTCTTGAATTTAGTTCATGGATGCTTAATGTTCTTTTCATGATACACGTATATTATAATCAGACTGATTTTTAGCGAATACTGAACGTGTTTGGAATTCAATTTGAAAAAATTAATTTTAGTTAATTGATTTGAATTAATAATTTCTTGTCTTGCAACATGATAAATCATTTAAAAAGGTGACAAATTTATTGGTGAAATCAGAATTCTCAAATCTCTATCACAACTTTACATATTCACTCATGTCCTCCATTTCTGGCCATGAAACTCTTTCCATTATCACTGAACAACATACTGGGAAGACCAAATATTGGAAAACCCATTTCTGAAGAGCATTCTTTTGAGGTTTTTGATGGTAATGGGTACGCTAGGTTGAATTTCAACCATGCAGTGATCCATGGACAATGTGTAGTATCCACTTGTAATTATCACGTGTTCATATCGATCAGGTCAATCTGAGGAGGGGAATTCAATTCTTAAAAATAAACATGAGAACTTAATTTTTACCTGAACATGAGAAAAGAACCCATTTGCCAGAATAGGTCTGAAAGGTGATGGTTTCTCTGAGTAATTCGTAGACTGCATAGTTCACATAGCTTGACCTCAACGACACTTCTTGGTATGTGCGAGTAGAGAGCTTGAACCTAAGTGTGAACAATACTATGAATTTCACTGCCTAATTTAAGAAACTGTGGCTAACCTTGACAAACGTCTTTTTGGCACCTACATATAAGCAGTCTATGTTGTGTACCTGCTCCAAGATGCTTACAGTGTTGACACTAATGCGAGATAGTAGATTGTGGCGCGCTTCATCAATACCTGCTTCTCTTCCTCCATCGATACAACAATAAGAACATCTCGAATGCCTGCAGATGGCATGCATATCAAGAAGAGCAAAGCGATTTTCTTAACCAAGTGCCGAAACAAAGCATCGGGAGATTCTTGTTTCCCTCATGTAGCACTATATACAGCTCCGCAAAGTTCTGCCTGATTACAACACGGGAAATGTTGACTTATGTAGTCCAAATATATCTTCTTTTTGCTTTTGTCCATAGCCAATCACGCAAACCAACGTGCTCAACGTGCTAAAAAATCAACTAGCATGCGTGACAGAAGTCATCCTGTTGATTAACCAGTTACCCGGTTAATCAGCCGGATGTCCGGTTTGGTAACAGGCCGACCGGTTGATTTACATCGAGACATGTATACCCATCAACTGATGCACATGAATTTTTAATCACGTGAGGCTGACTTGGCATGTAAATACCATTACAGAAATGACATTTATTAAACCATGCATGCATTATTTTGGTACATAAACAAGATGTAACATTACATATTCAACTCAAAAGAAGATTTCTTTCTGGTGTGCATTTGTCCCCATGGTGAGTCGTACGCTAAAGAATGCGATAATTTGCAAAATGCACGATTAAGTATATGCCGGTTACATGTAGAGTCAGCTCTCCATTGCACGGATGAGCTTGCGACGCATGGACGCGGTTCAAAGTGTAATTCATATCGACCTATAGCGGATCAATTGTCCCCTACAAGTATACATGTACGTCTCCCTACCGTCGACGTACACAAGCGCAAATTCAAATTTAAAAAGAACACGTTCAAACACACATGCACAAAGAACATAATCAAATTACAAGCATAAGCCCTCTACCACTGGCGCATGAAAAAGGAACCGTATATACCACGCCACCATCCAGCAATGCCTTGAACCGTTTGGACCCATCCCATGCACGAGGTAATCTATACATGTACGTGCAGACTCTAAAAGTTGATAGTACTCTTTTTCTTCAAGCATGCATTATAATTTTCAAAAGACAGGTGGGAGGCCTGTTCGGTGGATGGGTGTATGGAGAGAATTTATGCCAAAAGGAGACGACACGATCAGTAGTAAATCTGTCGGGGAAGGGGAGGTATGTATGGGGGACAAGATTACCTCAGACACATTCTATTCGCATTAACAGCTGAGTTTCGGTATAGCAACAGTACTGATAGTTTAAAATGTGTGAGTTTTGTGCCAATCACGAGTCAGCTTATTCAGTGTATATGCGTGGCCACGTAAACACAGTTTATGCATGCCGCACACTGTGCCTTTACAATTGCGGGGGGGGGGGGGGGGGGGGGGGGGGGAGGCGGAGGGGGAGGGGGGCGGAGGGGGGTTTCGCAGGGAAAACACCAAGTGCAAGCTAGGCGTTATCATGACGCTATATAATACATATTCACATTTGTTGCTCATGAATGATTTCCTCTGTGCTACCAAAGCTTCGCTGGTTATATTTCACATCGTGAATGAGCTAATCACGTGCTGCATGCTGGCACAATTAGCATCAACATCATGTGAATGTCCCACTTATTAATTACTGTTCCATGCTGCTAGCCTATGCTGATGAAATTGCCTACTCCTCAAATCTGCGCTTGTACCATTCTACAGGGCTAGGCTATTCACTTCTTGGGTGCACGATTCCTGTACCGCGTCATTAAGTCTGTTACTATAGTCATGCACGGCTGCTGAAGCTGGTCCAATACATAAATACATTTTGCAACGCGGAGAGTAATTGCACCTACTGTACATGCACGTTAATGATCAAACTTGATTTGGGCATGAAAGATGTCACGCCTATATATGTAAGTCATTCCTATGCGAGGTTTTCATGTATTGGGTGTTCGAACCCCCCCCCCCCCCCCCCCCCCCCCCCCCCCCCCGCTTTTTCTTGCTTTCTCCTGTGTTTATTATTTATTATTTCGGTTTTGCGCCTGCAGGGTCGTTTGTACAATCACGCGTTGATTCGACGCCAAGAATAATTGTATGTGGCGTGATCTCACATCTTTGTCTTAACAGCGGTGTATATGCATAGTGCTGCAGTCTGTACTCGTAAATGTACGTCTGCACTGCAACAACGCTTAGAATATTTACTGGTAGCTGATTTTTTCACTTGCTTTATAGTTCACTACTAGGCCCTGATTCATGAGATCGGTGGAACGTGGTTAATGCTTAATCTCCAGCTCGCTGTCCTTATTAAAGGACTTTAATGACAGCGCACTGTGTCTTCTTTTCTGTACATGTATATGTTCACGAAGAAATGAAATTAAGATAAATTTGTTTCCTTTTGATTTTTTACCTACATTATTTCTTTTATTTTAGCTTTAGAATATAAAGACGCATTTAGACAAGTTATGCTATAGTAATGCTATAGTAATTTGCATGCGGGACGCGTTTCTAAAGTACGCACGAATTTCAAATACATTATTGACGGTATTAAAGAATTATAATTTTATGACTGATTTCTGAAAGCTTGATGATTGAGACTTACAATAGTTGTTATGCATTGAGAATTCGCAACATTGACTTCAACGTCTGGTTAAATCGTTCAACCAGGCCGTCAGTCTGCGGATGGTATGGGCTTGTGCGTATAGGGTGCACCTGTAAGAGCCTGTACAGTTCAGCAAGTAATTGCGACGTGAAATTTGCTCCTTGATCTGTTAAGATCTCCCTGGGTACACCCACACGAGCAAACACCTTAATAAGCTCCTCCGCCACACTTTCAGCATCAATGCTTTTGAGGGGCACCGCCTCCGGGTAGCGAGTTGCGTAATCACATATTACGAGGATGTACTTGTTCCCTGCTCGACTTCTGGGAAGTGGGCCCACAATGTCCATGGCAATGCGGCTAAATGGCTCTGAAACGATAGGAAGAGGAATCAATGGTGCTGGCTTAACCCCCTTAAATGAAGCCTTTTGACAAGCACTGCAAGTTTTACAATACATGTCTACGTCTCTAAAAATAGATGGCCAGAAAAACCTGCGCAATAGTCGTTGCCTGGTCCGATCTCTGCCTTGATGTCCTGCAATGGGAATATCATGAGACATCTCCAGTGCAACTTGCCTGCACTCCTTGGGTAGAACTAGCTGCTCAATCTCCATCTCCTCTCCTCTTCCCCTTGGTGTCCATCTTCTGTACAGCAACTCATCCCTTTTGAAGAACTCCCCTTTTGATCCTCCTGTCAATGCTGCAAGTTCCCTCACAGCTCTCAGTGTTTCATCCTGCTCCTGCATATCCTTCAGTTTCTCAGCTGTGATGTTAATGTGAGACAAGCAGTCTCCCTGGCTCCCAAGTTCCCTTCGCATTTGCCTTCTTTGCTCCTGTGACATAGTCTTCAATTTGGGTTCCTCTTCAGAGACACCTAATGGATTTGGTACCACCCCAGACATAACCTCCTTTTCCTTCCTCAGTACTTCCTCCTGTATTTCCTGTCGTCTCTTCGCCCTTGTTGTCACCACCATAACATGTTCTTGAGCAAAGAACACAGAACCAGCTCGTCTTCCTAGTAACTCCGTCATTCTAGAAGCATCAGTTCCAAGTATCACCTCCACCGGTAGACTGTCAGCTACAGCAGCCTCCACTGTGACTGGAATGCCTTCCACCACAAGCTTGATATCTGCTAGGGGATACAAGACTGTGTCACCATGCACACATCTGATTGATACCCATTTTCCCTCCAAGAACTTCTCCTGGGGGACGAATTGTCTCCGGACCATTGTGCGGGAACAACCTGTGTCTAACAATATGCGGCTTACCAAACACCCTTCCACACTTCCCTTACAATACATTCCATCCTTCACCTTGTACTTTGATTCACGTCCAAACAATACCTCATTGTTGGGACACTTCCTTGCTGGGTGACCTGGTTTTCCACAGTTGTAGCACACTATGGTCTTCCGTCTGCTTGTCTCCTCTTTTGTGGTTTTCTTGTAGCACACGTCTTCTGAGTGCCCTGCTTTCCCACAAAATGAACATTTTTGCTCTGATCGAGTTCCCTTGACGTTTTCCGGATACCGCTGCGACTCCTCACGCCTGGCGTGTTCATATTCGTCAACGAGTTCCCCGGCCTGAATACACGTCTTAGGCTTTCGCTCCATAACCCAGAGTCGTTTGTTCGCTGGCAATGTGTTGAGGAACTGCTCCATGCCTATGAGCTCTTGTATTTCCTCCATTGAAGTACAGCTCTTCATCCACTTGCGCAGTAGGTCCATAAGCTTTACGGAAAGCTCCCTGTTTGTTTCCCCACTGCCACGAGTAATGCCACGGAAGCGCCTTCTATATGCTTCCTCGGTTATATCGTAACGCTGAAGGATTGCTGTCTTTATTGCTTCATAATTGCCAGAGTCCTCTCCGGGTAGAGCTGCGAATGCCAACTGGGCCTTGCCAGTGAGTTGAGGTGCCAGATACTGCGACCAGCAGCTTTCCTCCACCTTCTGTGCAGTCATAACGCGCTCAAAAGTTACTAAATAGGCTTCAATATCATCCTTATCACTCAACGGAACCAATTTGACACTTAGCTCACGTTTCGGACTTACGACTTTTGCCTTTTGTGAGTCTTCTACTAACTTCATGAGCGCCGCCATGTGTGTCTGCATCGTTTCCATCTGCTTCCTATTCTCCCGCTCACGAATCTGTCTTTCTTCCTCAAGCCTAGCCCGTTCTTTCGCGAATTCATCTTCTCTTCGCGCCTTCTCAGTTGCTATTTCGTCTTCTCTCCTCCTACGGTCTTCTGCAAGTAATTTCAACATACCTTGCATCTCCTCCATGGTAGGTTTCTTATAGGGCTTTCCAGAACGAGTAGTCATACACTCGAGAAACGCAGGCGTCGGACAATGACCGTCTCGACTTAGATAATCCCACCGCTGCCACCAAATATGTGACAGAACTGACGGTAGCAATCAGTCTGCACACGTCTTCTGAAATGCCTATACACCCCCCCAATACCGTTCACGTTAGCCAGTATCTCGGAAAGGGCCACCAACCCTTAATAATTCCACACGAAATGCATTTATACCTCGATTTCTATCCATGCGCATGCTCAAAGATTCTGCATGCATGTAATTGATATTCAAGAGCGCAGGCGCGTAGGTCTGGGCGCTCACAGGCTTCATGCAGAGACTTCATATATTGACAAACAAAATACTGTGACCTAAATATTCGATGGACTAAAAATAGCCGTTGCCGAAATACTGTCGTAATGCGTATACATAGCAATGCACATGTACTGTATTATATAGGGTCAACACCTAAGCAAGGACCGCGGCAAACAAGAACAGCCTCATCTATGTGAGAAACAAAAGAACTCTCTAGAAGCATCGATATCAGATGGGACAGTAGCTTCAGAGAAATTGTTTCCACCTAAAGCACAGTCGGAGAATGAAGGAGAAAGACCTCGTCAAGGTGACTGAAATATGTGTAATGCGTGCAAGTGCTATAGGTAATGATGTTATCAACGATAAACGCTAGTCTCATCTACAAAACATTTATTTTACATGTGCATTGGGCCAACATACGTTAGGAAATCTTAACGGTGAAACAGTTTCCCCTCCCCCTGCCACCATAACCCTACCCTCTTTAAATGTACCTTTTTATGTAACGACGATGCAGAATATGTTACAAAAGTTTCGAAGGACAGTGAAAAAAATCTTAAGGGCTTATATGTACAGTATACGAATATATCATCTGACGTTAACCATGCGTGAAATGCGTACCATTTAAAATTGCTTTCATATAAATCTTTTCTATTATTTATATTACATGCAGGGTCAGCTGACGAAATGACTGCAAATGAACAGCGAGATGCTGAAAAGTATCGGAAAAATACATGTAAGCGGCCAAGTACTGCACCGAGCTCTAGTAAATTAACCATTAGCCGCAATGAGTCAAGTCACGTTCTTGAAGAGAACAGGCCTGTAACCTCTCCCGTGACGTCTCCAGCAAATTCTGGGCGTTCATTCAACTTAAGACAAGACGACAGTACGTTACTAGAACTTCATTGGGGGAAAAGTTGTCATGATAAACCAGCTTGTATTTATAAGTGTTTTTTTCGCACCTGATTCATCACACTTCAAGTTAATCAGTTATGTACTGTTTAGTTTACGTTAGGGCATCGTTTAAATTAAGACAAGGCCGTGCGACCGGCCGCAAATGAATAATGAATGAACCGCCACTGGCTTATTCATTTGTAATTGTACGTGTACTGTATAGTAGCTGATTTCACTTCCTCGACTGTTTGAACGACGAAATAGCAATTTGAACGATGAAACAGCAATTTAAAAACTTAATTGTGCAAATTAGAGGAATGGAACTGCGTGGAGCTGTAGGCTAGGGCCGAATAGGCTGGATTTCAATGCCAGAGTTAGCAGTTCAACAACAAAAGCCACGGCTCAATTTGCCTGCATTGAAATAAGGCTTTTCTTTTTTGCAAGAACTGCTTAAACATAAACGGTGCGGGGGTGTTCAACCGCGCTATACCATTTAAGATTAGGCAGTATGTACAGCTAGTAGGGTCAAATAGGGTGGATTTCAATTGCCTTCTTTGTAAGTAAACTGCCTTAACATAAACAGGGCGGAGCTGGTCGACTACAACCGTTTACGTTTAGGCAGTACTAGCACGTAGAGTAGTATAGGTTTGAATAGATCGGATGAGCACTCCTAACAACAAAAGCCACAGCACAATTTTGCCTGCCTTAAAAGAAAACCTTTTTTGCAAGTACTGCCTTAACATAAACAGGGCGGGAGTGGTCGACCAGTCTTTTCTGAATTAACCATACGTGAACTTGAGTGTTTTCACTTGCAGCTATAATGTTATAAGAAGGGATTTCTAGGTTTGGCCCCCCCCCCCCCCCCCCCCCCCCACACACACACACCTTTATTTTCTTTCTACTTTTAATGTTACATGGGATATGACTTTAAGCACGGAACGCCTTAGACGTGTCACTGCATAATTTTCTTTCCCTCTATTATGAAAAATATGACACGATTGGCATGATGATGCAAGTATTTGAGAAGCACTTGAAACATTATCAGCAAATTGTATCCAATGGTGATGTTATTGAATTCAGACTTTGCAAGCTTATCTTGGTCGGCCCTCCACGTGTTGGCAAGTCTTCTCTTATAAGGAGGCTGCTAGGAGAAGCTTTACCAATGCAATCCCCGAGTACTCCAGTTGCAGAATCACCACAGAAAGCTATAATTCACAGTGTGGAAGCAGAAAAAACGTTGATGTGTGGAACAACAGGAGAAAAGGTTTGCATACTAAAGATGGGTAGTTTATCAGATGAAGTAAGTTTTTGGCTTAGCCAAGTACAATCAGCTGCTCAACGTTCTCTTAAGCATGACTGTGCAACAACATGTCTAGATGGAGATGAGAGTAAAATACATGAGTCACATGATGAAAACAAAGCTGCCCAATTCAAACAGTTCTTACATTATTCATGTGCACAATCCACTATTTCATCACTTAGTACATGCAATGATGCAATTCAGTTGAACATCATTGATACAGGTGGGCAACCAGAGTTTCAAGAAATTTTGCCTTTAATTATCAATGGACCTGCAGTGCACATTTTGGTGTTCAAGGCTAATGAAAGTATTAAGAAACACAATGAAATTGTGTATGAATCTGAAGATCATGAAGCTAAACGAACTATTTATCAAACAAATATGACCACAGAAGAAGTGATACTGAAAAGTATTGCTACAATACAATCATTTGCAGTGCATGAAAGTAAGCATGAGGTGCTTCATGTAAGAGGGCAATCAACAGTTGTATTAGTTGCCACCCATTGCAACTCTAAAGATGGTCTTAGTGAAGAGGAAAAATATTGTCAAATAAAGGAGCTAAATGAAAAGGTTATGCAATCATTCTCAGATTTCACTGGAATGGATGCAAAGGATCGCATAGTCAAAATAGACAACATGACATCTGATAAAGAAGAATTTGATAAGCTTAGATCTTTCCTTAAGAAGGTCATTGATGATCGTAGGTTTACAATAACACTTCCTCCACAATGGTTGGCCTTGTATTTTACACTGCAGCGAGAAAATAAGTCACACATGAAGATTAGTGATGTTGAAGTGCTTGCTAAAGATTTTGATATTAATACTATTGATCTGAAAACAGCATTATGGTTTCTGCATCACTGTGCAGGGAGTGTAATGTATTTTGAAGATGTGGAGGAACTTCGAGACACATTGTTTCTTGACATTCAGCAAGTCTTTGATTGTGTAACAGCATTAATAGCAGAGACTTTTGTACCTAGTAAAACTACCTTTATGAATAAGGTAATGGCATTTAATGATACAGGAAAATTTAAAGCTGAAGATATTGAACGCATATTGACAAAAAGAAGGGATTCATTGAAGCAAAGCATTAATTTAAGACAAATTATTTGTTTACTAAAACACCTGCACATTCTAACTGTTACAAAGGATGGGTCCTATTTCCTACCATGTGTGCTTAAATCCAAAGAACTTCGACTTCCATCAACAGAGAAAATAAATGAGAAGCCACCTCTGCTGATAAGGTTCAATACAGGCCCGAATCCATCAGGATTGTTTTTCAGCATGATTAATCATCTCATTAATGTCAATCGTTGGGAGCTGGCGTCATGTGATGAGGGAAAGTACTATCGCAATAAGATGGCACTTAAAATAGGAAGTGATGAAGACATGATAATAATGGTTGACTGTCTTCAATACTTCGAGGTTCATGCATTCCCAACTGATAATGCATCACGTGATGGAAATTTTAAACACTGCACTGTGAGGATGGCAATTGAAGAGGCGATTACATCTGCCTGCAAAACGATGTCTCACACTGCTAATTTCTTGTCTGATGCTCTTCACATTGGTTTTTATTGTGATTGCTGTGGTGACCCTGTGCACTGCATGTTCCTTCGCACAGAAAAGGATGACATGAATAAAAAACGAATCTTTTGTAATAAAAAAGGATCTACCACAGACCTATCAGAAAAGCAAAAGAAATGGCTAGAGGTTAGGTATCTTTCTATGAATGTCTGTTTCACATGGTTTATTGCATTTGTCTCATTTAACTATTTTAATGTTACTGTGGTTGCTGGCAAATGACTCATCCATCTGTGCATGTTTCATAATACCATGAAGAATAAAATTAATATTATTTATTATTTGGGATTGTTATGCACAATTAGCAACAAATTCTAGCATGTGTGTATATTAAATAGAGCCTGCTCCTTTCCTTTATATCGCCCAGCTTTTCGGATAGAATAATGCCTACAAGCAAAACCCACATAACCGCATTTCAATGAATTGTCATGTGCTCTGGATATGGATGCTAAAACAATATTGTTATTTGCAGGCCCTTGCGAACAGGTTATTCCACCTTTTTTACACCACTTCCAGATTTCACTTTCTCACTCATAGACATGTTTTTATCAGTATATACTTGCACACAGCTAGACCTCCAATTGTATCAAAATAAATGCAAGTCTGAGTCAGTCTTGCTTAGGTTGGTGGCCATTGGATGACATCTTACTCTATGGCTATTGCAAAAAAAAGTGTAGCCTTCCACAAGGAAGTTGCATTTTATATAGGAGCTAAACATAACACAAGGCAAAAGTAAGAAATTTAGTAGTCACATATATACAAAAATGTAATATTCTAATACACTGTATGTGTAGTGCAGAAATATGTTTAGTTGTCCCATTTTGAATTAAGATGTATACATGTATATTGTTACATGGAAATTTTTATTCATTTTGAAACAACGTGCATTATTTTGTATACTGCCTGTATTCATCACAAAAGTTTACTAAGCATAATGTTTGCATGTTTAATCATAACAGTCAGTAATCATACAAAATAGGTTTTTGTACATCATTTATCTGGGACACGTTTCCTGCTGCATTTAGAATAAATTTTATCTTTCGTATTTGCAAATGTATGATACATGTACTAAAATCTTTTTTTTTTTAATCAAATGCAGGATACAGAAGAGCTCATAACTTTAAAAGGTACAAAACATATGCAATTGCGCTAGTAATTGTTAAGACTTACTAGCAAATATGTTTGCTATTTTGTCATTGTGTGCTGAGTCATAATCCTTGTTATATATATTATGCATATTACCTTGTGTGCTTTGAATGATGGGAGGCAGCTTCTGGCCTAATGTTTTTTAAATGCTATGTCTCAAATGTTTTCAAAACGAATAGCGTCATCAGCCATGTGTAGGTAAATTATATGCTTTCCATTTTCAAGTCAGGACTGGAGATTGTACATGTATTTAGTTAATGAGTGTTTTTGAGATTGAATTTAAAAGGTTTTGTACCCATTTCCAAAGAAGTAGCTATAAAATATTATCTTTAAAGTGGAGTGATGGCTTCTTATGAACAATGGGGAAAACACATCCAAGCAACAAATCCAAGTGATGTAGGCTTTATTGTTGAATTACCATCAAAACGTTACTTTTGCTTGCAATAATTGCTATATGTGTGTGCTTTGAAGTGCTAATTTACATTCTCGAAGTACAAATGGCTGTGTTCTTAAATGTGACATAATCCAGTACAGATCCAAGCATCAACAAATCTGGGACTACTACTTGCCCATTTGGTAAGAGGATTTATTTGCGACACTAACCGATTTTTTTTCATGTTGAATGCAATGGCTTATCGATAGTAATAAACTTAAATAGTAACTGCAGGTTTCTTGCAGGCATTTCGAATACGAACTCTCCATTCAACAGCTCTATGCATGACATATTATTCACATGAGGATGTACATGTATTGCATTTAAATCATGCATCGCATTCTCTATTTTTTCTAATTGGCATCTTTATATTACTACACAGAGCGCAGTGTTGTGAAAGCAGCATTTCGGAAGGAACGAGATTATTTGAGAGAGTGCATTAATCCAGATGACATTGCTACTCGATTATTCGCAAAGGATTTAATAACATCAGACGACCTGTGGAGGATACAAAATCCAGGAAATAACAAAAAGGGTATTGATGCCTTGCTAGAAGCATCACAATTATCCATCAACAGAGATGCGAAAACATTCATGGCAACGTTCTTAAATATATTAAATGCTATACCCGTATATAAGATAGTTGCAGACAAACTTCTTGCATCACTTAAAGGTAAGTATAAACACTGTAACTTACTTCTGAGTATGCATACCAGGCATTGCGTATAATAGGAAGCGATAGCAATCATTAGTAGTTAAACTTCACATTTTTATGAATGTGGCATTACAAAGTATATATAACTTTGAATTTGACATTATGACACATACGCAAATGCATCGTTTTGATGTACAATCCTAGTACCGCAAATAATGTTGGAATTTGCATTTATCCAGCCATCTCCTTCATTTCATTCTAGAAGGAAAAATAATTTGATCCCTTTAACCGTGAGTATTTATTTTGCACATGGGAAGGAAAACCGAAGTTTATCTCGCGGTTTATACTTTAAAGACCAAAACCGTAGCTCGGGAATTGTATAATATATCTTTGAGCAGTGTTTAATAATAATCTCGCTGTCAAGATCCTATAGGCTATTGTTACGATCGTTAAGTTGACGAGGGAATTGTTTTATAAAATTATCATTCATTTTAATAGAATAATTTGCCTTAAAAAGGTTTACATCTTGTAGAGCGTCGCACAGTTTTGTGACAATGTCAAAATCATCGTACGCATCATCGTATACGCGTTTCTGTCTTTAAATACAAACTGCAGTTTGTGTACGATACATATCCCCTGAGTCTTACTTATCGAATACAGTCGAGCCTGGGTTCATTGGCAGGCATATGATCTTTTGCCCAGAAGTGTATAAGTAAAATTGATTATGCTTAAGAATATGGATCATTTCCGCGAAAACGGACCTAACGCCCAGTACACGCAATAGAAATGTAACGCTTGCGTTGAAATGTATGACTAAATATAATTAAAAATTCAGAGCCTTACAACTCCATACAGATCGATAATCTGATTCTCAGTGCGTAAGAAGCAATGTGTAGAGAACATTTCAGACTTCTAAATTATCCAAAAACATGCCCTTTTCACAGAAATGATCCCATATAGGTTCCATGTATTGAAACTGGCACTAACAATACAGACATTTAACATTCAATTGTGCCCAACATGCACACGCACAAATTTTTACGCATAGAGTTCGCGGTAAACAAAGAGGTGCTTCAGTATAGTGAAGATACTTCACCTTTGACATTTATTACAAGACCATCACCAAATGCAGAAAGTACACGGACTGCATCAAAGAACACAGTGGACAGTGCAAGGAAGGACATATTGGCAACAGGTAGTGTATTACTAGGTGAGACACAAATCACATCAGAAGATCCAAAGACAGCACTGGGGATAAAATTACCAACGCTTCAGAATACACAGCAGGATACTAAAAATCAGTAAGTGAACCCCAAGAGAGATTATCTAGTGAACTCCAGAACACATCAGCGAAGACTAAGGCTAAAGTTGGAATTGCTGTAGTAAACACCTTACATGATGACGCAACACTAGGTTCAACACAAGTTCAGGCTGAAAGCAAACCACATGAGTGCATTGCTTTGAATAATGCTAGAACAGTGGCTGATGTAAGTATGACACAACGTCCACTTAAGTCCGAAAAGGAACGTGCTCAGTATGCATTTGAAAAATGTAACAAAAGTCTGTCCCTCATAAACTTCAATCTTCTATATTTGAAGCTTAAAGAAAATAATTTCATCAGTGCAAAGAAAGTCAGGGACTATTTAGCAAACTCTAAACCGGACGAAAAAGATCGCATCATATTGGAAGCAGTGGAAGAGGCAATAAAAGATACCGCAATGTTTAACAAATTTCTAAAAATACTTAAAGAGCAGGGTAGAGCCAGTGATCTGCTGATAAAGAAGTTGCAAAAGGCATTTGATGAATAGACTAGTGATTAACTCATATTCGTTATGTACTGTATGTCAATATCATATTCAATGCTGCAGAGCCTTTCAGTGGAAATTCAACGTGGCAATATGCCGAAATAGCCACGTGTTCGATCCCTTACCTTCTTGACTGGGTCGACATGCTTCATAACCATTTATGCGTGTGCATGCACTATAATATATGTTCAAATTATTATCAGACTGAGTACTTGAGTTCATTTTTCTGTCGAGATGTTGGTATAACGCATTGGCGTTTTGCTTCGTTTGCGTTCACAATGGATGTGAACTGTTTTTAAGTTCATTTCTGCATGCATCAATATGTGGTGTTTGTACACGTGCATCTATATACAGTAGTAGCGAGATCTAGTGCCCGGCGCCCGAAAGCAACTTTCAAAATGGCTTCCACCTCCGCCCGCGCCCAAAACATGACCGTACGCTCTACTTACACAGCAATTCGGCCGTCCGCACGCGGGTGATTACAAACTACGTATTCAGTCATGCATCCGTGCATATCACAAAGCGTGCACTCACGATTAACGTAGTCCCATTATTTCACCGCCCAATCCTGTACGGGAATATCATTAAACGGCCATTTAACCCTCTCCTCACGTATGATTGAATTTGAATTCGAATACCTCTTTTAAGTTTACAACACGCCGAGGCTACAGCTGCAGTAGAGGTCAGGTCCCACGAATTTTTAATTAAGGTATGTGAGGTCAAAAAAAGCTAGTTTTCTAATGCCTGAAACCGAAAACATTGTGCACTCGTTGTCGCTCAGAGGTCAGAACAAGGCTATAGCTAGTTGTATGTACTCACATTGATCTGAGGCCTCACCACAGTGGTCTTCTTAGGGTGATGTGATTCGGAAGGGTGTGGCTATCTTCGGTGAGTAATTTGTCTCTAGATCTAATAATGGTATACACGTATCACTCAGCACATTCATAGATGTCTAAATAATCTATGGTACATTTCATTGTATGTGACGCAAGGTTTGTCCAGTAAGCTTCACATTGGTATGAGACATCACCTCAATGGTCTTCTGAGGGTCACGTGATTCTGAAGGGTGTGGCTATCTCAGGTGAGTCGTTTTTCACTAATAATGGTATACATACTGACGTGAGTATCACTACATTTCATTGTATGTGACACAAGGTTTGTCCAGTAAGCTTCACATTGGTATGAGACATCACCCCAATGGTCTTCTGAGGGTCACGTGATTCTGAAGGGTGTGGCTATCAGGTGAGTCGTTTGTTACTAATAATAGTATACATACTGACGTGAGTATCACTACATTTCATTGTATGTGACACAAAGTTTGTCCAGTAAGCTTCACATTGGTATGAGACATCACCCCACTGGTCTTCTAATGACCTATGCAGCACTCACTGGAAATGCATCAAGAATCTTTTCACCTATCAGAGTCATGTTAATGAATAGTTTTTCATATTGTTGACTTGGTTCTGAGTACAGTGCTACACATGCAAGTATATAACCACACACAATTACACACAAAGTTCATCCACCTGCTGCACAAGGTGTAAGAACGACTCAGAATGGTACGAGCATTAGCTGAGGCGACCAAAGCGGTCAGTCAATGCCTTGGTTATTTTTTATGAAGAAATGCATTTTTATATATTTCTTGGACGATGGTTTATGCTTCAGCTTGCCCTGGAGACTATATTATATGTTCTGCTGCGTGATGTTACTTATTGTATGCATCGTATAAAGAGGTGGGGCACGCAAACAATCTATCGCTAGAATGTACCTCGTTCTCTCGGTGTCTTCTTTGGTGCCATCCATAAATTACGTCACTTCGAAGGGTCCCCAGCATGCAGGGTGGTAGCAGCCAGTGTGACGATGTATACATGAAGCATACATCAGTATAAGAGGGGTCCATATAGGTGACGTAATTTATGAACGGCCGCTTGTCATATCATTTATACAAAGGCTCAGGATTCCAACTCCAACCTCCCATTATGGAAATGTCTTTCAGAATGCCTCACGCTCTCAGCAGGCGAGGTCTGCAATCGCCATGTCATTAGTAAAACATCATGAGGTATGCATTTTATAGCAGCCACGTGAATCACGTGATGATTATTTTCGTCTCGCGTCGGTAAGTATGGCTCCATAGAATGTTTTTTTTGATCGGATGTATGACCGCTGTGGAACACTACATCTTCCACTGTAAGTCAGAGAGGTGCCATTTTATTCCAAAATCGTCAAACGAAAGCCAGGTGAGTTACCTTTAGCCTACGCTCGTTTTGAATTGAAAGCTTTGCTTGTCAGGAAATTGTGTATTGGGATAACGTTCTGCGAAGCAATTCAGGCAGGTTGTTGGTTAGAAAGAACGGCCGGCTACGCTACACAGCGAGGTAAGCTGTCAATTACGTGTTTTTGTGTGGCACTTTGTTTGCTTCCAAGGCGTAACGTCGGGAACAGAATAATGGTGTTCTCTACTGCATTATGGCAGAAATGTTGGATTCCTTGATCTACCTGAAACATCCTGGCTGAACAAGAGCGCTAAAACGTACGTGATGTAACAGCACCTCCCCTTTTCCTTTCGCTCAAATGGCGGTGTATTCTACGTGCATTCGGGTTGACAGCAGTGAACTATTCTAAAGAAAGACCTGTGTTATGGAAGTCAGATGTTACAACGTCATCATCAACTGCTGGGAGGTAAGGCCATTTTTTGGTAAAAGTGTTGTTTCAGTTATGCTTTCTTTTCTACGAACAGGTTTGTTCTCTTATCAACTTTCTATGTTTCATATTTGTAAACTTGAAACATTAAATTTTTTGACTATATGATCAATAACCTGCGAACTAGAAATAATGATAGTATTAACTACTATATTTAACTTTCCTTACGTCAGACGATAGTTCTATATTGCGCGTACACGGTAGGTTCCTCGGTCACGTACAAAATTGCACGTTCGCGCGCGACGTTGCTCTCGAATTACCCCGTGCGCATACAAATAATCCTCCGGGACCGTAAAATCATTCGTATGAAATCGGTCCACTCACGATTTCGAGAGCACATGGCGCGCAAAATTCGGAAGCACGCTCTTCCGGGTGATATTGCGTGCTGTCACGGGCCCGGAATCAAAGCCCTGAATTGCTGTGTTAGAGCGAGTTAGAGGGATCCCACTGGCGCAATGTATAGGGATTTCATTTTGAGCATATACATGTAAGTATTCAGTGAGAGCAAATTGCATGACTGTGACCCATGCATTATCTGATATCGTACCATTCTTCGCAGCTCCGGATGGATTACATCACCGCTATTCTAGAAACTTAGCAGTGACCATCTGCCGCTGCGAATAGTGGGTCTGGGAACGAGACTATTGTATGAATGTTTCAATTTGTTCACAAAAGCATCATTGTTTCCATGCAATACCAGACCTCGCTTGTCTGCCTAGTAACACAGTACTGTGTCACTTCCTTCTTGATAATGCAACCATTGGTACTTTCTGTACCAAGATGAACAAAAGGAACGTGTTTGCTTGCCGTAAGTGCGTTTAGGAAAAGGGGCCAAAATCGGTTGGTGAGCACTTTGCGGAAGTAATGATTGTGCATGCAGACTCCAAAGGTGTGATTGAAGATTGCAAAGGCGTTGACAAACCTATCAATGACGTTGTACAGTACCTTAGTTAGCGGCACTACTGCAATCGTTTGCCTGCCTAGTTGCATCCTCGGGTTCAACTGATTGCAGAACACTACATGTATCAGTCAGGCTTTGCTACCAACACGAATCACCATTTTCTCCATTCACTGGGCCACTTCAAGTGCATTGTTTTTATTGATGAGTTGCTAGATTCTCCAATGAATAGAAAAAGATGTCCGGTATAGAATAGAGAATAAGCAGTTTCAGTTGTTTTTGATGTTTCTCCATTCCAAATAGGGCTCGGTTTCTGCAAACGTTTGCAGAAACAGACATTAATAGAGCGCTATTTGGAATGATAGAAGTATTTGATTATAATATGATGCAATTTTATGAAATGATCATGATAGAAATTGTACGGATGTTTTGCTGGGAAACCTTGCTGCTTCTTGGCTTTCAGTGGTACCATCTCCGGGTCTTAACCTCCATCTTGACAATGATGAATGCCAGATGTCTATGAAATAGTGGCTAGGCATTGATACATGTAGTTTGAGTGAGTAGATGTCAATTTTGTCCAACCCATCCATTTGATCCTTTAGGTCACCATGCCCTGACTTGTTAATACAATGGAGACGCGTGGTATCAAGCCACAACAGACTTAGGGATGCCTTGTTTGAGTCTTGCAGGCAGGCTGGTGTTGGTGGTCAAATGGAAGTAGGAAGTGGTTTGGGCCATGATAAATTGCGCACATGGCCAGCAGATGCTCTAGTTCCAAACTGGGATCTGGGAAAATCTATGGCTTTTGATCTCACTGTCACATAACCTCTAAATCCATTCACTCTCAATAAAGCATGTGCGACAGCTGGGTCATCAGCCCAGATTTCCGAACAGAGAAAACATGCATGCTTCCAATGATGAAAAATGTTCAGAGCTATAGGTTGGGCATGCATACCATTGGCTGTTGAGAACATCTCTCGCGTGCCTTGCCTCAAGCCTAGCTGCCAGGCTTAACAACACCAAATCTCATGCCACCTTCATGCTGAACAGTAGGCTTAACCTGATCCTTATCGGAGCAAATGCAAGGGTACTGCTATCTTGAGCAGGGGCATATCGCAATGGCTCTGAACCCATATAGATCAAGATCAAGTTAGGCAGTGTAGCCGTTCATGACTAAAATTAAGTTTATTGCTGTGGAGCGCTCGCGAGAATTGTAATCGCCGGGTTTTATGTAGATCGTGTGTGTACATGTACGTGTGTAACAATAATAGTAAATTGTTAATTAGGTTGTGCATAATAATATACATGGTGTTTCAAAACATTGACAGATGTGCATCATTATATTGTGGCCGTGTTGCATTATGAAAAGAGAAAACATTCATGCGTACAGGAGCTTTTTTGATGAATTCGTCAAGTAATTGGTTTGAGTCTAATTTTTTTACTATAATTTCAGAATGGCAAGAAGTCACTACAATGTGATTTAACAATTCTTGGGTCATTGTTGAGCGCAGGTATGATTTGAGTCTTCGAAAAAATGCTGCATATCAATCCTTCTCTCGTGGAAGGGACATTTGCAACTTGACATGCAGCATTTGTATACAAGCTGAGCAAAAAACACGGCGTTTGTCCGTGTTGAACTAGATCCAGTTGTACTTCGCTTTCCAACTAAGCTGAAATATTCTACCCGAACCACATAGCTACTCAGATCTAGGTTCATTACAGGTCATCATTGAGGTCATCTGACTTACCTCCGAAGCGTGTCGTGATCATGATCATCAGCGTTGCCTTTGTCCACGGGATGTTCAAAAGCATCTATAAGTACTTCACTTTGCTTACTAGGCTCAGCTGCTGTCGATATTGGTTATTGACAAATCTTATTTTGCACAAAATAGTAGCCGATTCGCTTCATCGTTGTTGTGCACGTACGTGCACGATTTGCAAATTAGAAGGCGGGTCTAACACAATTGAATCATAGCTCGTATTAATAACTTAATAAAATGAATAAGTACACGCCGCGGGGGGGGGGGGGGGGGCTGAGCCCCCTCAACAATTAGCCGGTGAAGATAGAAGCAGGCAGTGGTCTCACTCCTGACATTTCTTTGTCTCGTCCTTCCCGATGTTTTGACAAATAATTAGTCAGGATGGTCTCCAGCTGTTTTTGACTTGACTGTGATACCTCCTCTGACTCCTTGGTCTCTATCCAAGGCAAGTGTCACTTCTGGTACAGCAGCCCTAGTGGCTGAGCAAAGAAAGCACCTCACAAATGACCACAAATGCCACACTCTCTGTTGGATTTGCATTCCCTTAGCTGTTGAGTGCTATGGTAACTGGGGTTCTGCAGCTAGACAAACCTTCTCACTTTAGCCTCACATCTTTCTTTTTAGCCTTTCAGACCCTAAGTCTAAACTCTTGATGGATCTCTATGGTAAGCTGAATACAACCCTTGTTAGATGTAACTCAAGGGCACTTCTAGCTAGATCTATAGATAGTTATGTCCTATGACACATGCTTATGTTACTTGCATACTTTTTGTTAACTTTAGTCTTCAAGTATTATGGCAGTACATGTATATACATGTAATATGTCCATGTTATGTTGTATTATATTACTAATTTAAAAATAATGATAATAATAATTGTAAAATAATGGAGGTTTCTGTAAACTTGTCCATCTGGCTCACACTACACCTCCTTTGCATACCACAAAGGCCTTTCAGATATTTGATGAGGATGTACGTAAGTGCTTTGCACAATGTACTGCTGTGGACACTTCTGATCATGCCTGGCACCAAGCTAGGCTAAGCCTGAGTAGAGGTGGTCTGAGTCTGCTTTCTCTCGCACAACACTCCCCGGCCTGCAGCTTACATTGCCTCCCTTTGTACCTCGGGTTTTGGCCCCCAGTCTCAACACCACCTTGTCTCAGACACTCAAATGTTTAATTCGTTTCTACCACCATCAGAGGCTATTAACGCAGAGGCACTTCTGTTGACTCCAGTCACCCAAAAGAGCCTCTCCTCCAAGCTGGATGACTATCTCTTCAAGGTTCTCCTGGATATGTCCTCCATCGCTGACAAGGCTCGCTTGCTGTCTGTTTCCTCCCCTCATGCAGGTTTGTGGCTGTCTGTCTCTCCTTCAGAGGGTCTTGGACTCCATCTTGACCCTTCCCAATTTCAGGTTGCTATCAAGTGGTGGCTTGGTCTGGACCTTTCCTATGGTTCATGCTGCCCACTGTGCCCTGAGATTGCCTTGGATCCACTTGGCCAACATGCTGTTACCTGCAAAAGGGGTGGTGATGTGGTTTCCCGCCACAACAAACTGCGTGATATCCTTGCGGAGTCCTGCCGGCGAGCTCATCTAGGTATCCAGGTGGAAATGGGTAACAATCTCACCAACACCCGTCCAGCTGACCTTTTAGTTCCAAACTGGGTCTTGGGCTAGCCAGCAGCTTTTGACCTGTCTGTCACATCTCCGCTTAATCCCTCAAGGGAGTTAAGGACAGTATCTTTTTCAGGCGCGCGCACGCCATGCAATGTTTCATCACGGCTGTTTGCGGCCTATTTAATGTTGGACAATAAGACCTACGCCCCGAAATATTGAAACGATGACATCACGCATCATGACCTAACCAAGCACTTTGTATTTTCGAGCTTTATAAAGACTGTACTTGTTGCACCGACATGTAACAGCCATTTTAGTATAGACATACCATTTATCTATGCATCGTATAAATTTTGTGCCTCAACTCTGTAGTGCCCGCTAGCTATTACGCTCGCAAGCCGAGTACCTCAATTGGATATCCTCCACAAAGAACTGAACAGTGGACCACTGCCAATTTTCCTAGGAAAAAGCTAAGCGTGATAAGTTAGCGGAGGGTTAAGACTACCTAGATAGCGTATAGACTAAGTGCGGCCGGCTGAAATGATGGCGCTACAGATCGTCAAATATCCCTGATTTTACAAGAGTTTTTAATGCCGTGTCAAGCATAACGATAAGTATAGTCCTGAAAGTTCAATCTTCGTTGATTGTGGTATTGCTGCCACATCTTGTGACACGATGTTGATAAGGTGCTCCATCACACACTGCATTGTAGTTCTGCAGCTGCATCTCTTATACGTAGGCATATGATATTCTGTGCAATGATGCATGGTATGCATATACATGGATTTGACTCCTTGCAATTGTTCTGCAAGCCGGAAGGAGACTGACTGAATCCTGCCAATTTTCTACAAGCCTAGTGCATGTGATGAAGATGATGTTAACTAGGTCAGTGGCATTAAGAGCTATTAAAGGTTATAAAGTAATGCAGCAATTATACTAGCTGGCATTCAATGTTCAGCTGATGTTGTAAAGGCAGCAAGATTCAATGCTGTTGAATCAGATCTATTATTCGATAACTATCGTTTACAGTGAGTGCATTAAGTTTCAAGGTGTCAGGTGGTAGGTCGTTGACAACTTTAGTGATGGATATGCATGGTGTTTTGATAATCCAATGCTTTGGAGTACATATAGTGCCAGATTCAGTGCCTGATAAAGATCAAGTAGAAACCTTTACACCAGCAATGTAAAGTACACATTATTGTGCCTCTCCACCCTTGCAGAGGTCCAAGCTTGATCCATACCATACTTCATCACTGGGGATTTAGTTGTCGTGCAGGGTGTTCCTGTAAACTATGCATAGCGAGTTGATTTATAAATATCATCTTATTTAAGCTATCCATGCACCCAGCAGCTTTTCCATCAAATAGGAACATATATAGGTGACTTCTTGTATCTCCTTTCTGCTAGAACAATGGCAGTAATAATGGAGAGCTATCTCAACCTGGCCCCTTTGAGGTTTCTTGCACTTGACCTCTCCCTGGAGATATAGTAGCCTTACGTGCCATTTACATGCATGTATGTATAAGTAAGAGCAAAGTTGTTTTAGATTTTTTGTAGTTGATTTTTTTTTAGTGTTGCACAGCTACTGCCAAGTGATTGCTAGGCCAGCTGTGATTGCTAGGCTATCTGTGATTCTTGTTCTGCACTCACTGTAATCCCTGACTCCACCAATGAATGCTTCCTATTTTGATCACTGATCACTTAATAGATATTAATTCTCAGGTAGTTAGTACTTCCCTAAGTTATGCACTCTGGAGACCTTCATTACAGTGTTGTCATGCTGACTGATGTGGTTGCTAAGGCTTGTGGATATTCCCTCACAGACATGCATGTAAGGAATTAAAGAGTCAAGCTATTAGGTTTGTGCCATTGTCAATATTACAAAACATCTAGGGTCTCAGATGACATAAACATATCAGTAGCTGATTAAAGCCTTGATGTCCCTGGAACATTCACTCTGCTACAATGTTTAATACCAAGCTAGGTAATAGTTCTGTGTCATAACAATAGGGATGTATTATACAACTGCAAATACAGATGCAGTTCCAGAGGCTGCCTACCTCTCTATAAACATAAGCAAAGAGAGAGGACACAACAAATACTGTAGAATTGACATGAAGGTGGTTCACCTGCACGATGTATGTGAGTGCATCGTGCAGATTGACAAGAGCATTAAATGGTGGGGGTGTGAAATAGTGCTAATGTACTTTTAAGGCTTAATAGCACACCCTAGCGGGCCTGATGAACCACTCCTTTCCACTGGCATGCTTCAGTTGTGGAACAAAACCCGTGTATAAGCATAGCATCATTTTATTTACTGGTCAATGACAAAATATGCATTAACATCTTACTGTTGTGTTTTAGCTATTAATGAAGTAAGACAACCATTTGATACTAGCATTTGAAGTCATTGCTTGCATGCAGGGAGCTACACTATTAGCTGGGCTTTGTGGATACATGGCTGCATCCTCCTCAGAGTGAAATGCCACACCATGCAAGGCCTGAATACTTGTATATGGTGTCCTTTTTGCTTGCTCTCTTATAAGACATGCGTTTTTCAAGTTCTGCAATGCAGCTGAACGTGTTGGCAATGGTACTCCATTGTACGTGTCATGATTATTCATAGAAAACAGGCAGCCCGTTCAGGCCGAAAACAGCCGGCCGCGCTTAGTGGACAACATAAACCAACTACTTGAAGCTTTCACATTGCCTGTATGTCAAACTTATATGTGGTAAAATTGGCAGCTACATGCAATTCGCGCATCTTTCATACCTATTCGATCTTGCCGTACCTCATATGCCTATGAAAACGTGGCGCGTGTATTAATTGGAAAGCGTAATTTATCGTTTCAGGTGTGTGTCTTGAAGCCAGATGATTGCTGGTACTACTGCATATGTTTATAATAACACCAGATGTAAGCATCTTGCAAGGCACGTCGTTGAACATATGGTGTCGATAATGAGGCTAACCGCCATGATTTCTACACCATATACCGTAACGCTCTAATTATCAAACTAAATGTCCAGCCGCAAACAGCCGTGTCATGTTTTCACGCGGCGCACGCGTGAGATGACGTAATAACTTGTCACCTTTTATAAGAGTCGTACACTTGTGTTCCTTTTACCTTCCTTTAGTTAAGGCATGGGTAAAATTATTTCGATAGTAGACCATCCAGAACCCATGTGTAGAAAGAGCGCCGCAGACCCTGATCCTATGAGCGCCGCAGGCTAGCGTGAGCGAAGCTAACCAGGAACGCCGGGGTTACGAGCGCCGCAGGCTAGCGTGAGCGAAGCTAACCAGGAACGCCGGGGTTACGAGCGCCGCAGGGTTTTGGCCTTTAAATACAAAGCCGTCATGGCAACAACACTGGTACCAACTCATAAAGCTTCAGGGACATTGGGAGATTGGTCCTGACCAATTTCCTGACAATGCCATCAATACAATAACTACACCAGAGGCATGACCTAAGTTCATATACAGTGTTTAGTGCCTTGTGGTAGCCTACAATCAACACAACATCGCAATCACCTAAAACTCTTTCAGTACATGTGGGCTACAGGTTGGAACTAAGTCACATTGTACCTGTGTCTCTGTGTCACCCCTAATTCGATACAGGAAGGTATTTACACTGACTTTGGTCCCCAGTCCTTACACTACGGAAAGGGTTTTGGCCTTTGAATACAAAGCCGTCATGGCAACAACACTGGTACCAACTCACAAAGCTTCAGGCACATTGGGAGATTGGTCCTGACCGTTTTCCTGACATGGCCATCAGTTTAATAACTATATCAGAGGCATGGCCTAAGTTCATATACAGTTTTAGCAGAGATAATATATAGATAGACGTTTGTGCGTTATTGATAACTCTGATCATTCATTCATCGTTTAGTACTTTGAACGATCTTCATCTTTATTTGTGGTTGAAGTGGAGTCATTGCACTATCGAGGTTAGTGGGTGTCCGCGAAGCTGAGAAAGTGAATGCCGATCCTCGTGATCTCGCAGGATTCAGCGAGCGAAGCGAAGCCATGAACACCGGGGCTACGAGCGCCGCAGGCATGAGATTTCTAGGACCGCGGAGCGATCCTGGTATATAAGCCTCGGCAAGCGTAATCCCTGATATGTTTTTCCCTCACAGGAACTGAAGTTGTAACGGCTGTGCCCCGATCGAGTCGCCCCCGTCTCCGTTCTCCGGAACTAACTATAACTATACATGTGTGCTTCCCTCGTACCCATGCATGCAAGAATCTGCATGCGTAGCGTTATGTGTGTGCTCAGAAATATATCGGAAAGATATATTTGTGTGCCCATCACGTAGTATCTTTGTAACAAATTGATTGTTTCTGGGTTTAATTACACGTGGATCTGTGTACTCCAGTACCGTGGAGGAGTGTGTAAATTGGTGGCTGCGCATACCTATAGGTGTCATTGTGGCTACGGATTGGACTGGCCATATTTTGGAACAATGGCTGTGACCTTGTCCACACAGGGTGTGAATACGAACGTTATTCGACTTCAGGTTAGCCTGGTACCATGGGGTGCATGGTGTTCATTGTAGTCTTTGAATTAGAATAACATCTGGTTGTGGGTGTGGCTTCAGACTGCCCTTGTGTTGGAGCAATGACTGTAACCTCCCCCACAGAGTGTGTGATTTAGAAAGTTATCCGACATCAGGTTAGCCTGGTATTATGGTGTGTACAAGTGTTGTTCAGTTGTCTTTAAATTAGAATAACTCCTGGTTTAGGTGTGGCGGTTTCAGTCTGCCCTTGTATTTGAACAATTATTAGATGCATGAATGCTGCACTGTGTTAGGAGTGATCATTGGGATAATTCCAAGGTTTATGTGAATCTGAGAATGCTCTGATATCAGGTGTGGTTCTCAAACCTTATATGTACATGTGTGAAACACCTCCTTAATTTGTATCAAAGCATTGCCATAGCAATGTAGGTTTAGTTTTGTTAATGATCTTGAGTGTAAATATGTATTACTCATGCCAGTGGTTGCATGGTTTGTAGGTTGTATCAAGCTGTGCTGTGCCATCTGCATGCCCTACATGGACACTGTTGTTTACATGTCATGGACATGTGTCCATTTACAATGAATAGTGAATGGCACTGTTTATCCCTTCAGTGTATATATAGTTATTTCTCTTTTAGGTAAGATTTACCTCATCGTTTTCTCAGTATGGTACAATACAATACAGAAGCTAATCAATTCTGCACTTTTTTTTTCTAGATCAGCTGGTGTGTGCATGCATGTAGGTTTATCTACTGCAATGCTAATTACAATAATTTTATCTCTGCAAGAACAGTTATTAAGGCCAGAAGGAATCCTTTTGATATAACAATGAAGTTTCAACAGTTTAGACAATATAGCAGCACATACATGCATACCAATACATGGTATTGTATGTGTCAGAAGTAATTATTAAAATTCGAAGTGGTCACCTCGATCTTCCTACCATACCCCCTGGTAAGGAGCTATTCTGGTTAAATGAATGATCGAGCCACCATTTCAGGTTATTTGTTTCAGTCAACATTATTTCGCTTTCAAGAGCAACAGGTATTGTTCTCTCTTAAAGCGCGCATTGCAGAACAGCATATACTAACTATTCAGCGCAGAGCATGGACACATCTGTCATTACTGAGATTTTTTTGACAACATTTAGTGAAACAAAATGCAGTACACAGCTGTTCTACAAAACACCCTACTTCATTTTATTTTCGTCCCATGCTTGCAGCAGCTTCGCGGCATACGTCTTTTTTTTGTTTTCTATTGCCCATAATTCTGAATCATTGGTAGAGACTGGAATTCTTCCATGCTGGGCATAGAATTGCATTTCAATGTCACTAATTTTGTCCATGCTGCTTGTTTTTTAAATGTGATACAATTGTTTTAACTTTTGATAGAACAGTTTCATAATTATGGATGTCTTCATGCCTCAGGGTTTTATTGCTCTGTTTTTGCTCTTTTAGATGTTGCCTTAGTTTGTCAAGCTGAATTACTTCTTTTCTTACCCCAGTACATTGTGCAATAGATCTACACATTGTCGTCTTCAAACCTTCTGTGGTATGTAGTCACAGTTTTCATTGGGATTGCCTATAACTGTTCCTCTTTTTTTAGTACTAGATGGTAACTGTTCTTCTGTTTGTCTACCCTCAAGTTGATGTGCATGATGAGTTGGGTATTTTAAAGAGTATGAGATCGAGTCTGAACATGAATCCATAGTCTCTTCGGCTTCAACTGGATGATTTGTGATTGCATGGGATGAGACATACTGTGTGGTGAGAGTTCTCCATTGGGTTTGCTATCAGTTGTGGTTGTGGTGTAGCATTTGTGTATTGTTGTGTAGAGATGTAGTGCCCATCCTGTGTATATGTTTTGATTTCAGTAGTAGGCAATGGAATATTGTTTTCTAGAACCTGTTTCCAGCACTGAGAATGCCGTCTTTTTACATCAGCTTCATTTGCATCTCTGAAGTGAAGTAGGTTAGGCCCACAGGATTGATATGGAGGGTCTTGTGCTCCATCATGAAAAGTAAATCCATTCTCAGTTTTTCTCCACCATTCATTTTCTCCACAAAGTAAATACGGACTTATTTGTTCTAGATGAGCCTGCCAACTGTCTTTGTATTTGTTAATGAAATTAGCTGGGAAATGTGTTCGATCAAATGCTGGCAGACTTTCTGCAGCCTTGCTCACAATTGTGTCTGTATTAGTTTGATATATAGTTTTTTTCTGCATGCGAAGTACTACATTGACAATGATGTTTTCAGGATGTCTATTTGTTGCATGCTCAGCAATTTGACGGCACTGTCCGAACATTCTTTCCTGATTTTCAGAATTAACAGACTTCAAGCACACAAGCTCAAATTGCTTTGGAGCATGACAACTTATTGCATGTAAGTAGAGACCAAACAGAGAGGTTCTTGAGGTAGGTGTCTGGAAAATATCATAGCACAATTGATGATGCAGCCATACATTGTTGTATAATTGTAGTACTAGCTTTGGTGAACGTTGGCTACTGCTCGAATAGAATATCTCAGATATAATTAGCAGTGATTGTACTAAAGTCTGTAGTTCCCAAGCAATACCCTGCACTGATGTTAGTATAAGATAGATATGGATGAGTGCTGTTCTTAAGTCAGCAGCACTTTTTTTTTTCTTTTGATAAACATTGTTTAATTCTTGTGTTGCATGTTGAAAGAATATATGGCGGTAGGATTGCTGGTAGTTCTTGGAGTAGATTTAGGATGTGTCCTTTAATATCGTGCATAGGTTCACAATCCAGTATAGCATATCTTTGCAGATGAAGATTACTTATGTTTTGCTCTGGTTGGAGAATTAGCAATGATGGCACTCTTTGAATTCCTTGCAGTATATCCTGCAGCTCTTGCTGCATGTCTGACCTGATTTTTTTGGTTACACTTCTTCCTCTAGCAGCAAGTTCTTTGCGTATTTCATTTATGCTCAAGTCTGGTAGATATAGTGGTTTGATTGACTTTGGAACCTTACCAAACACACCATCAAGTGCAATACTTTGTATGTCTTGTAGTGAACGTACTGTGCACCTCAAGGCATGTGCTTGGTCATCCATGAGTTGGGATCTGCATCCACATCCACCACATTTGTAATTTCCACCAACTTGAGTTCCCCTCTCAAACTGTTGTGCTGGGTGATCTCCTACAAAATATTTCATAACATCATTCACAGGTACTCCTTCTGAAGTGTACACAGGTTCATCAAGGTCTTGTAGACACTCAACTCTATCAGGAATTATAGCTGCTTGATCTTCCACAGATGAAGAATTCAAAGCAAACATATATAACTGAGGTTCCTCTACCAAGGTTTGCACTGATGCTTTTTCTTCCATGTCTTCAATGTGTACAGCTGGGTCATATAGTGTGTGTATAGTTATTAGTATGTATCCTTTGCTTAGTACTGTTGCATGGTCATGCCAAATTGCTAGATGTCGTGTACGTTGCTGTGCCTTGAGAATGTCACTTAATTCCTCCCTTGTTAATGTTTCTTCTAAATTTGGTTTGTATTTTGCAATACTAGCTCTTATTTCTTCATTTGTCATCCCCTTAATTTTTTCATCTGAATATAAGTGCATATATTTTTCATGTTTCAGTAGCATCCTTGCTCTCAATTGCTTCAGAGGAATCTTCCTCCCCTGCACCTTTATTTCTTCTACATTTAGTTTGCCATGTGTTGTTGAAAACCTTGATATGATGTATGGTGTACACATCACCCCTAGTTTTAGTTCGCCTGACTCCACTTGTGTTTTCCACACCTCTCTAACTGTAGCAGGGGGTGGGGGGACTGCAATAGCTACTTGCTTCCCAGGGAACTTTAGTTTTGATGCTCGTACTCTATCACCATGAGATGCATGCTTACTCAGGCCTGCTGTGTTGATGTTGTGACTTTCTGCAAACTCTTTTATTATTTGTCCACCATTTTTTTCACACACACCATGCTCTCTTGCAAATGATGACCATGTAATTTTCTGTCCAAGAGTTTCAGCCTTTTTCAAATCATCCAGTACGGTAGCTGTGTCCCATGAGACATTATCAAATGTGGGTGAGTGTGATTTCTTTTTTTTTGCTGGGTTATGAGCAAAGTATTGTGCCTTTCTTTTTCTTGTGTACGCTTTGATTGACTCATTTTCTTTCAATATCATTTCAGGTATTGTTTTTTTAAAACCTTCGTAGATTGTGTCTCTACATTTTTTTTAGCATTTTCCTTTTTTCTGAAAGCTTTTCAGATTGGCTTTTTGATTTTTCTACTATTTTACATTTTACAAGGGTTTCTACAAATGGTTTACCAAACCGCTGTTCACAGTCTTTGTCAAGCTTTTCAATTGCAATTGCCACATATGTACCTTCTGAAACATCTTTTGGCATAGTCATTGAAATATCATGCTGTGGAGTGTAAATTGGTTTCAACGGAAATGTTTTTTGTTCAGCATAGAACTGGTTGAAACAAGCATTACATTTTTCTAATGAATGTAACTGTTTTTCTGTTGTTTGTAAAAAGTTCCACCGTTGCAATGAGAATATACTTTCATACCATTTTTTGTCTTTTTGTGGATTCCACCTTTTAGAGAATGCATGTTTGATTTCTTTGGCATGGATTTTGAACTTGCAAGGGAGCTTTTGTCCATGATAATTTTCAAAATAGAAATCATCCAGTTGTAGTGCTTGCTGAAATAACTGTTTAAATTCCTCTGGTTTGTCAGCAAGTTCTTTCATTGCGACACGACAATATCCACAGTTCACTCTTAATGATATTTTGTCCATTTGAGGTGTTTTAGCAGATGGAATAGTGCGATGTCAATTAATCCTTATCTTCCTGCAGCCTGCAGTTATTCACACTCAGAGGCCTAATAAGTGCAGCCGTAATGTGCGATTTGTATTCACTACCTTACGATGTTCTTCAGCACCTTTGTTACCTTATTCACACCAACTAAATCTTTCTTTTCCACAGCACCCGTCAATTGATGGCCAACACAATTCCTGCGTGCATGGATTGATATGAATGCTATTTGTAAGAGCAAATGCTTATAGGCACGAACAATGTGGGATTTGATAGTTTACACAGACATGTATTTTTTGTACTCTACCTTACGGATGTTCTTCAGCACCTTTGTTACTTTATTCACACCAACTAAATCTTTCTTTTCCACAGCACCCGTCAATTGATGGCCAACACAATTCCTGCGTGCATGGATTGATATGAATGCTATTTGTAAGAGCAAATGCTTATAGGCACGAACAATGTGGGATTTGATAGTTTACACAGACATGTATTTTTTGTACTCTACCTTACGGATGTTCTTCAGCACCTTTGTTACTTTATTCACACCAACTAAATCTTTCTTTTCCACAGCACCAATCAGTTGATGGCCAGCACAATTCCTGTGTGCATATGTTTTGTGGACTGATATGAATGCTATTTGTTTCCAATGCATTTACCGGTAGTACCTTGAATTTGAATGGATGAATTCAAAGAACTAAACTCGACGAGCTGTAACAAGAAGACTGTAATACGCGATGAACACCGAAGAGCGAATGCCTATTGGCACGAACAATGTGGGATTTGTTATTTGTATTCATAGTATTTTTTTTTTGTACAGTACCTTACGGATGTTCTTCGGCACCTTTGTTACTTTATTCACACCAACTAAATCTTTCTTTTCCACAGCACCAATCAGTTGATGGCCAGCACAATTCCTGCGTGCATGGATTGATATGAATGCTATTTGTTTACATTTACCGGTAGTACCTTGAATTTGAATGGATGAATTCAAAGAACTAAACTCGACGAGCTGTAACAAGTAGTCACACTGTATACGCGATGAACACCGAAGAGCGGATACCTATATATAGGCACGAACAATGTGGGATTTGGGATTTGTATTCATAGTATTTTCTTTGTACACTACCTTGCGGATGTTCTTCTGAACCTTTGTTACTTTATTCACACGAACTAAATCTTTCTTTTCCACAGCACCGATCAGTTGATGGCCAGCACAATTCCTGCGTGCATATGTTTTGTGGAATGCTATTTGTTTGCAATACATTTGCCGGTAGTACCTTGAATTTGAATGGATGAATTAAACGAACTAAACTTGACGAGCTATAACAAGTAGTCACACTGTACGCGATGAACACCGAAGAGCGAATGCCTATAGGCCCAAAACAGCGGGCGTTACCCGCGTTTAATGCATGCGGCTACTAATAATTTGTGCAATTAACTTCAATATGGCCGCATGAATGTGGGGTCCTTTCTTCGACGAGAAAGGCGGAGTGCAAAAAGGGTTCGTATCGTCTAGATAAATTTATAAAATAGCGAGTATAGTATGAACTACAGGATTTTAAGTCCTGCTTTCGCTACAATTACTTTTTCCGACCGTTGCGATACCGCGAAGACGTTATTGTCACCAATTAAACGATCCGTGTACCTTGTTTTAGAAGTTTAACTTTACAGTAAAACGCTTTAAAACACGCAGTGTATAAAAGTGACAACAATATGCTTAGTATGACATTTTGACACCAAATTTGTGCCAGTCCAGGCACGGCAAGTTCTCCGCCTTTTACGAACAGCATTTTCAAGTACTCATTCTTTGGTGAGTTAGTATTTATCACTGAACCTAGAAGTATAAATAGAAAATCGTTATTTATAATCTCCTTTTGCTTGGTAACATGTCTGTATAGCTGGGAGATAGACTCCAAAGCCTCCTTTCCCCAGGCTCCATACGACTCCACCACTAATGGTACACAGACCCAGTCCAGTTCCTTGCATTTGGTGTCATTAGATGAGTGCTTTCTCAGCTCAGTGGTCAGTGCAGCTACACCTGCTGTCACACTCGTTTCCAAAAGAGTTGTAGGATTAAGCGGAGATGTGACAGACAGGTCAAAAGCTGCTGGCTTGCCCAAGACCCAGTTTGGAACTAAAAGGTCAGCTGGACGGGTGTTGGTGAGATTGTTACCAATTTCCACCTGGACACCCAGATGAGCTCGCCGGCAGGACTCCGCAAGGATATCACGCAGTTTGTTGTGGCTGGTTCATGCTGCCCACTGTGCCCTGAGATTGCCTTAGGTCCACTTGGCCATCATGTGGTTTCCCTAGGAAAGGTCTATATTTTATCTCTGCTCAGGCGAAGATTGCGAAGGATAGCTGGTCAAAGCAGAGATTCTATATATTATCTCTGGTCAAAGGAACTACTGTCGTTGTTAGAGGGCCTTACCGCATGGTTACGCACCACGGGCTGGCTCAGACGGGTGACTATGACGCGGTATGTGATTGTATTCAGCGGTCTTATGCACCTTTAGGTAGCGAGCTGGAGTGGCAGTTGAAAGTGCGCACGAGGGTGCAGAAAGTTGTGGAGTCATTAATGGAGTTCTGTGGTGCAGCTCTGAGGGGGTATGGCAGATAAAGCTTTTCCTGCGTGGCCAGCAAAACAATTACAGGACCTGCTGCGCAATCAGTTTATTCAGGGAGTCCGATTCTCGTCGGTGCAACTAGCGCTAATGAAAGAAGAGCCAAAAACCTTGGACGATGCGTTGAAATTAGCCTGTAAGCACGAGATGGTAGAGACTGCACAGAAGCATTTGCAAATGTTGCGGCAGAAAGAAGTTGTGGCATCTACAGAAGGTGAGAGCTCTAATTAGTTACAGCTACTTTACGCCGAGATAGAGAACGAAGCGAAGTAGAGACTCTGAGACGAGAAGTACAAAGGTTATCTGAGAAGCTGAAAGGTGGGCAGCGGGGAAGAGTGAAGAACGGGAGAAAGCGGGGCCGGTGTGCTGGAATTGCAAGTCTCGTGGACACGTAAGAAAGGATTGTCCAAAGAATGCACACGGAAGAAGTGTTGGGAATGCGGTGAGAAGTGGCAGGGAGACTAACTAGAATGCTCATTGATACGGGTTCTGGGGTAACACTAATTAGGGAAGATGTATGGAGGGATGTATTAAAAGGTGGAGGATATGGTTACCATCTAAAAGATCTTAACCACCCTGTGGTTACAGCAAATGGGCAACAATTGAACTTGTTGGGTCAAGTTGAGTTGCCTTTGCATATTGGTAGCATACATACTAACTTCCCAGTCTTAGTTGCTAGTCAGTTGACACAAGAGTGCTTGATCGGAGATTATTTTCTTTCCAAGTTTAATTGCCAACTAGATTTAGGCGCAGGAGTACTTGTAGCAGGAACTGAGGCATTAAGCATAGAAACAGATAGGAAAAGTCGATCACCAGTTGGGGTTTGTGATGTGCAACTTATTGAGCACGTGGAGGTCCCTGGGTTATCTCAAATGCGAATTCTTGCTGCATGTAATGGTGGCCTGTGTGGTGTAAATGGTTCTGTATTGTTAGAACCCAATGTTGCATTCATGGAACGTCATGGCTTGATGGTGGCTAGATCTGTCTCATTTGTGAGTTTAGGGTCAAAAGAAATACTTGTCCAGTTGCTTAATCCTTCTTCTTTCCCTATTGTTCTGCATAAGCAGGAGGTGGTAGGCACACTGCATTCTTTGGATGAACACAATAGCATGGCATGCTCGGCTGGAGTGGATACACAGGGGAGCCATAACACTAGTGTTCAGAGCATTGCCAAGCAGTTGGTCGATAAGGTGGCAGAAGGTGTTACGGACAATGAGAAGGATGAGTTACAACAACTGTTATTGAAGTATAGTGGTATTTTGTCACAATATGAGGGTGATCTAGGGAGAACAGATTTAGTTTACCATCACATTGTTACTGGGGACCATAAAGGAATTAAACAATCAGGGCGTAGGTTGCCTTTTCATCAGAGGGAGGAAGTGAAAGAGTTGCTGGATGGCATGTTGGAAAGACAGGTGATAGAACCTAGTCAGGGGTCATGGTCATCCCCTGTAGTGTTGGTCAAAAAGAAGGATGGATCCACAAGATTTTGTGTGGACTTCAGTCAGTTAAATGCTGTGACCAAGAAGGATGCACAACCCCTACCTCGCATTGACGAAACACTGGATGTCCTGGGGTCTGCACGGTGGTTCTCCTGCCTTGACCTTACAAGTGGATACTGGCAGGTTGAGGTGGCACCTGAAGATCGTGAGAAAACGGCATTTGTTACTCCATATGGTCTATTTCAGTTCCGTGTCATGCCTTTTGGTCTTACAAATGCTCTTGCCACTTTTCAGCGTCTAATGGAGCGAGTGCTAGCAGGACTCCACTGGACCACATATCTTATCTACCTGGATGATGTCTTGATTTTCAGTGCAACAGTCCAACAGCATTTCACAAGGTTGCGAGAGATCTTTGACCGTCTGAAACAAGCTGGTTTGAAAATAAAACCCAGTAAGTGTTCGTTGTTGCAAAAGAGCATCAAATATTTAGGGCATGGAGTGTCAGAGCATGGTATTAAGACTGATTCAGACAAAACAAGGTGTATTGCTGATTGGCCTACTCCGTCCTGTCTGCAAGATTTGAAACAATTCTTGGGGTTAACGTCATATTATAGATGATTTGTCCGAAATTTTGCTGCTATAGTTGCTCCTTTAGTAAAGCTTACTGAAAAGGGCCATGTGTGGCATTGGTCATCTGACTGTGACGCTGCATTTTTACGCCTGGAACGCCTGGTAACATCTCCCATATTGGGCTACCCTGTGTTCAACCAGCCATTTATGGTGGACACCGATGCTAGTGGGGAGGGGCTTGGGGCTGTTCTGTCACAGTATGTATCGGGTGTGGAACGTGTCATTGCTTTTGCAAGCAGGTCCCTGTCTAAAGCTGAAAGGAAGTACTGTGCTACAAGGCGTGAGAGAGATGCTTGCTTTAGTATGGGCCATCAAATATTTTCGCCCTTATCTGTATGGCAGGCGTTTTACAGTGTGGACAGACCATGCTTCCTTGCGGTGGTTGCAGAGTTTCCATGAACCAGAGGGTCAAGTGGCTAGATGGCTGGAATGCCTTTCTGAATATGATTTTGAGGTGGTTCATCGCCCTGGTACTAAGCATACCAACGCTGATGCCTTGTCCCGTATGCCTTGCCCTCAGTGTCAGTTATCATTTCCGCAGGTTTGTACGATGCAATCGGATATCTGGCTGCCATGTTGGACTCTGGATGAACTTGCTGAGGAACAAAGACAGGACTCCAGCATTGGGCAAGTTATTCAATGGATGGAAAATGATGGTATCCCTCGGGTATTTCCGAAGCACCTGTCTTCGCATACCCAAGCATTGTGGGCTCAGTCTTCATATCTGGTTTTGCAGAATGGGGTGTTATATAGGCGGTGGGAAGATGTTCCCTGCAAGGGGCTTCGTAGAAGGTTTCAGTTAGTTCTTCCTCCTACTCTGGTCCCGGTGCTATTAGAAACCTTACATAGTTCAATAAGGGGAGGTCATTTTGGAACTAGCAAGACCCTTGCAAAGGTGCGTGAGCGTTTTTATTGGGTAGGGCAGCGCAAAGATGTAGCTGCTTGGTGTTCTGGTTGTCTATCCTGTGCATCTAGGAAGCCTCCACCTGCAAAACAACGTGCACCCCTGCAGCTTGACCCTGCAGTGCGGCCGCTGCAACATGTGGCGATGGATATTATGGGGCCCTTACCTGAAACCTCTAGAGGCAACAAGTATATTCTTGTTATTGCAGATTACTTTACTAAATGGTCGGAAGCCTACCCAATACCTAACATGGAGGCAATAACTGTAGCTAAATGTTTGGTGAATGAATGTTTTGGTGTGCCTGAGCATTTGCACTCAGACCAAGGTAGAAACTTTGAAAGTAAGGTCATTAAAAACATATGTGACCTTCAAATTCGAAAAACTCACACATCTCCATATCACCCCCAATCGGATGGGTTAGTTGAACAATTTAACAGAACATTGTTAAATTTGTTGAGCATTGCAGTTGTTGATGCTGAACGTGACTGGGATGTGCAATTGCCATTATTGATGTTTGCTTACCGTACGTCTATGCATGAGACCAATGGGGTAACACCTTTTGAGATGATGTTTGGGAGGGAGGTGGTGCTGCCAGAGTCAATCTACCAGTTAGTACTGAGCAGGTCCTGCAGGAAGGGGTCGAATATGTAGACTATCTGAAGAAAAGGTTCCAGCTGGTGCATCAGTACGTCAGACAGAATGCACAGAAAGGCATGCAGCGTCAGAAGACTGGATACGATCAGAAGGAGAATACGCGGTGTGTTTTCCGGAAAGGAGATCATGTATGGCTCTACACCCCTGCTGTCCCAAAAGGAAAGTCTCCCAAATTTCATCGAGCATGGCAAGGACCGTATCAAGTATTTTAAAAAAAGGGTGAAGCGACTTATGATATCCGACGCCTGGCGCATCCGCGAAAAAGATTAATTGTGCATTACAATCGGTTGAAACCCTCACCTCATGGAGAACAGGAGCAAGTGAGGAGAAGGAGGAGAAGGGAACACCAAGTGAAGAACAGGAGTCAAGAGGGGAGGAGATTAACAAAGAGCCACAAGAGTCAATGGCTGATTTACAGGATGAGCAATACATATACGTGGAAACTAGGAGGCCAGAGCCAGGGCCAGCAGTGGAGGAACATGTACCCCCACCTCCACTTATAGCCCCTGCACCCCGTCAGCCTCCACAGCCACCTGCTGAGCCAGATTTACCTCAACCTGGAGAACAGTTGCGTCGTTCAAGACATCCTCCACATTGGTATGGGCACATTGTTGTTCATTCTGCTCATACCCATACAAACTGTGAGGACACAGTTTCATTGGATGGGGAGCTGTGTAACGATGGCAACAGCTGTACGCATGAGCAACACTACTAGCGACACGACAGAACTATCGAGAACTGTAGTGCCGTGTGCATTAAAGAACAATAGTTGGCTGGTATATAATTGAGTGTATTGTATGCGTAGGGTGAGACACTGTCATAAAGTTTGTAGTCTGTTTGGGACTGTGAGTGCGCTACATTATAATTTAGATTTCGTGGCATATTTGTAGTTAGCCTTTATCGGTGCTTAGTGCATTGCCTTACAATAATAATAATAAGCAGCAGCAGTTGAGGAAGCAACGTGGCACAATGAGAATGATACTTCTTGCAGTGAGCGAGTTTGCATATGCAATGTGTCCCAATAGTAGAGCAATCCTTTCGTGGTGGGTTGTCAAGGCACCAAGCTAAGGCTAGGCACCATGGCTAACAGTTGGACATATAATGCCTACTATGTGTGGGTAGGACTTGTTGAAGGCAGCAAAATGCTGCAGCCTAGCTGGCTTGGTCCACCTGGGAACTCTGCAGCCCATGGATTGCTTGAAATTATTAGCATTTATCAAGGCATTTATTTGCTTTTTAATTGTGCTTGCATATTGCACATTCGCAAAATGTTAATTCCATATTATTACTGATATCATTGTCATTCACTGAAAGGTTTAGTCTATTCATAAACATACGTATGCTAGTTATGTGAAGTTAGTAATAGCAGATGTATGTGCTCCCAAAAAACACAACTGCATGCATATGTGTATTCATATATAGTTGCACAAGATCCTTTCTATGTTCTTCCTCCCCTCACGACGATGCAATATATAATCTCTGATCATACTATGGGTATAAAAAGCCACACATCTGATGCTCGCTAGTACTATGCACAATGCCTATACTAAGTAATCACCAAAATACACATGCTTATTTATACATGTAGTATATGCACGAGACATATACACGTAGTCAGTCAATACACATGCCCCACACCCTTACTGTAACAACTGCTTGTTCGTCCCATATTTAGGACACAGCTTGCCATTGTTCAGTCTACAGTTCATGCAGCTGACTGTTTGCGATAGACAACTGTACTGCTTGATGCATCTCGACCCTGAACAATCCTTTAATCACATGGACGAGAGCAAAGCATGCATGGATCAGAGTCCTTTGCCCTCAGCACAGATGACAATAACCACAAATTCTAGAACTGCAGAACTGCACTATTCTAAAGAACAGATACTACAGATATGCATCATGCACACAATGCCAGCACATGTACGAGTCTATATACATGTACTTCTAACACAATAAACAATTACTAATATAACTCGTATGTCTTTGATGGTGCTTCATTAGTCAAAGACTGAAGGGAGCTCCGATACTGCTTGCTCAGCTTTCGCAAGCCTCTAGCTCCCGTTGGGGCACTGATCGCCTCCATTGTACGTTGGTTGTAAAGCTTTTTCTTCCAATTCAGAGCAAAAGAAGTTGCCTCACTGTCTGGAACATGTTGTAGACCCTATACGGAGGTAACAGTAAAAATCACTGGGCCCAAACATTTAGTAAAACACTGCAATAAATACTACATGGTTAATGACATGTGTCGATTACATGTGTCCCCTTGAACTAATGTAGACAAACATAACCATTTGCTAGAATGGTCATACTTCAGTGAAAGTGTGAACTATAATATCATTCATTTATTACAATTTTCAAGCAAAAAGTTCAACTGTTATTGACTTGCAACATCAATTTGCAAAGTGGCGATGCATTTGTTTGGGTTTGTGTGAATTGGTAAGTCCATAGCTATTTCACCATGATCACAGTGCATCCATAACATTTGGGGACAGTGCAAACAGCGTACAGTTTTCAGACATAGTAAGCAATGGTAGTGATTGGCTAATGTATAAAGTAAGCAATTTGGAATAGCCAGTAGATAATTGTGAATATTTCTAAACTGCAGACACAAGTTAGTAAGGCAATGCATTAACTGCCTGCCAACCAGAGCTTGTTGAAAACTAGTAATATAGACCGACTATTTCCTTTTATTAATCAATAAATGGAAATCATATGTGACTAGCTAGGCTGCATTGTCCTGGACAAATAAATAGTTTCGGTGTGATAGATGGATTAACTCAGACTTAGGCCAGTGCACCACAGAAACATTTCACATCCTAATCTAACCCAAATTCTAAGGTGATCAAACGAACCTTTACACTGGCAGTTTCAGCCGCATGTATGATACTGGTCACAGCCTGCATCAGGTTCTGAATGTTCTTCACCAGCATCACACTTGCCTAGGATAGCAAGCCATTGAAACAATGGACACCAATTGCTGAAGGGCTCAGAACTCACTGAGAGGTCAACTTGGGTGGAGGCCTTGACAGATGCAAGTATCCTGAGTTGTGTTGTCAGAGTGGGTATCTTCACGGCACTGGCTTGCAGGTTGTCTTTGATTCTGCATATGGAGTGGAGTATACATGTATTTGGATATGGGATATTAATGACACCCTAAAATCAAGAATGACACCCTAAAATCAAGCATAACATCCACAAAAGATGCACTACAGCTAAAAGAAATGAGAAATAAATGTTTATAATATAGAGACATTTCATGTGTGCAAGGGAGGAAATACATAACTCCTCTAGTCCAACTTACATTTGATCGGTGCACTGCTTTGCGACAAGGTTTGCGAACTCAGCCATCTTCTGGCACCTGTCTACTATGGATGCAGCCAGGTCAGTCATGTCTTCCCTGCTCTGAATGATGATGAGGAACACATCAGATATGTAAGCTAAAAGCAAGACTGCATGTGTTTCAATGATGGCAATCACAAAGTACAGTGTACATGCAAGCATTAGAGTTTGAGTGAACTGAACCTCAGGCATTGCCACTGAAAATGGACAAAGGAATTGCAATGCAAGCCCTTGGCTGAAGTAATAACCTGCTGTGCCATTGTACATGTACATGAAGTGTTTGCATTGGCCACAAAATAGTTCAAGCCACACAGGCAAACAAATAAATATGCATATTTACTGTGCTAGCAGCTTTACAACAGCCCTTGTGTAATACACACAAGTTTTGCACTTATTAAACAACTTAGCGCACACACACATGTAGTGTGCAATGCATACAACACAGACCAACACAGTGCATGTGTGTACACATTTAGACACACGTGTGCACGTGAATACATGTGTACATACGTGTACACATGAGCATGCCCACACATATGCGATGAAGACACTCACGCCACAAAATAGCCACGCCCCCTTAACCTGGCCCCATATCACGTGCTCCCCCTTTACCTCTTGCGTAGCCGTGCCCTTAGCAAAGGCAGCCAGCTTAGTGGTCAGCTGGGGCAGCTCCTTGGCCACAGCAATGATGGCATTGCCCTCCTCCTCGTACCTATCAGTGGTATCCCTGAGCAACTGGGCAGCCCCCTGTGTGAGAGGGGGAGGGAGGATCAGGTGATGGGAGGAGCGCGGGATGGGTGGAGTGAAATCATGGGAGGGTGTGGTATTGGGTGAAGATGGGTCAGAGTGGAGTGGGAGGTGCCCTGTACCAGGATGGAGTTGGAGGCCTGCTCTTCACTGGTCTGCAGATATTGCCCCCGAGGTATCCGATGTGGGAGTTTCAGGACCACCTCCCCCACTGAGGGCCTGTCCAAATCTACAGAGAGCTTCTTTTTCAGTGGTCCAGTGCTGGTGGAGACATGAGGGAACCGCAGGGATTAAACTTTTAGAGATATGCAAACATATAGCCCTACCCCATGTGCCTGTTTTTACCACAGAGATACATACATGTAGCATTGATGCGTGTGATGGTACTGTACATGGGCACAATAGTTGCTAAGTTAGAACTCGTTGCCCATAAACCCGCCAGAAATCTTTTGAAATTACATTTGAAAGAGGTGTGCTAAATGCCATATACAACATAGTGTCATATACAGATACATGCGTGTATACTGCTGTATGATGTAGTCAAGTAATGGCCAACAACTTTCTCATGCAAAATGTTCCGAGTTGCATTAATAGGAATAGAATATTAGTGGGTGTGCATTTCTTCATCCCTGTCGCTAGCTGCCCTCTACAGTGACATAGCCACTCACTGAGGGGCACTTGGTACTTTGCTCGTCGTGTTCCTGAGATCGGAGCCACTCAGGTCATCAAGAATGTTCTCAGTGATGTTCTCGGTGGAATAAGCCTTTGTCACGGGCGACTGCACATCATCCTCTGCCGAGGTGTTCAATGGAGATAGTGTACCATGGATCAGCTGGTCAAAGGCATCTGCAAGATGGTGGAAGGGGGACCAGGAGGTTAAGTATGTGCACGTAAGAGAAAACACGTCCAATGAGGTGCCATGGGTGTGCAAGCCATGTGGTGTGCAGTGACTGTGCATTCTTGCCTGTACATTCTGGGTGTACGCTTGCAAAGATCACATTTAGATACAGTATGTTACACACACACACACACACGCAAACATATGCACACACACATACACACACACATGCACGCACGCACACACACACAAACACACACACACACACACACACACACACACACACACACACACACACACACAGGGCACATATTATGCACATGGACCATACCGAGGACTGGATGGATGTCCACACCAGTAATCATCTTGAGGTTGGTGCCTAGGTAGTGAGCCTTGGATGCCCACTGCCTTCGGAGGTGGTGGTAGTGGTCCAGGAGGGCTGAGGCTGGTTCATCTGAAGGTGGGTGGAGTCATGTTGGTGGCATCAAGGCACACACATAGAAAATGGTTGCAAATTAGTGTACATTAGGTATCTGAAACCACAGATAGCAGAAATGATCAGTGATGCAATACATTTTCATGGTTAGTTTACAGAAAGCAAACTGGGGATAACATGAGTTTATATAAACATCATTCATTAATTCTTTTCATATTGCACCAGGGTAGTCTACTGGAGACCAACATGCTGTCTCGCTGTCTCCAAAGAGCCATTTGGCCCATAATCTATGACTTGGTGTTGATGTAATAAATAGTTAGTCATTACTGGTAGTTAGCTGATGATCAAGATTAATAAAAACAGGCCGGGAGTATGTTATACACACATGGAAGGAGAAACATGCTACAATTAAACCTCAGTCAACACTGAGTGTGTGGACACACACCTGCATCCATGCCTTCTAGCATCCCCCCCCCCCCCCCCCAACTCACCCGGCTCTCCCCGCTCCACACACCACACACTTACTAGACAGAGCCCTGGCTGCTCCCACCACGTGAGGAGATAGCTTGGTGAGGAAGGTGATGGCCCTGTCTGCATTGTCCACTGCCTGCTGCCTCTCCCCCATCTTGCCCTTCACCTCCTTATCGAAGACATCCCTCAGGCACTCCATCTGCCTCCTCATCCTCCTGGCCTTGGCCTTGAACTGAGACATGAGGTGGCCCTTGGCCAGCTCCGTCTTGCTGGCCTCCAGGGCTATGGAGACCAGGGTGTCCAGGGGGGTGGTCACGTGAGCCGTGAGCTCGTCCACATGGGCTGTGAGGAGGTGGACCTGTGTGGGAGCATTGTGTGAAAGTTGAAACATCCACCACTACCTCCCCCCCCCCACCCCTCCCCCCCGGTCACTTTGCAAGAGCAGGGGTCTAGTGTAAATGTGCAGAAAGTACCTTCGTAAGTGAAGGTTGTATTTATGGTCACATATACTATTTAAAAATGCTTCATTGTGCGTAACATGCTGAAGGCACATGAATTGGTACTATGATGACCAAATCGATACAAACACAGCTTTGATTCAACAAAGCAGGTGGATATGTTTAACTGGTGCACGTAAACTGTACATGCAACATACTCAAGTTCATCTGTAAATTTGCATACAGCTGGTGTAAGGAAATCCATAGTGACAGAACACATTCCTCCTATTAATGCCCACCTGTGTAGCCCAGTCCCTACATAGAAGCTCCTTTTTCTCTTCAGTGGCCTGCCTGGCTTCAGGGCTCTCGTCCTCCTCGTCCATCTTCATCAGCTCACTGGCACACTCTGCCAGCTGATTGGACACCTTCTCTATGTTCTTGGCTGCCACCTGGATTTCTTTCACCTGAGCTGGGTCTGGGCACCTGGACAACAATGCAGGTGGAGGTGTACTTAGAGACAGATATTGAAACAACGCACACACAGGTGCACATACGCACACATGCATGCATACAGTACACACATGTACACATACTGTACACACACACACACACACACACACATACAGTCACACAGCTAGTGGTGCACAGGGTACAAACTACAAACAGGGTTCATGGCCTAGCTGAGGTGCATGTTAATACTTCAGTGTGCAGGTGTTGGAGATACATGCACTTGCATTCTCTGCACATGTGGTAGCTTAGCAAATAAACACAAGCTCATTTGCAGCTATAACTGCTGCATGCCAGATCTCCACCACATCAATTAATGTAACTTCTTTTTCCCTGTAAAGCTCCTTAAGCTCCTCCCACTACACCCACCACCAGCCCCTCCCACTTCCAGGCTGCCTGCCATTCACTCCGCTCACCCTGCAACAGAATCCATGGCAACGGTGTGCAGGGTAGAGGCCAGCCCCTTCACGTTCTTGGCGTGTTCCTCCAGGAGGGCGGGGTCCTGGGACCCTGCGGAGATAACCAGGGCGTCGGCTGGTCCGCCCATCCCTAGAGAGAGGTCATCCACCCCCTTCATCAGGGCCTTGGCCTGGGGAGGAGAGGGGGAGTGTAACCCACAGTGGCTGTACAAACAGTGGATACGAGAATACTGTATGAAAAAAAGAAGAAAAAAACAACACTTTCTCAGCACTGTGCATGCTCCTCTGTGTCATGCACCTGCAGGATCGTGCCATTCACCTGATTCCCAGTTACACTGGTTTAAGCATTTAAATGTCTTACCAGCTGTGCAGTATACTTGCACATCTGTGCTGCAAATGGCATCCATCTGTACAGGTACATGTTCCTCATGCAGCTCACAATTTGAATGCCAAATGATGCCACCTCTAAACTCCCCCTCCCCCCCACCCCTCCCCCCACCACCCCAGCTTCTGACGTAATCCAATCTATTAGACATTATGTGGCATTCTTCCCATCCATCCAACATGGCACAGCAGAGGAGAGAGGCTCACCTTGGTGGCCCACTCGTGAGCCACCAGCCTCAGCGGCTCCACACTACCATTCTGTGTGGCATCCCCAGCAGCCTTGATGAGCTCTGGAGTGAGCTTCCTTATGTCATCCACCATGCCCTGTACATGTTGCATCTCAGCCTTGTGTATGCGTGTGTGGGGGAAGAGGGTAGATCAGTTACAGCATTCCTCCCTCACACAATCACTTTCCCACTACCCTCCATCTCTTGGTTCCATGCAAGTTCTGTGCCCATCAAATTCCATGAGTGACCCCACCTCATTATGGGGTGGCCACACCCCATTATCAGTTGGCCCCACCCATCATCAGTGACCTCATGGACATTAAAGGCAGCCATATCGCTTCACCATGTGAAATATATACTACAGCACTATACCTGCACTTGTGGGTCCGAGGTCTGTAAGGAGGATTCGCTGGTACACCCTATGGCCTCCTCCCTCTCTGCTGCCTGGACACTTGCCAAGGCAATCTCTATCATCTTCTCCGTCTGGGTGCTCACATGCTTTATCTATGTGTTGTGCATTAATAAGAGATATGCATGTAGGTAGATGACTTTCAAACACAATCTGTTAGTAATTGCGTGTTGCTCAGTAACCTCACGTGATTATGTACCTGCGTCTGCAGACCTTCCCCAGTCTTGGCCGCCATTACCAGCCTCTCTGCTGTCTTTGACCAGGGCAGGTTGGCCTTTTGAGTGGCGTCAATGAGATACCTGACATGCCCAGCCCACTGGCTGATGTCTGCTTCCAGCTCCTCCAGTTCCTTCATGGCACGAGGGTCCTTGGCTATCCTCTGTGCATGCCGTATCAGCGATGGAGTCAGCCTCACCACTTCCCTGGCCTTCATCTCCAGGGCCCTTTGAGAGAGCACGGTGGACACAATGTCATGTATTGATACCAGCCAGCAATACACATAACACCTAGGCATGTGATAAGTACCGACTCCAAATTCATATCATACACTTCTTTCACAAACTTTGCAGTTTAGTGGACATTATTTGTGCCCATCAATCGATCTCTAGTGCAAAGGTATCTACTCTCTGAAGTGCACATATCTTCTCGCACTTTCCAGACAGGACAGTGTGGGATGCAAATGTGCAAGTACTGTACCGCTTAACAGTAGTGCGTGCATCAATGGATAAGGTGCTAAGGTGAGTGTGTGATAAGGTGCTAAGGTGAGTGTGTGGATAAGGTGCTAAGGGAAGTGTGTGGATAAGGTGCTAAGGTGAGTGTGCTAAGAGGAGTGTGTGATAAGGTGCTAAGGGGAGCGTGTGGATAAGGTGCTAAGGTGAGTGTATGATAAGGTGCTAAGGTGAGCGTGTGGATAAGGTGCTAAGGGGAGTGTTTGGATAAGGTGCTAAGGGGAGTTTGCTAAGGGGAGTGTGTGATAAGGTGCTAAGGGGAGTGTGTGTGGATAAGGTGTTAAGGGGAGTGTGTGTGGATAAGGTGCTAAGGGAAGTGTTTGGATAAGGTGCTAAGGGGAGTGTGCTAAGGGGAGTGTATGATAAGGTGCTCAGGGGAGTGTTTGGATAAGGTGCTAAGGGAAGTTTGTGATAAGGTGATAAGGGGAGTGTATGATAAGGTGCTAGGTGAGTGTGTGGATAAATGAATGAAACAGTGTGAGGATATAATAAGTAAAGAGACCTACATGTAGCAATGTGGGGATAAGTGAAAAAACCTACGTGCAGTAGTGTGGGATAAGTGAAAGGGTACCTGCTAAGCTCAGGTGTGCTTGTCGCAGCGCTGGCCACACTTCTAGCCATTTGTACCAGACGATTGGCTCTCTCAGACAGAATGGTGGCGCAGTCCGGAATCTGTGTGGACGCTCCTGCCTTGGCTGCTGACACCAGGCCTTGAAGGGGTGAGGAGTAGGTCTGCAAGCCAGCAGCAGACGAGTCCTTGGTGCCTGTGTGTGTGTGTGCATGTGTATGTGTACACGTGTGTGTATGTATTTGTATATGTGTGTGCATGTTTATATATGTGTGTGTGTGTGTGTGGGGAGGGGGGGTAGAGGATAGTGAAAGAGAAGGAATTCATATGAATTGAAAGGAAATGAGTCAATAAATACAATGAAGCACCGTATTTGCACTGGCTTGACACACCAGTATGCCAACATGTGGTTCTTCACTACGAGGAGAGTACATGTCTAGAGGTCTTTCAATGAGCCTCATGTTAAGAATAGAGGTGGAGTGGGGACTAGGAATACAGATAGTGTGTCACATGTTCCCCACCTGAGGGAGTGCTGCCAGCAGTGGCCTTCACTGAAGCCCTTTTCTTGGCAATGGGAGGAGGAGTCTGGGTGGTGTGATCAGCCAGCTGAACCATGGGGGTCCCATGAGGGGTGTGGCCAGTCCCATGAGGGGCGTGACCAGTCCCATGAGGGGTGTGATCAGTCTCATGAGGGATGTGATCAGTCTCATGAGAGGAGTGGCCAGTCACATGAGGGGTGTGACCAGTCACATGAGAGGTGTGACCAGTCCCATGAGGGGCGTGACCAGTCCCATGAGGGATGTGATCAGTCTCATGAGGGATGTGATCAGTCTCATGAGGGATGTGATCAGAAGTCACATGAGGGGTGTGACCAGTAGTACCATGAGGGGTGTGACCAGTCCAATGAGGTATGTGATCAGTCCCATGAGGGGGGTGGCCAGTCACATGAGGGGTGTGACCAGTAGTACCATGAGGGGTGTGACCAGTCCCATGAGGGGTGTGGCCAGTTCCATGAGGGGTGTGACCAGTCCCATGAGGGGTGGGATCAGTCCCATGAGGGGAGTGGCCAGTCCCAACAGGAGCATAATCTAGGCCATGGCCCTTGGTTCTCAAGGGTACAGTCTGTGATCCGGATACCTAGGAAACAAAAAAAACAAGCAGAAGGATATTATGATAAACAGAACGTACAGAACATTCTATGGGTTCTCACAATGAGCTCCAGTATTGGGAAGGTCACGATGGACTACAGTACTGTACTAGTCATGATGGGCTACAGTACTGTACTGGTCATGATGGGCTACAGTACTGTACTAGTCATGATGGGCTACAGTACTGTACTAGTCATGATGGGCTACAGTACTGTACTAG